>JAHRHZ010000014.1:70646545-70673663 GCA_024137785.1 Ginglymostoma cirratum
GGAGCAGGAAAACTTGACGTTTCGGGCCTAAACCCTTCCCCCGAAACGTCAAGTTTTCCTGCTCCTATGATGCTGCTTGACCTGCTGTGTTCATCCAGCCCCATGCTTGATAAAGATAAAGCACCTGTTCAAAGAGGAACATGTTTATTTCAGAATGCTTCCAGGGCTGTTTCTGAGGTCAGTACATTTTCAGTCTAGCGATGGAAGTAAATTTGCTTGACTTTAGGAAATAAAAGTAGCAAGTAACCAATATGTTTGTCAGAAAATAATAAATAGCCACCACAACATAATCACAGGTATCTGGCTTCCAGGCCTTAACAGACAAGGAAAAATTTCTATGTAAGCTAAAACAGGGAAAATAAACAGAAGTGCTAACGACCATAATACTGAGGCTGAGATTTTCTATTTTGAAACTAAAATATGGCAACCATCATCCTAGATGGTGTCATATCCACCAATGCCAAGGGTGAGCTCATGTGATCACATGCTTCTCAGCTTTCTCAATGTAAAGGAGATGTTGCACAGTCTTTCGGTGATTCGCATGTGATAAGCTGAGCCAGAATGTCTTGGTACTTTGAGGACCTTTTGAGGTCAGAGTTCCCTGTTACCATAACCAAAGACCAGCTTTACCCTCTGCGAGCCAAGAACTGGCAACCCCAGGAGCCTAGAAATGCCTGTCAAATCACCTCTGAGGAGAAAGATTGTGAATGACAAGTCATTCAACTGCACCTTCCACTAGCATAATAATAAATTCAGTGGATACTGTGTCTAGATTAGATCCAGGAACACAATCTGAAGAGCACATCACTGCCCATGTCTACAACCAGTGGAGCAAGAAATGCTTGAGATCCTCATCAGTCAGAAGATTTCCAAAGGCCAGGCAGCAGCTGAGCCCCATGCGGAAGTTGTGCTTCTGTATTCAACCATAAGTGACACTTCAAGCTGCAGAGAGAAGCAGGGAAACAGTAGACAGGTGGAAGTGTTCGCTGTAGCACAACTGCTTCAGCAAATAACATTGGTCCACGATAAGGTTCGTTCGCACACTTTTAACTGCATAACGATGAGGGCATTCAAAGCACGTTTTAAAGTAAAAGTCAACATTTTATTGCATAAATAAATCAAATAGAAAAACAATTCAAAATTTAAGAAATATAGTATGCAGCAAGGAGATGGCTGAGTGCCAACTGCACAAATGACATAGGACAGATTTTTCCCACTTGGAACATGCATATTCAGGATGTAATCCACACAAACCCTATCCAATAATGTTCGTGAGTGGGGTCCACCAATTGGACATACCAGGCCTTGGTTTCTTTAATTGAGCTCCAGAATTTCTGTGGAATCTTGCCTGCAATCCCCAATGTAGAAATGTATAGTTCTCTTTAGAATGACATGATCTCACCTACTTTGCTCATTATCAGAGAACATTAGAGTTTTAAGCCAGTTTTGGATTCCAGGAAGCAGATCACAATAAGTTTGTCCCTGATGTGATTTATATATATTTTGTTATGATTTATTTTAGAGTCTGGATTTTGAACTCGTGGAAATATGTCGTCCTTACCTGGTCTGGCCTACATGTAACTGCAGACCCACAGCGAAATGGTTGACACTTAAAGCCCACTGGGCACTTAAGGATGGGCAATGTATGCTGGCCTAGCCATTATTACCCACATCTTGCCATTATTCTCACCACCACAGGAAGTGGAAAATAACACTGAGTAACCAGTATAGAAAAAAACCCTATTTTGTTGTGGAGATTTCAATCCTCTGTCCTGGCCACTGTCTTTTCACATACACCAATTAACTGTTGCTCATTTCCTTTCTGTGTCATAGAATCCCTACAGTGTGGAACCAGGCCATTTGGCCCATCTGGTCCACACCGACCCACCAAAGAGCATCTCACCCAGACCATGCCCCTTCCATGTAACCCTGCATTTCCTGTGCCTGATCCACCTAGTCTGCACATCCCTGAACTCTATTGGCAAATTAGCGTGGCCAATCCACCTAACCTGCACATGTTTGGACTATGAAGGAAATCAGTGCACCCGAAGGAAACCCATACAAACATGGGGAGAATGTGCAAAATCCACACAGACAGTGACAGACCAGGTCCTTAGCATTGTGAAGCAGCAGCGCTAACCACTGAGCCATCATGTTGCCCAACTACTGGATGTAGCAGTTCCTTGAGTTCCTGCAATAGTTACTGGAATACTGCTTTGCTGACTTCACTGTTTGCCTACATAATAGTGGTGACTTAACTTCACAGCCACTTTTTGGGACATGATGAGTGAGACTGAGAATGGATGTCACTTCTTTCTCCTCAAGTTGTAGGTGTTTTAATCAGCCTGATCAGACATGTAATGATACACAACTAAGAGGGTTGGACTTAAACTTAGCCTTCTGACCCAGAGTTTGGGACACCACTAATACATCACAAGAGGTCTTTCTGTACACATGCAAATGTAGGGGATAGACACTACGATTTCACAGATTGGTTTAAGTTTCATCTATCAACATGCTGAAATCCACAGACATTGAAACAGGTTAACAATGTTAACCTGTTTAAAGTCTCTCTAAATTCAATAATTTAATAATTCCAAGTGATTATTGTATAAAAGCATTTTCCTCTGAGTCCAGACAGCTTGCAAAACGGGTTTAAAATTGTTAGAATGGTTTTGCATGGTGCTGGAATGTCTTTGTATTTTAGTATCGCTGAAACTGCTATAAGCTCACTTACCATTTGATGGCTAACACAAAAGCAAAATACTGCAGATGCTAAAGTTCAAAAATGAAAACAGAAAGTGCAAGAAACTCATATCAGAGATAAAAGGTACTGCAGATGCTGGAGAATCCGAGATAACAAGCATGGGGCTGGATGAACACAGCAGGTCAAGCAGCATCATAGGAGCAGGAAAACTTGACGTTTCGGGCCTAAACCCTTCATCAGAAAACTCAAGAAACTCAACAGGTCTAGCAGCATCTGCTGAGAAGCAGAGAAATAAAACTACCATTTGATAGTTGCTTGGTTAAAAATAAATCATCTTACCATACCAAGACTTAAACTTGCTTGGCATTTGGTCAACTTGCTAATGATCTGTCCTCCTTCTCCTTGCAAAGAGAATGCTGCTGACTATCTGGCTTCACTGCAGAGAAGAATCTGATGTGTGCAAAGCAGATTATAACCATCAACTAAGATCCAGTACCAACAGTGTTAAATATTCTATCTTGGTGTCACATTAGTCATCTCATACGATGATTATACTGTTCCTATAGACTGTTGTGGCACAAATTAAATTAATTGACCCATTTAAAGTTCAATCCAAGTTAAATTTACAGCAACTCCCTCTTTTGTTTAAAACAATGCAGTCTTGTCTTCTTAATGTTAAATGCATAACAAATAATTGTTCTGAATTGATTTTAGTTGTGTTGGTATCCTGACATCTGACTTATTATCCAGGAGCTTGCAATTGGATGACTCCCCTACTGTTCTAATAGGAATACCCATGACATGAAAGTAAGGTGATTGGTTAATTATAGGGAGAAGCAGTGTGGGTAGTAATCTTTGAAGCAGTATATCATCAAGTATTTTGAAGGATCCAGAACTGAGAGAGATGTCAGCATTCATACTCTTATCTTGGAACCAGAAGGTTATGGAATTCCTGAGAGTTGAATGCATCTGGACTGATCATTTAGTGCTAACACAGTGTGGAGCTGGAGGAATAAACAGGCCAGGCAGCATCAGAGGAGTAGGAAAGTTGACATTTCGGGTTGGGATCATTTAGTGCAGTGTTCAACAAGTGGCAGAACCACAAGTGCTGGAACCAAACTTAGTTTCCTCCACCAGGTGGTTTAAATGGGCCATCTCCATTCCCAAATCAGTCTGAGTGCCGACAACATGCTCGCCTACTCCAAGTGGGTGGAGTTCCCTGTGACGATGTAGGATTATTGCCAGGGCCTGATGTGTTACTTTAACCAGCAACCTGAACAGAATAGCGTGCCTGCCCTTCAAACAAACAAAACTGCTAAAGGCAGCACTGAGGAACAGAAGAGGACCAGTCCAGGAAGTTTAAGGCAATATTTCTATTATGGATTACTTGTGGACCTGGGGGTGCAAGACTTCTCCTCCAAGTATCTTCAACGATCACAGTAAAAAGTTTACAAGCCGCTCCTTATGGCACTATCTTAGGTACAAAATACCTAGATACAGATTCTTAAGTACAAATTCTTCGGGAAAAAATTTAGAAAAATAAAGAAATAAGAAGTTCAGGATAACAGTCCTTCCAACCCAGTCCACACCAGGCCTTGACTCCAGACTGTGCAGGACTTTACCTCAAGACTGTCAAGGCTGGGAAACACCTCTGAACTCATCTCAAGGCCCAAAGTCCACACTGAGGGCACGCTGGGCCAAAAGACTGCCACACCAGGCCACCAAGAGACTGCCACACCAGGCCACCAAGAGACTGCTGTACCGAGCTGAGAGAATGCCAAATCGAGCCAAGTGAACACCACACTGTGCTGACAGAGTGCCACACTGGGCCGAGCGAACACCATGCCAGGCCGGGGGACTTCCACGCTGGGCCGAGACACAGCCACACCGAGCTGAGAGATCACCACACCGAGTCTGTGCTAACACCAGGAATCCGAGTCCACGCTGAGGCTGGGATTTCAGGATATCGCTGAGAAGAAAGGAAGAAAAAATAAACAAAAGAAAGACAAAAAAAAAACAAACAGAGTGGACAAGCTCTGACTGAGGGGTCTTACTCCACTGCCATCTTGGATCCCTTTCCAAAGCAAATAAGTTCACATTTGCGTTCTTGCAAAATTCGAGGCAAAAGCTGGTGCAACATGTGTATTATCAATATTCATGTACTGACACTGGATCCCACTTTCAGTGGCTGCACTCCATCCCTGCTTTTTCTTTTCTCTTTTCTGCCTGGCATCAGTGGACTGCCTAATTTCTGATGGCTGGATGATTTGCTGTAGTTTTATCAATCGTGGTTTGCTAGCTGAGGAAGGTGATGGAGACCATTTTATAGCTGGCTGAGAGATATGGATGAGTCTCCTAAAGTAATTGACTACGGCTGATAGTAGAGTATGAATAAAGTTGGTGGAGATAAATCCCTTGCTTGTGGCTGTATGATATCAGACCTACTTTAAGCATCAGGTTTCATTAGCATGCCAGCACTAAACTTATCTGCAAGTAGTTGCAAGGACAAGATATCAACCAGCCCCTGAGCTGTAGGGTAGCCATGTTGGACAGGAGGCAGTGTGAGGGGTGTGGGTCACAATGGGGCTGGAAACTATCTAAAGACTCTTTTTGGGATCCCAGATAAGGTAAAATTGGAAAGGTACTTGGCCACTTTGTGAAAGGTCTCGATTGTCCCTTTAAGAGCAGCCAGATAAGTTGTTCAATCCATAAATTAGGAGCAAGAGTAGAGCACTCAGCTCTTCCAGCCTATTTGTCATTTAAACAGATCATAACTGATCCAATTATTCCACATTCTGCCGTGTCAAAACCATTCAGGATCATGTATGATTCACACCTTATATAAATATAGGAAGGTTGAGGACCCTCCAAATTCCAACTTCAAAACTGAAACCAATGTCCGATAAATAGCATAGGAGTCTGACTTTTCATATTTAAGCAGTATTCCAGCTATTTAAGGTGCATTGCTTGTCCATTTACAGGCACATCTGAATTCTACATCAACCAAACCTTAGGCATCAACAGAGTAACAGAAACCACAAAATCCTTCCCCTTCCTGTACTGCCCCCAACCCTTTCTAACTCTTAATTATTGCTCACTTATTTACCGCGTGAGAAATGACTGGCTGATAGTTGATCCCTGGCCCATGGCTTATGGTGACTGCCTGCTGTGGGTTGGTGGTGAGACCTTGCTACATTCTGGTTGGTTGCAGGTCATAGCTGACTGACTGTAGATGAGTGAGTTGGTTGACCTTCTTGGTCTTGCAGATGCGTTAGGGTGCTTTACCTGTGTTTTAAAATCTAGAACTAGGGGGCATATACTCAAAATAAAGGGGAGCAGATTTAGAACTGAGTTGAGGAAGAACCTCTTCACCCAAAGTATTGTGAATCTGTGGAATTCCCTGCCCAGTGAAGCAGTTGAGGCTTCCTCATTGAATGTTTTTAAGGCAAGGATAGATTTTTGAACAGTAAAGGAATCAAGGGTTATGGTGAGTGGGTGGGTAAATGGAGCAGGCTCCACGGGCCAGATGGCCTACTCCTGCTCCTATTTCTTATCTTCTTATATTCTTAAGTTGCAATTTGTGTCAGAAATCCAACATAGGAAAAGCAATAACAACCCTGCAGGCCACCTTTAAAATGGTGAAACATCCCAAAGGCACTTCTCAGAAATGTTATTGGACAATATTTGGCACTGTGGCACATGTAATATTACAAGTCCAGTGATATTACCCACTACCACAACTCTTTCCTCAAGTGCTCAAACAAATGTTGAGATCCTGAGATAACAAGCATGGGGCTGGATGAACACAGCAGGTCAAGCAGCATCATAGGAGCAGGAAAACTTGACGTTTCGGGCCTAAACCCTTCATCAGATCCTATTCCTCAAGCATACATTGAACTTCATGGACTCGTGTAGGAGGTCAAGGATGGGGAGATCAAATCAGGGGTGTGCCAGTACTAAAATCTTACAGATTCTGCTGGCCTGGGTCATGACTCCAGATTGAACAGAATAGTTTTGCAAAGTAGTCATGGAAACTGGAGCTTTCATTGTAGAGAAAATGATATGACCAGCAATGACTATCTTATACTAAATCAAAAGAAGTACATGCAAGTATTTGTTTCACTTGAAAGAAGTGTTTGGGATCCTTGATGATGAGAAGAGTGGAGGTGAGAATGAAAGATGCTCTGGGGAGAATATTTCCTACTGAATTACACAATCTTGTCAAATTAATTTAATTTTGTTCTTTGTGTGGATTATTTTCTTGGAATTTGTGGGCAATATTTGTTTTGGTACTCAAATTCTGTGGGTAGTTGGCGTTTTTGAAGAGTTCCAGTTACCCTGGCTAGTTTGCCCTGAAACAGCTACTCAGCTAGCTCCATGCAACCCTATCTCCATAACCCTCTAAGTTCATCAGTTTAGAATACATAACCAGCTTAACGTTGCACAGTTCTGCATTCTATCATGGGAATCATTAGGATGGAAATCCATTCAGGTAAATTACTGATGCTTAATCTGTAACTTTGAAGACAAAGTTAATTGATTTTTTAAAATGAGATCATGAAGGGAATTCAAGAGATATTTTATCTGCCAAGCTTCGGAATTTGCCTTATAAAGTGACACATATCAGGTTTACTGCAAAAATTAACAACATGGAATTAACACCAAAGTAGCTGCATAGTAAGGGAGAGGGTGTAGAGAAAAAAATCAAAGTAACGGTAAGTGGGTGATTTGAACTGATAGCACACCCTTGGAATCTGTGTTGGAAGTTATTTGTTTTTCATTAATTGAGATTTGGACCTTTGCATGAAAGGTTTGACATTGGAATTGCTGATTATATCAAATCAGACGGTGTGCCAAAATTTAAAGAATGCAGACATTGTTGTGCCCTCGATTTTTGTCATGGGAAGACAGGCAGCAAGTGTATTTGAATGCAGGTGAATGTTTTTTCATTCATTTCACCAAATAGAAAGTGTAGAACATTTTTATTTTCACTTTCACTTCCCAAGTTTGTTCTACCATTCAAATGGATCATGCTATAACTCTGTTTAGCTACCTTTTAACCCCTATACCTTGACACCCATCCTAATTAAAAGTTATCAATCTGTTTTGAAATTTTAAATTGACCCTGTAACCATATGCTTTAAAGGAGAGAATCCCAGATTTCCATTTTGTAGGAAAAGGTGCTTTCTGATTTGACTCCTTAATGACCCAACTGTCAATTTAAGATTTAAAGTTGTGCCTTCCTCTTCTGGAATCCTCACTATCCAATAGGAATTGTTCAACATCCAATTGAATTCCTTTTGCTAGTTTTAAAGCCTTTGTCAGTTTACTTCTCATCCCTTTAAATTCAAATGAAAATTCACTCCTTATTGGGATAACATTTTCTGCCTGCGCCCTGAGCTTTTGGTATGTATTTGTCTGGACATCTGCTTTTGTTCTTCTGCAGCTGCTTGTATCTTGCTTCAAAGAAAATTTTGTGATTTGTATGTCTTGGATTCAAAATAGATGTCCTCACAATTCAGAGATAACACGGTGTAGAGCTGGAGGAACACAGCAGGCCAAGCAGCATCAGAGGAGCAGGAAAGCTGACGTTTCGGGTCGAGACCCTTCTTCCCTGATGCTGCTTGGCCTGCTGTGTTCATCCAGCTCTACACCGTGTTATCTCAGATTCTCCAGCATCGGCAATTCCTACTACCTCTGTCCTCACAATTCAGCACACTTGGAGATTTACCCACACCATCAGTCCCTTTTATTGTCATGGAAGGTGAGTCTCATCAGTCTCACCTGTCCGCAGATGCTGAGCTTTTCCAGCAATTTCTATTTTGTCACTGATTTACAGCATCCACAGTTCTTTCAGTTTTTACATTATTTCAGCATGTAGTTAAGAGTTAATCAATTCTGCTGTGAGCTTGGAGTCACATGCCATACAAACCACATGACAACAGCAGATTTTCCTTCCCTAAAAAGCATTCATGGACCAGATAGGATTTTATAACAACTGACAACATTTTCAAGGTTACCATTAGACTGGATTTTTTAAAAAATTATGAATTGAAATGGTGGGATTTGAGCTCAAGACACTGGATGCTGGATTATTAAGACGTTGACACTGTGTCACCACTTCCCCCACACTGATTGGGTTGTGAACTGCTTTAGTTTTGTAACAGCAATTGGGCTAACCTATTTATGTCGTAGGACCTAAGTTTCCCTAGGAAGCATGACATCATGGGGAAAATAGAAGCCCATAAAGTGGGCAGGGGAGCCAGTTCAGAATGGGTGGCCACCTTGGTAAATAAAACAAGTGTGTATTTCTACTGTGCAATCTGTTGTGATTCCAGCTGATGTTATTACTGGACAACTCAGATGCCAAACTGAAACTCGGGTTGATAGATACTTTTAGTCTTAAGGAGGTGTTCTTTCACTGAAAAACAAACACACAACGCAGCAGATTCACCTTTAACAATAAAAAAGAAGTTTATTATGTAAAAGAAATGAAGATAACATGGCATAAACCAAACTATTACATATAAATTTAAAGATTTTAAAGCATGTGTTAAAACACAGCCACAAACAAAAAACAGAAATTGCTGGAAAAGTTCAGTGGGTCTGGCAGGATCTGTGAAAAGAAATCAGAGTTAGTGTTTTGGGTCTGATGACCATTCCTCAGAACTGAAATACAACCCCTGCTAGGAAGTGATTGTGATTACAGAGACATGGTTGCAGGGTAATGAACTGAACATCAAAGTTTATTCTGTCTTTAGGAAGGACAAGGAAAATGGAAACAAAGGTGAGTGATCTTGTTAATGAACAATGAAATCAGTAGAATGATGAGAAATGATATTAGCGCAGAAAATTTAGATGTGGAATCAGTCTGGGTGAAGCTAAGAAGCAACAACAGGCAGAAATCATTAGTGGGATTTGTTTATAGGTCTCCCAATAGTATTAATAAAGTAGGGAGTGATATTAAACAGGAAATTAGAGATGAACGTAACAAGGGTGCTACAGTGATCATGGGTGGTTCTCATCTACATAAAGAGTGGGCAAACCAATTAGTAATAATTAATTCCTGGATAGACGGCTCTTTTAGACCAGTATGTGGAAGAATCAACTATGGCACAGGTTATCATTGATTTGGTTTTGAGCAATGAGAAAAGGTTAATCAATGATCTTGTTGTGAGAAGTCCTTAATGAAAAAGCGACCATAACATGATGGAATTTTTCATTGGGACAGAAAGTGAAAGTGAAATTGTACGATCCAAAACTAAGATGTTAAATCTAATCAAAGGAAATTACCAAGGTGTGAGTACAGTGGGAAGACTGGGTAACTTCATTAAAAGGCATGACGTTGGACAGGCAATAGCTATTAGTGAATGAACAAATGCATACATTACATAGTTATATATTCTTTTCAGGTGAGAGAACATACCTGGAAATGTGGCCAAACTATGGCTAATAAACGAAGTTAAGGATAATATTGAATCTGAAGAGAATTTATATGAAGTTGCTAGAAATGGAGCAAGTCTGAAGATTGGAAGCAGTTTAGAATTCAGCAAAGAAGGACCAAGAGTTTGAAAAAGAAGGGAATAATAGTGTCAAAGTAAACTTGCAAGGAACATAAGAGCTCCTACGGTGCTGTTTTATAAGTATATATTAAAAAAATCAGTGAAGGCAAACGTGGGCCTTTTACTGTCTGCAACAGGAAAGTCGAAAATAGAGAACAAGGCATGATAGAGCAATGAACAACAACGTTAGTTTTGTCTTCATCGGAGAAGACAAAATAGCTTCCCAGGAATGCTGGGGAAGCAAAGGCCTATTGGGAAGGCTGATAAATCCCAGGGCCTGATAATCTACGTCCTTGGGCACTAAAGGAGGAGGCCATGGAAATAGTGGATACGTTAGTTGTCATCTTACAAAATTTTGGAACAGTCCTAACAGATTGGAGAATAGCCAATGTAACCCCACTGTTTCCACAGACCAGTTCACTTAACATCAGCAGTAGGAAAAAGGCTGGAGTCTATTTTAGAAGATATGATAACATGACACTTTGTAAATTACCAGCGGGATTACATGAAGTCAGCATGGATTTCTGAAGGGGAAATTATGTTTGACAAAACTACTTTTGAGGACATAAGTAGTAGAAAAGATAAGCGTGAGCCAATAGATGAGGTGTTTTTGAATTTTCACAAAGCTTTTGACAAAGTCCCACATGAGAGTAAAACATAGAACTACAGGTGCTGAAGATCTGAAACAAAAACAAATTGGTTGAGAGATGCTGAAGACTTTGCTTTGCTTGCAGGCCTGTCTGAACTACAGCTGTCCATTGGGGCTCAATGTCTTGGTGCTCCATACAACTGAAGCAAGAATTTTTTGTTGTTGTACTCAATTGTGATAAAGGTTAACAAACCATCCGCCTTCCAAACTCCTGTTGAGTGTTGACTATCGGAAGATTCTAAGATTAGAATCATCAAGGTCATAGAATTCCTACAGTGTGGAAACAGGCCCTTTGGCTCAACAAAACCACACTGACCTTCAGAGCATCCCACCCAGACCCATCCCCCTATAACCCACCTAATTTAAACATCCCTGTACACTACGGGCAATTTAGCATGGCCAATCCACCTAGCCTGCACATCTTTGGACTGTGGGAGGAAACCAGAGCACCCAGAGGAAACCCCTGCAGACGTGGGGAGAATGTGCAAACTCTACACAGACAGTCGCTTAAGGGTGGAATCGAACCCTGGTCCCTGGCACTGTGAGGCAACATTGCTAACCACTGAGCCACCGTGCCCACCCTGAAATATTGCCTGGGTCCCTGAATTCACAATCCAATGATAATACCACTAGGCCATTGCCTCCGTCTCAAGTTATAGAGTTATAGAGATACAGAGTTGTACAGCATGGAATTAGACCCTTCGGTCTAACCAGTCCACGCTGAACATAATCCCAAACTAAACTAGTCCCACCTGCCTGCTTCTGACCCACATCCATCCAAACCTTTCCTATTCACGTAATTATCCCAAATGTTTTTAAACGTTGTGATTGTACTCACATCCACCACTTCCTCAGGAAGTTCATTCCACACGAGAACAACCCTCTGTGTAAAAGCTTTCCCTTCATGTCTTTTTTAAATCTCTCTCCTCTCATGAGTCACAGAGGTGTACAGCATAGAAAAAGGTCCTTCAGCCCGTGGAGTGAGCATCAGACGAAACAACCACCTAACTGTTCCAAAACCATTTTCCAGTACTTGGCCCAATAAGAAATGCAATTTAAATGCCGTGTTGTTATAAACTGGAAATGTGCAGCCTGACCCGAACCATTACATATCCCATCAAATGACAGGGACCAGTGATATTTCCTTTATGGCTGTCTTCTGTCAAAACATCGGTGTGCCAAGCTTGTGACCATCAAACCCCCTCCCCCCCCCAAACGGCAAAACCCTGTAAGTCTTCTGGCAACGAATAAGGGGCAGAGATCTCAGAGGTTTTAACTCTTGTTCATTCTTCCTAATCTTTGCATGTGGTCAAGTGTGGAAAGGCTCAAGAAAGTGAGCGCATGCACCTTTATTTAACAGCAAACTGGATAAGATTTGATTGCAAGGAATATTAAAGGATGCGAAGAAAGGAAAAACATTAGAGGCAATGAACTGGTACTTGTGCAATTATGATGAATCTAATAGCCTACTCTGTTAGCATTGCTATTGTTCTTGATCTACAGCACTGTATTACAATGTACCCATGTAAG
Source organism: Ginglymostoma cirratum (assembly GCA_024137785.1). Lineage (NCBI taxonomy): Eukaryota > Metazoa > Chordata > Chondrichthyes > Orectolobiformes > Ginglymostomatidae > Ginglymostoma > Ginglymostoma cirratum. The sequence continues at coordinate 70,658,994 of JAHRHZ010000014.1, forward strand.
TAATATGTATGACCCGAATAAAAAACAGTCAGGAAAATCATAAATAATCTGCAGGAAAACAGTAAAAGTTACCATCAGTTTCACCACTGATAGACATTGAACCCAGTTTACATTTGATTTGTTTGTGCTAATGCCCTCTAGCTGCATGCATCATAATTACAGGTTGAACTTTTCACCCGTAGTTAGGTACATTTAAAATCATATTTTCAATATATAATTACTAATTTTACCTTAGCAGTCAGGCACATAGAAAAAAAATGAGGCACTTAAATTTGGAAAATTGTAGAAAAGCATCTAAATTCTTTGCTTAAAATAGTGATTGATGAGGAGAAAGCCATTCTATCCCTTGAGTGTGCTCCACCATTTTAGATCGTGGCTGATCAACTTCCTCAATTTCATATCCCCATACAATCCATATATTCCTTGATATCATTGGTAACTAGAAATTTATTAATCTCTATCTTTAACATACTTAATGACTGAGCTTCCACGGCCCCCTGGAATAAAGAAATCCAAGGACTGATCACCATTTGAGTTGGTGAAGTTCCTGCCCATATCAGGACTAAATGTTTTGCCTTTTTTCAGAGATTGTGTTCCCAAGATTTAGAAGCCACAACCAGAGAAAACATCCTTCTGTATCTACTCTATCCCTTTAAAGATCATGTAAGTTTCTTTGAGATAGCCTCTCATTCTTTTAGACTCCAGAGAATATAAACCCAATGTCCACAATCACACTTTGTAGGGCATATTCCACTCTTGGAATTTTGTGTTCTGTTCTGGTCACCCTGCTTTAGGAAAGACGTTGTGAAACTTGAAAGGGTTCAGAAAAGATTTACAAGGATGTTGCCAGGTTTGGAGGGTTTGAACTACAGGGAGAGGCTGAATAGGCTGGGGCTATTTTCCCTGGAGAGTCAGAGGATGAAGGGTGACTTCATCGAAGTTTATAAAATCATGAGGGGCATGCATAAGGTGAATAGCCAAGGTCTTTTCTCCAGGGTAGGGGAGTCCAAAACTAGAGGACATAGGTTTAAGGTGAGGGGGGAAAGATTTAAAAGGGATGTAAGGGGCAACTTTTTCACACAGAGGGTGGTGCGTGTATGGAATGAGCTGCCAGAGGAAGTGTTGGAGGCTGGTACAAATACAACATTTAAAAGGCATCTGGACAGGTACATGAAGAGGAGGGGTTTAGAGGGATATTGGCCAAATGCTGGCAAATGGGACTGGACTAATTTAAGATATCTAGCCGCCATGGATGAGTTAGATTGAAGAAAAAGTTTCTGTGCTATACATCTCTATGACTCAATGATAGTCCCACAATCACTGTAACCAGTCTCGTGAACTTTTGCTGCACTCCCTCCATGCCAGGTATTTCCTTCCTGAGGCAAGAGAACCAGAACTGCACGCAATACTCTATGTGCAGTCTCATCAATGTTCTATACGAGTGAAGCAAGAATTCTTTGTTCCTGTACTCAAATTTTCTTGTGATAAATGTTAACACACCATTTGTCTTTTAAATTGTTTATTGCACCTGCGTGCTCGCTTTCAGTGACAAGAACAGGACAAGCACATTCCTTTGGACATCAACATTTCATTCCACCTACTAAAGTGGATAACTGTATGTATATCCACACTATATTCCATCTACCATGCTCTAGCTGACCTTCTCTGCATAAATCCCCTTCAAGCCTCTTTACATTTCTCACCCAACTCACATTCCCAGCAGAGATAGTAAGAACTGCAGATGCTGGAGTCAGAGATAACACAGTGTGGAGCTGGAGGAACACAGCAGGCCAGGCAGCATCAAAGGAGCAGAAAAGTTGATGTTTCGGGTTGGGACCCTTCTTCAGAAATGGGCCCAGCAGTTTTGTATAATCTGCAAACTTAGAAATATTACAGTTCTCCCTTCCACTATCCAAATCTCTGATATAGATTGTGAACACTTGGGGCCCAAGTATTGATCCTTTTTGTACTCCACTGGTTACAGCCTGCCAACCTGAGAATGACCCATTATTTCTATTCTCCACGTTCTGACCAATCTTCAAATAATGAAAGAACAAAAAGAACAAAAGAGGAGTACCACACAGGAACAGGCCCTTCTACTCTCCAAGACTGTGCTAATCATTATGCCTTAACCTAAAAAACAAGCCTTCTGCCCTTATTCAGTCCATATCCCTCTATTCCCTTCCTGTTCATGTAATCATCCAGATGCCTCTTAAATGCCACCAACATGCCTGCTTCTACAACCTCCTCTGGCAGTGCATTCAAGGCTCAGACCACTCTCTGCATGAAAAACTTCCCTCCCACATCTCCCTAAAACTTTCCCCCTCTGACCTTGAACCTGTGCCCCCTTGAATTGAAACTTCAACCTCGGGAAAATGCTTCTGACTATCCACCCTGTCTATGCCTCCCATAATATTGTTGACCTCAATCAGGTCTCCTCTCAGCTGCTGTCTTTCCAGTGAAAGCAATCCTAGTCTTCTTAACTTTTCTTCATAGCCAATGCCCTCGAGTCAGGGCAACATCCTGGTGAACCTGGTCTGTACCTTCTCTAAAGCTTCCACGTCCTTCTGGTAGTGTAGCAACCAAAACTGCGCACAATATTCCAAATGTGGCCTAACAATGGTTTTATAAAGCTGTATGTCATCCCCAATCACATGTGCTTTCATTTTTTATCCTAACCTCTTGTGTGGGACTTTATCAAAAGCCTAAGTTCCTTCAGGAAGTACCCCACTGACTTCTCTATTCCTGATTTATTAGCCTGCAACAAGGTTGCACTTATCACTAAATCACAAACATTCTGAAGAAGGGTCTCTGGACCTGAAGTGTTAACTCTGCTTTGTCTCCGCAGATGCTGCTGGACCTGCTGAGTTTTTCCAGCAATTTCTGTTTTTGTTTCTCATTTCCAGCATCCATAGTTCTTTGCTTTATTTTCATGGACATCAATGACCATTTTAAAAAGACTGGAAAAATCAGGGAGTGGCCAATATTGTTTCATTTCTTAGGGTTGCCTTCAGCTTCTCAAGGACAGTTTGGCATCCTGCTGATCACACCCCTTGTTTCCTTAACAAATTTGCAACGCATCATGTCTGCTGGACCCCTTAATAGCTCTCCTGATAATATTCTTCAAAGAACACTATCAGGTTTGCAAACATGATTCCTCCTTCATCAATCCATGTTGTTTCTATGCTATCAGGCATGTATTTTCTAAATAAGAAGTAATCACATGTGGTGCATGTTGTATATAGTACACACTGCTGATATTGACCACTGGTAGTAGACGGAGTGGATGCTTATGGATATAGTGCCAATCAAGCGGGCTGCTTTGTCCTGGATTGTGTCAAGTTTCTTGAGTATTGTTGGGGCCGCATTCATCCAGGCAAGTAGGGAGTATTCCATCACACTCCTACCGAATGCCTTGTGTTGATGGTGGACAAAGTTTGAGGAATCAGTAGGCGAGTTACTTGCCACGGTAGTCCTAGCCTCTGACCTGCTCTTGAAACCACTGAGTTTATGTGGTAAGCCCAGTTGAGTTTCTGGTCAATGGTAACCCCCAGGATATTGATAGTGGAGTGTTCAATGATGGTAAAACCATTGAATGTCAAGGGGGGGTGGTTAGATAGTCTCCTTTTGGAGATGGTCGTTGCCTAGCTTTGTGTGGCGTGAATGTTACTTACAACTTCTCAGCCAAAGCCTGAATTTGTCCAGGTTTTTTTCATTTGAATATGGACTGCTTCAGTATCTGAGGAGTCACAAACAGTGCTGAATATTGTACAGTTGGCCAACATCCCACTTTTGATCCTGTGATGAAGGGAAGGTCATTGATGAAGTAGCTGAAGGTGATTGGGCTGAGGACACAACCCTGAGGAAAGCCTGAAAAGATGCCCTGGCACTGAGATGACTGACCTGCAACAACCACAGCCATCTTCCCATGGGCCAGGTATGAATCCAACTACCGGAGAGTCCACCCCCGATTCCTATCGATTCCAGTTTTGCTGGGGCTCATTGATGCCACACTCGGTCGAATGCAACCTTGATGTAAAGGGCTGTCACTCTCACCTCACCTCCAGAATTCTGCTCTTTTGTCCATTTTTGAACTGAGGCTGTAATGAGGTCAAGAGTTAAGATTAGGCCCTGGCAGAATCCAAACTGGGTGTCACTGAGCAGCTTGTTGCTAAGCAGATGCTGTTTGACAGCACTGTAGATGAGACCTCCTATCACTTTACTGATAATATATTTATATAAAGTTGATCAGATTGTATCTTGATTAGTAATCCATAATAAGTTAAAAAAGCTGAGTTAACTTTCTCATTACGAGCTTGGCTGTAATCGTCCTGAAAGGAACAACTTCTGTAAATTGGGTTGTCATATCCATAATGGTATGGATATACTGTTGTCTTGCTTTCATTTTGGGTATAGTCCAACACAATCCACTAATCCTCAACTGAATGGTTCTTCAAAAACTACTACGAGTATCAAAGGTGCTGGTTTAATTACATGTTGAAGTTTTCTACTGCCTGTCATATATGACATGTTTTACAGAACTGCACTATGTTTTTATGAAGTCTTGGCAATGTAAAATACCTGTTTATTAATGGTTGCATATTCCCACATGCTTGCCATTGGAATTACATGTGCTAATTGCAATATCTCCTTCTGATAGTTAGGCAGTACCAGTATTTGATGAAAGATTCAATTAACCTTTTTTTTTGTAGCTTACTTAAGATTTTCATGGACAGCTCCATCAGCTACAGGAAATAATTTGCAATTTCCAATGCCATTTCTTATTTGGAGTACAGAACTTAGATAAAGAACTTAGTACAGAACTTAGTGATAAAGAACTTAGTGCTTTCTTTATTTTTATCACTCACTGATGACACACCCAAATCCTGGATGTGCACTCCAGTCTTCTGTTAAGAACCACTTGGGAGAGTGCGCTGATTCCCAAACTCCACTACTCCCAGGGTAATACAAGCTGTTCAGCTGCTCAGGAACCAATCAGAGTTGTCGTCAGGTTGATTACCTTTGTTGTCTCTAACTGCTAACAAACTGATCAGCTATCTGTTGCTGGCTGAATGTCTCTTTGCACCCACATCATGGTGTCTGCTGACTTACCTCACCTTGCCCACTGCTTTCAAAGCAGCAGTGTGAACACAGCTCACAAAGAGTTCTAATAACTTGTTTTCAATTCCTTTCAGAGGCCTATATTTTGCATGGCAAAGTACAAAGAAAAGAAAATATGTGACCTTTACAATGAGTCTTCTCTGTTAACGTTTTGAATTGGAGAACCATATTCTCAGCGAGCCAGAGATGTGCCATGATGATATACTGAGGCTGGTGTGTGTCTGATGCCAATGGAGGAAGGATGCTGGCTATGATGGAGGCCCAAGGGACCAACCAGTGAATTGGAGCCACCAGGTTCCTGCCCTGAATTTCATATTTTTGAATTATCTGCATCTGGTTTCTCTCCATCATGTTAAAGATTAGCAAACTGCATATAAATGAGGATGGAATAATAATAGTGAGAAGTCAATGAATATAAATAAGGCTCTCGTGACTTATTAGTGAGGTTCATGTCTCACTGTTTAAACCTTAGATGGAAAAATCATACTTTTTCTCTCAAAAGTCTCAGTTTTCCAATCTCACCATATCTTCCCAACTGACTCACTATTGCCTTTGTTGTTCAAGGGCTATCAGAGTCCTTGTCATTATATCTAGACACCCGAGCTAGCTCTTGTCTTTATGCAATGGTGTGAAGTGAGTGTTTATGGATTAGTAGACAATTCTACATCTCCCAGTATTAAATTTCTCTACCTTCAAGACTATTCACTCTGCTATGAATTTTCCCAGATCCAGGATGCTGATCACTCCCCATGTCTCAACTTCAGCAGGCTGTGTGTAATGGCAGATACCTCCAATTTGATGATGTAACAATCATGCTTGAGGAATCTGAACTGTGTCGTTTACATATGCCCTGATGTGCACTTTTCCATTCTTTCAGTCGGTGAACTCAAACGTTTAAGAGGAACGAGGACAGACGTGTATCGTTAACTGCTGGTTCCTTCAGAAGTGAGTGAATGTATATTGACGTCTGCACTCAAACCATATACATCATCTAACTTCCTCTTGAAACCAGAAAAAAAGGAAGCTGCTCTATCCTACTGAGCCTGACTTTTCCAGCTCGGCCTTCTGGTTCTGACCGCTTTGACATTTAAGATGAGCGTGCCCCTGCAAGATGGGCTTCATTGTGTGACCTCAATGATCCTGAATATAAATCTTGTTTTTGTTAACTCTAATCTAGGCATGCTAATCCTCCAAAATTGTCATGGAGTCAACAGGAATTAAAGATTAATCTCCTGGAGACTGCAGTGAGGAACATATGGAAATCATAGAGGTGCTTTAAAAAGATGGGTGTTTTTGTTTACTTTCTTTGAATTCTTGAACCTGCCGTAACAGATCAAGTTAACTACTATCTCTGGGGACCGCTTTGCAGAACACCTGTGCTCAGTTCGCAACAAACAACTGCACCTCCCAGTCGCGAACCATTTCAACTCCCCCTCTCATTCCTCAGATGACATGTCCATCCTGGGCCTCCTGCGATGCCACAGTGATGCCACTCGAAGGCTGCAGGAACAGCAAATCATATTCAGCCTGGGAACCCTGCAGCCCAATGGCATCAATGTGGATTTCACAAGCTTCAAAATCTCCCCTCCCCCAACCACATCCCAAAACCAGCCCAGCTCATCTCCACCTCCCTAACCTGTTTTTCCTCTCACCCCAAGCCACACCCCCATCTCCTATCTACTAACATCATCCCGCCCCCTTGACCTGTCTGTCCTCCCTGGACTGACCTATCTCCTCCCCACCCCCCTACCTACACTCACCTTTACTGGCTCCATCCCCGCCTCTTCGACTTGTCTGCCTCCTCTCCACCTATCCTCTCCTCTATCCATCCTCCATCCGCCTCCCCCTCTCTCCCTATTTATTTCAGAACCCTCTTCCCCTCCCCCATTTCTGATGAAGGGTTTAGGCCTGAAACGTCAAGTTTTCCTGCTCCTATGATGCTGCTTGACCTGCTGTGTTCATCCAGCCCCATGCTTGTTATCTCGGATTCTCCAGCATCTGCAGTACCTTTTATCTCTGATACTATCTCTGGTCATTGTGTGAGCACATCTTCAAGGCATAGCTCATTAACACAAACACTCCTCTTTAAATCAGAGCAGTATATCAGGTTTTAAATCTCTGTGAAAGAATTATCTTATTTGCTGGACCACAACATAGCACTTTTTTTCCGGGTAAAAGGTCACCTAAAGTTTCCATACATCTAATGATTGAAGGTTTTGTTCAAATATTTCCATCTCAAATCCTTGCACGTCTTATGTCCGGTATCTCTTACGGTTGGGGTAGAATGGCAAGTTAAAGCACATTGTTTACATATCTCTCTTTTCTTATCCTTCCTTTGGAAAGCACACAACAAGTCTCAATGCCCCACTTCCATTCTTGGTACTAACTGATTTTTATTGATATTTGAACCCTTCACCTTCTGTACAGGTCGAAGAATTTACCCTCAGTGCAGGACCATGAAACCACAAAGGGAAAGTGTCTTAAAGTTGCAGAACATGACAATCAAGTGAAAGGTTTGGGAGAAAACATCACTGAGAATATCAATAAAGTACAGAGTTGTATTGGAATGACAAGTGCCAAATAAGTTGTTGATCAAGTATCTGCAGAACTATATGCAACATTGGTCACTTAATTGTAAGAAGGATATGCTGGGTCTTCACAAGAAGAAAAGGTAACCAAAGATAATTACTTCCAATAACAAATATTTAAATTGTGTGAAAAACATCAAGCAATTATTTTCTCAATGAAAGCGAAACCTGTGGGATTCTTAAGATTTTCAAAATGATGATGCAGAAGATACAAAGAAATTAAGCATATTTTCAGTTCTTTAAAACATCTAATTAGTGATAAACATGTGAATCATTTTTAAATGCGGCTCAGCTTCTATTCTTGGAAACCCAATATTCGACTAAAACAAATTTGCTTTCTCATCCTCATTGTGTGGAAAGCGTGCAACAAGACAAATTTGACTTCAAGCTTAGCGCCATTGATGCCAATTCTCTTGTGTAATTGGACTTGGCAACTTTGAGCTGGCCCTCGGCATTTTCTTCATCCTTATTTTTGTGTGTGCATTATGGAGCTCAAGGTGTACATAACATGAATAGAAAAGTTAATCTGTCAAAATATGATGCATAGCAGTTTGTACAAAAAAGCGTTGTGTATAATCAAAAAAAAATGCCCAGATTAATTTTTAAATTATTGTAAAATGGTTTCGTTTATTTTTCCACGTACACTAGTCATTTTTCTTTCACTTTTAACTGTGATATTAGTCATCCAATTTGCTTATACATCCTGTACAAAGGACAGAATATGTAAGTGAACAGTATGATGATCCAAATCGAAGAGACGATGAGGATTCAAAGATAGTTCTTATAGCTGCTGGTGTCTACATACATCACAACCACAGGCCCTTCTGTGCATGGACTAGTACTGAGCAATCCAGATTAACCTATTGCATGCTTCCCTCATGCAAGTGGCTCCAGTAAAATGGAGACTGATTCCTTTGTATCATCACGTGCCACAATATGATGACAATATCATCAGTGCATCTCTTCAAGTTAAATTACACGCTATTTGTCAACCATAACCCAACAACTTTTTAAAAATTCATTCAAGAGATTTAGATGTCACTGGCCTGGCCAGCGTTGATTGTTCATCCCCCATTGCCTTTAAGAAGGTAGTGGTGAGCTATCTTTTACTATCACTGCAGTCCAATTTTTGTAGCTACGTCCATAATGCCGTTAAGGATGGAGTTCCATGATTTTGACCAAGCAGCAGTAAAACAACAGTGATTTATTTCCATACCATGATGGTGTGTGGTTTGGAGAGGAAATTGCAGGTAGTGGTGTTCCCACAGACCTGTTATCCTTGTCCATCCAGAAGGTAGTAGTTGGAAGGTGCTGTCTAAGGAGCCTTGGTGACTTTCCGCAGTGCAGCTTGTAGATGATACGTTCTGCTGCTACTGAACATTTTTCATGGAGAGAGTGAAAATTTGTGGTTGTGGAACTTGGGTTCAAATCAAATGATGACAAGAGGTGAAATCTAAATTTTGGAATATATGAAAAGGTCTTGGTGATGGTAACTGTAGCAACTACTGTTGATTGTTGTAATAATCCATCTTGTTCAGAAATTTCCATTAGGGAATGAAATTTGACACCCTTACCCAATCTGGCCTACATATGATGGCACGGTGGCACTGTGGTTAGCACTGCTGCCTCACAGTGCCAGGGATCCAGATTCAATTCCAGCCTTGGGTGTATGAAGTTTGTGTGTTCTCTTTGTGTCTGCATGGGTTTCCGCCAGATGGTCTGGTTTCCTTCCACAGTCTAAAGATGTGCAAGTTAGGTGGATTGGTCATGCTATATTACCCACAACATTCAGGGATCTGTAGGTCAGTTATGTTAGCCATGGGAAATGCAGGGTTGCAGCGATAGGGTAGGGGGATGGGTCTGGGTAGGATGCTCTTTGAAGGGTCAGTGCAGACTCATGGAACCGACTAGCCTGCTTCCATGCTGTAGGGATTCTATGGATGACTACAAATTTGCAATATTATGGTTGATCTTAATTGTCCTCTGAAGTAGTCTAGAAAGCCACTCGGGTCAAGGACAAATCGGGATCATAACAAATACTTGCTTGAGGGAGTCCTCAGGATATAGAAGCAAATAAAGGACCAAATGTTATAAGGTGGGAATAAATCATAGAATCCCTACAGTATGGAAGCAGGCCATACAGCCACATCAACCGTCTGAAGAACATCCCATCTCCCTATTCTATACCCCTGAATATCCCATGGCTAATCCAACTAACCTGCACATCTTTGGACTGTGGGAGGAAATTGGAGCACCCCGACAAAACCCATGCAGACACGGGGAGAACGTGCAAACTCCACACAGACAGTCACCTGAGGGTAGAATTCAACACAGGTCCCTGGCAGCAGTGCTAACCACTGAGCCACTGTGCTGCCCAGAATCTTTTCCAATTGTCATCAGGAAAATGCCCTTCAGGGAAGAAAACTACTGTCCTTATCTGGGCTGGCTACATGTTAAAAAAACTAAATGGTTTGTTAGGCCATTTCAAAGAGTCACAGAAAAGTCACATTGTGGGTCTGGAGTCACAAGTAGTCAGGTTCAGAAGATTGCCTAAAGGGCATTGGTGAAATAGATGGGTTTTTATAACAGTTGATGGGACTAGTTTTCCAGATTTATTAATTGAATTTAAATTCCACCAGCTGCCATAGAGTGATTGGAACCCACATCCCAAGAGCATCAGCCTGGATCTCTGAACTATGAGTTGAGTGACATTACCACTCTGTTAGCGTGTCTTCCAAGGCTGATATGTGGCAAGTGACATTCATCCACACATGTAACTAACTATGACCATCTCCATTAAGACAGGATCTAAATATGAAGAAAAACAGAATTGCTGATGCTGGACATCAATATCACGTACTGTAGCGCTTATAAAAGACAACTCATCACTACATTCTTGAAGTCAATGAGGAATAGGCAATAAATGCTGGGGATCCTGCAGTCTTCAGGACCCAATATCGAGGTCAATAATTTTAGGGCCTAAGCACCTTCCCCCATGTCCTTACTCCAACTCCCCCACATGAGGCCTTGTCATCACATGGCTGCTAGCAGAAACAACCCATTGTCAGCCACAAATGGTCCCCATTAGCAGCCAATGTTTCTCCCAGGCTGACCTTTATCCATTCCTTTGTCTGCCCAGTTGTTTTCTTCTCTGTTTTCTTGCCATCTCCACCTATTTCGCTATCTTCACCCATCACTTATTCCTCCCCACTCTCCCCACTCCACCTTCAGCATATATACCAAACTTTTCCTCACAGAAATAAGGTCTGAAGAAAGGATAATGGACCCAAAATATTAACTCTGCTTTCTCTCCACAAATGCTGCCTGACCTGCTGAGTTTTTCCAGTAATTTCTGATTTTGTTTCAGAATTTAAATATCTTCATTTTACCTTCAATGACATTGCCATTACTGAATCCCCTTCACCTGGATGTTACCATCAATCTTAAACTAAAGGAGACCAGCCATATAAATATTCTGCTGACAAAAACAGCTCATAGGCTGGGAATTCTTGAGAGAGTAACTCACCTTCTGAATCCCCAAAGTCTGTACACTATATACAAGGCAAGAAGTCAAGAATACTCCCCACTTGCTTAAATTAGTGCAGCACCAAGGACGTTCAAGAAGCTTGACACCATCCAGAATGAAGCAGCTGTTTGATTCATGTGTCATCCACACTTCCAACACTCATTCCCTCCACTACTGATACATGGTGATTAGTAAGATATTGTATATACAAAATGCCCTACAGCAACTTATCAACCCTCCTTCAACAGCCCCTTCTAAACCCACAACCTCTGCCACCTATAAGAACTACACAAATATACTAAAAAAGGCCTCATACATCAAAGAGGCCTTACTTGTTTCCAGGTATTGGTTGTTTCCACCATCTTCCATTCCCAAAGCAGCGCTAAGATTTCTTTCAAAAGCATACACAACATTATCACTGCTTTTTCTTGGCACAATTACTGGCTACAGGCGCTAGTTCTCAGAAGTTAATAAGGCAGCATCATATAATAAATGAAAGAGAAAAGCCAACAATAAATCACAGAAAATCTTTACACTGTACAACAGGTTCTCATGCTGACATGTAAAAGGTATAAAGCTGTACAAAAGAAAAATGGAAGGAAAATATCTAGCCTTGAACTGGCAATCCATTGATATTCTATCAAACTTCAGTTATTTGAGTATAGATTCAATTTTTATGTTGTGGATCAGCAGATAGCTGACATAGGATGCAGGTAGTCCAACTTCTAACTTTAGGCATTGAAGTGTTGAGAAGAATAAAATCCTCCGGTGTTTCAAAAGTTTACTGCAAAACTTTAGACAAGATTTAAGCTTTAGAAGATCAACTTAAATTTCAGGATACACAGATTTGAGTTCATATCAGCAATAGCCAGATATAATGGTTGATCTGTTCATAGGCAGATGACAACACAAAGATGGGGTGGGAAATCTCACTGAAACTAATTGATAGGCAGATGGGACTGGTGCTTTTCCATTATCTTCATCAAATCCTTCAGTAAAAACTATTGAACAACACAGAAGAAGGTCACATGTTTGAAGAATTTATTGAAGGCTGGCAGCATTTGCAAGTGCTTAAAACTAGAACAACTGTTGCAGCATTAACAAGAATAGTAGAGTAACCGAATCTTGCGTGAGGTGTGGATTATTTCATTCATCAAGACAGTGTCCAGGTTTTTATGACATGCAAGCTTTCGTCTACAAGAGAATATTGGGCTTAAGTGTCTAGGACATCTGATTGCCCAAAGAAACCCAAAGTGTAACACAACAAACACAGCAGCATGTGAAAAAGACTCAACCAAGGAATAACACCAAAGAAGCATCCAAAGGTCCATAAATGGCTTGTAAACATGTTAATGAAGTCCAATAGGTAATTGCAATAATATGTTTGCAGGCCCCAGTCAGACAGGATGTAAGATAAAGTTGACTCACCACAAGGATACTGTCAGAAAAGCTGAACCCTTTACCTATATTCAAAGTGATATACCCCAAAAATTGTTGGATAACGCAAAATATGCCAAAATTGACATTGGTGCCAGTGTTAATATTATCCCTTTAGGCATCTTGGTGTGTTCAGGAAACTGGCACAATATAGTGTAGTCCAAACAGGATAAGCTCATGCCTTACAATAATTACCAAATCCCAAATTTTGGCACAATCTATGTTAAATGCCAGCACAACTCCTTGAGGTGGTAAGCTGAAACATTCTACATAGTTGAAACAGACGAAGCACCTATTATTGTATCATTATACATAGATATGTATATTATCACAGTCCACAAGATGACAAATCCGTCAGTTGTAACAACAAAGGCTGCTGACTGCAGTTCCATGACCTGACTACCCTTTATCCAGACCAATGTGATGTGGTCATCAACTTTAAAGGTGATGCAGTGCTACAACTAAAAGATAAGCCTCAACCCAGCATCGACACCACCCCCCCCCCCTTGTAACTGTGTCATTCACGTGTAGGAAATTCTCCATCTAGAATTGGATTCCATGTTACAAAACAACATAATTCAAAAACTTGAATATCATACTGATTAGTGCAGCTTCTCTGTATGTGTTTTGAAGAAAGAAGGTGCTATATGTGGATATTTGGATCCAAGGCAACTTAAAAATCACAAAAACATGTCTACACATGATTCCTTCCCTGGAAGAGCTGGTCATTTGGAGATGAATTAGGAGCCTCCAAAAATGGAATATTCAAAGAGGAACAAGTCATAATTCCTGAAGCTCTATGTCAAGATGTCTAGACTATGTATAGGGATATGTGGATACAGGAAAACAATAGATTGGCACATGAATCTACATATTGTCTTGTCATTAATAAGGACATCAATCAATTCTGTCAAGGTCAATGATCAGCTTTCTGCACAAGATTCCTTCTGGGTCATTATGAGAGATTTTGACTGATACTTCCCATGTCCAAAAAGGGAATTACATTCCAGTGACTGATTATTTCAACAAAATTCTCTTCTGTGCAACATATCAAAGGTGCCACTGTTGCAACAATTGTTGACATATTGCGCACCATATTCAGTCTGTTCGATGTATCTCAACAAATTATGCCGACAGTACACTATAGAAACCCTTCTAAGACGTACAGGAACAGGGGTGCTCAACATGTCTTAACTCTTCTCTTCACTATCTCCAGTCAAACAGCCTCACAGAATTGACCTTCGACACTATAAAATCTGTGATCATTCTGTTTAAAGTGACTTGTCAAGATTTTGAGATAGTTACATGTAATTTATTTGCTATTCCTCTAGGTTACTCTTCCAGACGACAGTTTATCCTCACCTTTACCTCACATTCGGGAGATCCACACGGTTCTTCCCTCCCACACTCTGATTAACCAACCACAAGCACAGGGCACATTGTTGTAATGAGCATGCAGGCAGTTATCCCAATTTGAACCAAGACAAAGCATGAACTCATGGGTTTGTGGAAAGATGCTACATCTAGTCTAGATCATATGATGTGGAATGAGAAATGATCAAGTACTATGAAGAAATAGATGATATATCTGAACTGCTTGTCAATTGTCCGTCACACCAGATGATGACAATAAAATAGATATCACTTCTGACGAAGTGATCAGACTCGAAACATTAACTCTGTTTCACTCTCCACAAATGCTGGCAGCATTTTCTGTTCTAGTCACTAAAAATGTCATGCCAGATTTCGCACTTTAATGAGAACTTACACACATTCATTTCCAATGAAAAATAGTACACCACAGAGTGAAGCTACACCACCTAGTCATGATAATTGTGTAAGGTCCAGACCTAGTCATGTTTTAACTACAACAAGACAATAATTGAATATATCGGGACAATATCTAGAAACATCCTTGGACATAGAGATAATAGGAACTGCAGATGCTGGAGAATCCGAGATAACAAGGTGTGGAGCTAGATGAACACAGCAGGCCAA
>JAHRHZ010000014.1:70674063-70769140 GCA_024137785.1 Ginglymostoma cirratum
TCATGGGAGCAGGAAAGTTTGACGTTTCGGGTCAAGCTTTCCTGCTCCTATGATGCTGCTTGGCCTGCTGTATTCATTCAGCTCCACACCTTGTTATCTTACATCCTTGACATGTTTATTGGAAAAAAAGGTTGCCATTTTTTCAAGGATAAAGGAATAAATTGCATTGTGACATAGATTCCAGACCAGACAGGTCTGTACTGTTAGGACAGCTGAAAACATGATATTTGACTTTCCAGTGTACAGGTACCCATCTCATCTTCAGCCAGCATCAATATGTCGTGGAATCAGTATACTGTGTACAGTGACTCCAGAAACACTGTTTCATAAAGATATTAGGAAACTGAAAAATGAATCTTTCAATGTATAAAGTCAAGAAGGAGAGTATTTTGTTGATTTCACATTTTTCGGTTATTTTCAGCACAGATGTAACCTCAGTGGCAATTCACTTGATTTCAGCAATATTGTGATTATGATATGAATGCATTGCTTCCTTAATGCCATCTGCTGGGCTAGCTTAAGCTTTACTTTTCCAAATCTCTCCGAAGAAAACGTAAATTGACAATAGGCTAATGTGAAGTGTTGGAATATGTCTCAAAAATGCTTTTGTCAAGACATTTTGACAATAATATGAAATATTGGACTTAGTATTTAAAACTTACACGGTTTTGTGCTCAATCACATGGCAAGTTTTGAAATAAGAAAAAAAAGCTATGATTCAGAAAACAATGATAAGACTTAATTCCTACCTTCCACCCTGTTGCAGATGTTCATAGAACATAGAACATAGAACAGTACAGCACAGTACAGGCCCTTTGGCCCACGATGTTGCGCCGAACTTTTACCCTAATCCTAAGGTCTATCTAACTTCCATCCCTACCTTAAACTATCACCCATATGCCTATCTAATAGTCGTTTAAATGCCCCTAATGAGGCCAACTCCACTACCCTCTCCGGCAATGCATTCCACGCCCCGACCACTCTCTGAGTAAAGAACCTACCTCTGACGTCTCCCCTGTATCTACCCCCACTCACTTTAAAACTATGCCCCCTCATAATAGCTACCTCTACCTTAGGAAAATCTCTCTGGCTGTCCACTCTATCAATACCTCTGATCATTTTGTACACCTCTATCAAGTCACCTCTCATCTTTCGTCGTTCTAAAGAGAAAAGCCCTAGCTCTCTCAACCTTTCCTCATAAGACCTTCCCTCCATTCCAGGCAACATCCTGGTCAATCTCCTCTGCACCTTTTCCAATGCCTCCACATCTTTTCTGTAATGAGGCGACCAGAACTGGACACAATACTCCAGATGTGGCCAAACCAGGCTTTTGTATAGCTGGAGCATAACTTCACGGCTCTTGAACTCGATCCCTCCATTAATGAAAGCTAACACACCATACACCTTCTTAACAACTCTATCCACCTGGGTGGCAGCTTTCAGGGAACTGTGAACATGAACCCCAAGATCCCTCTGCTCCTCCACACTGCCAAGAATCTTTCCGTTAACCCTGTATTCTGCTTTCAATTTTGTCCTTCCAAAATGAATCACCTCACACTTTTCAGGGTTAAACTACGTTTGCCACTTCTCAGCCCAGCTCTGCATCCTATCAATGTCCTTTTGTAACCTAGAACAGCCCTCCGTACTGCCCACAACGCCACCCACCTTTGTATCGTCCGCGAACTTGCTAATCCACCCTTCCACTCCTTCATCCAAATCATTTACAAAGATCACAAATAGAAAAGGACCCAGGACAGATCCTTGTGGTACACCACTCGTAACTGAGACCATGTTGAATATTTTCCGTCCACTACCACCCTTTCTCTTCTAAGTGTCAGCCAATTTTATTATATTTAATTATAATTAGAAATATATATATATTTTTAAAAAATATATAAAACTTATAAATAAACTTATAAACTTATAAATAACTTATATTTTAAAATATCCCAAGGCCTCACAAGCTGTTTACAGGCCTTGAGCAGACTGCTCCTCACCTCTTATCTCAACTTCTCTTCATAACAAAATCCAGGACCAAATACATCTCCTTTAAGCCATAGTACGATCACACCTCCCGTTCCCTTTTGTTTTTTTTAACCTATCCTCCACCCTTTGCTTCTGTATTTGCTTAAAATCAGTTATGTCTTCAACATTTCTTCAGTTCTAATAAAAGACTAACAACTTAAAATGTTAATCCTTCTTCCTTCTCCACAGATGCTGCCTCATCTCATATTTGAGCAGTTTCTGTTCTTATTTCGGAATTTCAGCATCTGCAGTATTTTACATTTGCTTAAATCTCTACCTTCTGACTTCTATTAAGGTTTTCTGGGTGCAGGACTTGTGTAAAGGACAACAATGCATCAAGGACTGAATAAACATAGATGTTTCTGAGAAGTCAATAAAGACAACTGGTGGGTGTCAGTATTGCTGTCAGAAAATTATGGGGTCAAGTCTCATCAGTGAATTAAACATAAATTCCAAGGTGACATTTAGTGCGGTACGGGGAGTGCTATTGTTTGATTCAGATATCTGTTAGTTCAAATGGTTGTACAAAAAAATCCCATAGCACTATATTAAAATTGCAGCAGAGGCATTGTTCTGGAGTTATTTTACCCTTAATTGACACACCATAAAGACATATTATTTGATGATTATTGCATTGCTGTTTATGAGCGTTTTCTGTGCAAACATGGCTAAATTCTCCTAGATTAAACTGACATGATGGCAAGGCATGGTACTAGGTGATATGAAACTATCACACTATTGATGAGGAAACTAAATGTAATGTCTCCAAGTTTGCAGGCAAAACACAAAACCGGATAGGAGGATGTACTGTGATGAGGATACAGAGATGCTTCAGGTGATTTGAGTACTCTAAGTTCAGTGTGTGGGCAAATGCATGGAAGATAAACTATAATGTAGATAAATATGATGTTATGCAATTTGGTAGCAAAACAGGAAGGGAGGTTATTATCTGAATGGTGATAGATTGGGAAAAGGAGAGGTACAATGAGACTTGGGTGTCCTTATGTACCAGTCACTGATAGTAAGCATGCAGATGCAGCAGACTGTGAAGAAGGCAATTGGTACGTCAGCCTTCATAGCAAGAGAATTCGAGTAAAAGAGCAGGGGTATCTTGCTGCAATTTTACAGGGCCTTGGTGTGACCACACCTGGAGTATTGTGCACAGTTTTAGTCTTCTTAGCTGAAGAAAGATGATCTGGCTTTAGAGAGATTGCGAAGTTGGTTAACCAGACTCAATCCTAGTTTGGCAGGATTGATGTAAGAAGGGATTGGTTAGGATTATATTCACTGAGGATTATAAAGACGTGGGAGGATCTCATGGAAACGTATAAAATTTAACAGGACTAGACAGGGTAAATGCAGGAAGGATGTTCCTGAGAACAGAGTCCAGAAGCAGGGGTTCATTGTTTAGGATGAAACAAGGAGAAATTTCTTCACCCAGAGAGTGACGAGCCCATAGAATTCTCTGTCACAGAAAACGGTTCAGGCCAAAACATAGAATGTTTTCAAGAAGGTGTTAGATATAGTTCTTAGAGGTAAAGGGATCAAAGGTTATAGGAAGAAAATGGGAATAGAGTATAGAGTTGGATGATCAGCCATAATCATATTGAATGGCAGAACAGGCTCGAAGGGCCAAAAGGGTTACTCCTACTTCTATTTTCTATGTTTCTATATATGTTATTCTTGTGTTCATTCTCATAACATAAACAAAACGTTGGTCAAGCAGCACTCCTGAATTCGATGAACTTATACTAAGATCCTAGTGTCTACATATGTACATTACAGTTACAGGCATTTGTGAGTCTGAACTCACGCTAAGCAATTCAGATGCACTGTAGCATGTTTCCCATTGTAATCGCAGCTGGTATACAAACTTTAGATAGCAAAACGGTCTCAATCGCCCTCAAGTGAGTAAGAGAACTTTTAGGCTGGCATCCAGGAGAGTGCACACCTGCAAAAGTCCACCGACATCTGGTTTGGAACAGTTAAATTGTTTAGCAATATTCAAATCAGAGCCAATCAAAATAAACATCTTGTTAAATGGTCACCCTGTTCTAATGGAAATTGATACCACTGTGGTCTTTTCAGTGATCGCAGAACCAGTGTTCAACAAAATTCGGTCTGGACTCTAACCCTTAAGTTTGTGTAAGACCTTGGCCAGGCTGTGAACCAAACCGGGGGATTCTTTCCGGATAA
Organism: Ginglymostoma cirratum; assembly: GCA_024137785.1. NCBI lineage: Eukaryota > Metazoa > Chordata > Chondrichthyes > Orectolobiformes > Ginglymostomatidae > Ginglymostoma > Ginglymostoma cirratum. The sequence continues at coordinate 70,678,285 of JAHRHZ010000014.1, forward strand.
TGGTACAACTTTGGTTCCGGTCTCTTATGAGAAGCAGTCGGTTCAGTTACCACTGATTGCAGAAAAAGGCTTGGGCCCAAGCTTGATGGGGTGAAATTAGATTAGTTCAATATTTTTCGATTAGAAAATGGCTGCCTGAATGAGGTCCTAATTACATACCTGGAAGTTTTTCAGGAAGGTCAAGGGATTATCAAAGGAGCCAAGGCCACCTTGGATGTTGACCAGGAAGCAATTGCCATTTGCCTTACGGGCAAAAGTAGATGCAGAAATCAGGAGACTGGAAAGTGAAGGAATCAGCGAACCAGCCCAGTTTGTGGAATAGGCAGCACCGGTTGCACTGATTGTGAAGTCCAACAGGTCGGTTCATCTTTGTGGGGATTTTAAACAAACAGTAAACTACTTTTTGCAGCTGGATAAATACCCAATTCCTCACATTGACGTTTTATACACAAAGTTGGCAAGGGGGCTGTCCTTCACAAAGCTGGACCTGAGCCATGAGTACTTGCAGTTGTAGTTAGATGAGGGTTCCCAGAAGGATGGTTTCTGAAGGTGTTTGAGAAGGGGAAGATGGCACCGTGATTTCTGAGAACAGCCTGAAAATCCTGGTGCAACAAGGAGGATTCCTTGCTCCCACAATAACCCTTCCATCCTCGGCCTGCTGTAGTTTTCCATTGAAGCTCAACATAAGTTACATGAACCATGACTCATTTTTCTCTCAGGCATTTCACAGCTTCTAGGACTCAGTGTTGATTTCCACAACTGCAAATTATGACCTTTCCATTTTTCTTATTTCCCCTACCGTCCACCAGTTGTGTCTTGTTGGCTTGACTTTCAGCAAAGTGAATCCTTTTTCTCCTGTTCACAGCTAACATTTGCACCTATTTTACATCTTTATCATTCTTTTACCACCATTGTTTTTGTTCTTTGCTCTCTGAGCACCCTCACAATCTGTCCTATTTGCTCCTTCCACCCCACCCCGCTTCTCCCCCTGACGACAGCATAAAACAAATGTTGTCTAACTGTGGCCAAACAAGACAGCCTTAGATGAGAAGTACCCAGACACTAGACTGATACTTGGACATCTCCCTGACCATATTAGCTTTAAACTGCCCCTCCCCCCACAAACCCCACACCCCAAGATACCAGTGTCTATGGATGAAGAATTCCCTGTTTCTGCTGCCTGTGGGTATGACCTGAGAGGCTGTTTGATCCTAAGTGACAAGGAAGTCCTTTGGAAAAAGCAGTGATCTGAAGTTTCCACGTACCTGCTCTGATTTCCATGTCAAGGTTTCTCAATGTGTACTTTTTGTAAGATAGGAAGATGAATAATGATGAGGTGAGTTGTCCCATTAACAAGGCCTATAACAAGCAATAATGGCCACTTAACTGGCAACTTACCATTACCAAGCCACAATCTCACCTCGCTGTTTGGTAAAAGCATAAAAGAGGTAATGAGATTCTCCAGACATTGAGATAGGCCTTTCCAGACTTCTCATCCAATCCTGCTATTACTCTTGCCACGTCACTTCAAACCCTACAAGATTCAGCACAATATGCCAAAAACGCAAGTAAGAAAATTTGCCCACTGTTTGGCCGCCATCAGATCTGAGGAAGAGTCCCTGGACCTGAAATGTTAACTCTGGTTTTTCCTTCACAAATGTTGCCAGACCTGCTGAGCTTTTCCAGCAACTTTGTTTTTGTTCCTGATTTACAGCATCCACACTTCTTTTGGTTTTTATTAAGTAAGAAAATTGCCCTGTTTGATTTTGCCCTTGGCAAATAACAACCAAACCTATAATGTGACATGCTTGACATTATATTCAGATTAAAAAGGCTAGATACTGAAGTACATAATGATATTCTAATTGTTTGCATAGTACTCATTGGAAAAAATGCAGTACTTTTAGAGTGAGGCAAAAAAAACTGCGTATGAAATAAACATAATATTCAATTACTTGCAGATGCCTTGACTGAAGTGACTGCAGATAAATGTCTACACATAGTTTCTTTGGTATTGTGCCTTGGAGAATACCCTCAATTGAATAAAGACAAAATTGGATGACTGAATAATTTATCTGAAGAATTATTTAATGGCCAACAGTTGCTTTCAATATATTTCATGAGTGAGGCTAATGCTGAGTGAATTATAAAAGTTATAAATTATAAATATAATTTATAAATTTAATTTATATAAATTTAATTATAAATTATAAAAGTTTGCCCTTTCCAGAGAATAAAGTCAAAACCAAATTGCTACCGTGTTGGAACATTGCTTAATCAATTTTGTATACAAGATTTTAAAGTGGGATTTTGCACTTCGAAATTAGATATCAATAGATTTACTTCTGAGATTTCTTTTAGAATTTCAATACTTGAACAGTCATTTGTCATCATTTTGTGGTTTGACTGTGTGCTTTTTAATATTATTGAATCTTGTGTACATCCCTGAAAGAGGAAACCTCATGATGAGCAGTCTGTTAGGAGTTATCCTAAAGTCTGGGTAAAGTACTTTGTGTCAATTTCTGATATTTCCTTAACTTTCCCATGTCTCAATCCCCCACCCCACACACCAGAGCTTGTTATTACAGAATCTGCCATTACACACTATCTATTGTTAGCCACTAATAGTCTCCACTAACAGCTATTCACTCTCCTAGCCAGATCATTATCCACTCTTTTGTCTGTCCAACTGTTCTTCTTCCTCTTTGTGCTCTATCCCCACCTATCATTTACTCCTTACCACCTATCCCCACCCAATTTTCTGCATATAAACCGATATTTTCTTAGCTACCATCAGTTCTGAGGAAGAGTCACCAGACCTGAAACGTTAATTCTGATTTCTCTTCACAGATGCTACTGGACCTGCTGAGCTTTTCCAGCAACTTCTGTTTTTGTTTCTGATTTACAGCATCCGCAGTTCTTTGGTTTTTATCTGATATTTCCATTTTTGATAGGATAAGAATGGAGAAGCACCAAGCACCTGAGTGGAGCAAAGCAACAGAAGGATAAGATGAAGTGAAGCAGTGGGACTTCGGGAGAGCATTAAAATGCTATTGTTGGAAGAAAAAATATAGTATCTTGTCATCTTCTGCAATAATCATTGTAGAAAATGGATGGAGCGGACGATTTCTTTAATGTAAACTTTTCTGAGAAAAATGTAATCATTGTTAAAGGAAATTACATTAATAGATAAAAGAGATGGTACCAGGCATTAAGAATGGCTGAATCAGCCTTCAGTAAGAAGCATTTGCAGTTAAATTGCCTTTTATAAATTCAGGACATCTCAAAGTGCTACATTGCCCACAAAATATTTTTGAAGTGAAATGCAGTTCGTAATGAGTTATGAAGTGTCAAGATATCTCTTAAGGTTTGGTCTGTAGCAGACATTTGACCTTTTTTAAAAATTGGCTACGAAATACCTTCACAGAGGCCAGTATCCCATCACCAAGCCACCTTTTAGTTACACGTGCATAGTACTTGACACTGGCCTGGCTTCATCAAAGCCTACGCTCAGAGTTAGCAGAACCGCTGACAGTTCAGTTTGTGTCTGTCAGCCAGGGCTCCCTGATTGGACCAGGTTAACAGCCCCAATCAGGGAACTCATATTCTATGATGTCCACCTGTCTGACCTTGTTAACATTGCTACAGGATAAGAACTAAAGTAAGGTAAGGAAGTAAAACAAGCGTCTTTCAGCCTTGGCAGCGTGAACAAGCTCTACTGAAGAGAAGCCGATTAGTTAATTAGATAAACCAGTTCAGTCTAGCTCTTGCACTGGGGAAAAGTTCTGGGGAAACTATATATTTTGGAGGGGTTTCTTCTTAGTATGACTAAGATTAACATCCTCGCAGGGAGAGAAATAATAATGAGGAATAGGAAATGACAGCAGAGTTGAATAAATACTTTCCATGAATGTTCAAATGTGGAAGACACAAATAGCATTCTAAACAATCAAGATGCAAAAGGAGGAGAGGAAATAAGCACAATAACTGTCACTAGGGAAGAGGTACTAGGGAAACTAATGGGTCTAAAGACCACTAAGTCCCCTGAACCTGATGGGATGCCTCCTTAGATACTGAAGAAAGTATCTACAGAGATAGTGAATGAACTGGTAGTAATCCTTCCAGAATCTTTATATCCAAGAGGATTGGAAAACCGTCAATGTGACACTTCTGCTAAAAAAAAGGAAGAAGACACAAAAAAAGGATAATTTTAGGTAATTATCTTAATATTATGTTTTGCTGAAATATTAGAGTCTATTATAAAATATGTAATAGCAGAACATTTAAAAATACGTAATATGATCCAGTAGAATCAGCATGCCTTCATGAAGGGGAAATCATGCCAGACAAATTAACTAAGATTCTTTGAGGAGGAACGAGCTGGATAGGTAAAGGGAAAGCAACGGACATAATATATATGGATTTCCAAAAATCATTTGATGAGGTTCAACGTGTTAGATGACTTAATAAATGTTTTGCCTTTTATTTAAACCATCAATACCTCTCTGTAATTGTTTGTATCCGTCTCACAATCTGCCTCTCCATCTCTCCCATTTACCTACACTTTGGCTTTCATTGAACTCTTCGGGGAGAAACTAAATTCTTCTCCTGTGCGAGAGTTTGAGTAGTCCTTGAATCCCTTCATGTATGTAGTTGGATACAGCCTTGAAGAAAATGGAGTTAACTTCCCTTTACCCCTTCATATTTCTCATCCATCCTATGTACATCTTCTGCACTCAAAACTGTTTTTACCTCTGGTCTCTTAATATTTGATATGGATATAATCGGCTCTGTGGCCTTTTCCCTCCAGGTTTCCTTTTCTAACTGAATTTTCTGAACGTCACTAAGTCCCATGGGTTTTCCTCACAATTCCTAGCATTCTGAAAAATGTGTTGCACCTTGTTACAATGGAAAAAACCTTGGCTTCCTATTTTCCCCTGTCCCACAAAACTTTCCCTTCTGATGAGAAGACCTTGGGGCATTCCCAGCTCTCCATTCCTTACCTTAGCTCCTCCCCCTCCTTATATTTTCCCATTTCCTTTCAAATTTATGGGGATAATGGGGGAAAGAAAAGGTTTAGTTTTGTGGATTAGCTCATAATTATCAGCTGTTATTGGTGACCTTCTCGCAGTTGCAACCCTTTGATCCTCAACACGGATTGTTATTACGGAAGGTAGTAGGTATTAAAATTCCGTCTCCAAGAATAATCTCCCTACATGCTATCTGCCTCTGATTCTTGTATCCACCTTGAGGATTGTTGCAGCACCTCCTGACTGATAAAGTCCCTCATTACTCCACTAAATATTACTCCTCTTTGACTTTCACTTAGGCCCATTTGCTTGAAGCACATGAGGTGGGTTTGTCATGTAAGCTGCCAGCAGAAGCCTGCAAAAGCAACACTGATGTAGCCTAGAGTCATACAACGACAAAGCCAGTGCTCCACACTCTGGCTAGCAGTCTGCTTCTGTCTCTGTGCTGTAAAGCAATGCAAGCCCCAGAAGCACTGGAAACCATGTGTACTAAAAATGCAATCCACTCAGAGGCTGCTGCCTATATGTCAGTGATTGTAAAATTAAAATGCAATGTGAAATAAACAGCCATTGGCAGCCTCCCAGAAAATGCAAAGTGAGCGACTGCTAAGATAGCAAATTTTGAGCCATAAGATGAGTCCTTTGTAGATGCATGAGATTCATGTGTACCCCATGTGGAAAACAACCTTGTACTAGCATGCATGTTGTAAGTGTCCCTGAATTCCAAAGCAGAGAGTTGAAGTCCTGAAGTCATGAGATTTGGTCTGAGCAAATGCACAATGATGTGGTGAGGCTGGTAGCTTGCCAGTGCTGACTTGTGCAAAAAGAGGGTTAAGGAGGATGGTATCCATGGAGCAGACAGTAGCACTGTGCTGAAAAACCAATCAGTTGATGCGCAAAAGAAGCAATCTGTGAGTTGCAACTGTCCAACGCCTTCTGTGACTTCCATGAAAGGAATTTGCACTGTCTAGTTTCTCAGGGAAAGAGAGGAGACTTAGAGATGACACACAAATGAGGTGAGTAGGATGCAGAATTACTCCAATGCAAATGTCCATAAGGTCATCACCACTCGGAGTGAGATTCCGAAGTCACCAAGGATGTGCAGGCTAGGTGGGTTAGCCATGGTAAATTTAGGATTACAGGATATGTTAGGGGGCTGGGTCTAGATGGGATGCTCTTTAGAGGGTCGGTGTGGATTCGATTGCAAAATTGCAAAACCTTTGCTGGACATCGAAAGTCCGATTTTTTCATTGTCCCTGTACTTTTCCAACTTACTTGCCATTCCTTATGCCACTCTAGGGAGGGGAAAATTCTGCCCAATGCACCGTATTGTGAAAGTTGGATGCATAAAAAAATTTTAAAAATCATACAATGTTTATTTACACAAGTTTAAGAGGTTGCAAGTACTTGTTTCAGCAACTGAAAATTTAAAAGATCTGGATATTTGACACTTTTATTGCCGTATATCATAAAGTTGTTATTTTAACATACCAAAAATCCATCAATGATTTTTTAAAAGTTTTTTTTAATACACGGTAGGGTTTATTGTTTCTGTACAGTGGCTAAATGGACATGGAAGTGGCAGTAGCCTGGCATGAGGGCATGATAGAACATGGGGTTTTCCTGACTCCCCGCTACCTACCTTGAGAATGAAAATTCAGGCTGATGTCTTGGTTTAAGGCCCCATCTGAAAGATGGCACCCCTGAATGCAGAATGGCCTCAATATTCATAGAATCATAGAATCCCTACAGTGTGGAAAGAGGCCCACTAAGTCCACACTGACCGTCCGAAAAGCATCTCATCTAGACCCAGCCCCTAACATATCCTGTAATCCCACATTTACCATGGCTGACCCATCTAGCCTGCACATCCTTGGACACTACGGGGTAATTTAACATGGCCAATTCACCTAACCTGCACATCTTTGGACTCCCATTATTACTCAGCCATGTGTTCAAATGGGACTTGAATCCACAACCTTTGGGCATGTGTGCACATTTATTTTGAACATCTATGTATTCATTCTTGTATACAATAATGAACTGTACAAAACATTTAGAAGTTATAGCAATGGCTAGTCACATGATGTTCAGAATAAAAGGTAGTCAAAAGATTATACAGTGTAATGGCAGAAGCTGCCGAGTTTGTGATCAATTTTGGGACATTTTCTGCCCAAATTTACAAGCTAGTCAACAAAATGTCGATAGAAAATGTGGGTGTGCAGTCTTTATATCCAACAAACTGGCGGCTACTATGTCCAGCAGCTTGCACGCATTCTGGAATTTAAAAGCAATCTATCCATTTCAATTATTGCATTGGTTAATTCAATATTTCTCAAGATGAAAATTAACTTCTCTTTCTGATTTTTTATCTCTTCTGGCTCAAAGGTATGAGGTTAAAATTTGATTAAACACATTGGTGGCTGAAGAGATTGCGAGAAAATCGAGATGAGGCAGGCAACAGGTAAATCTCCTGCTGATTAAGAGAGTTGGGGAGGAAAGGAAAGAAGAGCTCCTTTGTGTTTTTGCCTATTCTAAATTTTTCAGCCTCCAGGAATTGGCTCTTACTCCAGGATAAGAAGAATATTAGTTGGTGAGAATCTGTAAAGTAACCAAAGTTTATTCTATTTGTAAGGTTCAAAATTGTACAGCAACTGGTGGTAAGGTTAATAAAATTCATAAAAATATAAGCAAATATACAATTGAACAAAATATTTCAGTCATTGCACAGGGCTGTACCTTACTATTTGCTGTCTAAATGTAAGATACGTTGAGTTTCTTTGTAGTTTTTGGTTATGAGATTCAGCAAGATTACTTACCATATCTCATCATATCAAACTCACCTCATTAACTGTCAACCCAGCCCCTGTGGTATCCCTGTCATCTGGTCTTAGCTCCACCTTACTTCAGACTAATCCCTTAACAACTCACCACTCAGCAATATCCACCAAAAGACTAGCATAACTTATAACACCATTGAAAGGCCGCTGTTTGCCCAGACAAGCATTGCAAACTGGCACTGCCACTCACCAGCAACACAATGGAACAGCAGCCACACTATTCATGACACATAGTTGACACAACTGACACTCCCTCATATATTACAATCCCGTTCCCTCACTATAGTCATGACCAGACCACACTATTTACTTGTCCTTTAACTACATCCCAACTAAACACCCTTTCTAAGTCACCCAATGTCACTTAATTACCACTGCCCACTTTAGATCCATGTCTTCTCATTGTCCAGCAGGAGAAATTACACACCAAACAATCAGACAAATCCAAACATGAGCTTTTATTACTGTCTACACAAGCATAAACAGTTCACCCCCACAATACAAACTAAATACTGAACAATGACTAACAACATGTTAACATCCCATTGGTCTGCTACACAGCTTTCATCAACTGGAACCGGGTGCCAATCAGGTCCAGTTTGGCTTAAAGTCCCCAACACAGCTCTGTAATGGACAAGGACAGCTTTCTCCTTCCCAGTGTCCTCATCCTTCTCCTCCTCCTCAGAAAACTGATCCTACTCCCTCAGTTCCTCAACATCCATCGCATCCCCTTACCTTGCCTGCTCCAATAGCGCAGAGCATAGCACATCAGGATGATGCAGCACACTCAGTCCGGGCTATACTCAAGGGCCCTCTCAGACTTATCCAAGCCCTATCGCCTGCTCCACTATGGGCCTGGTCAAATCATGGGCAGCATTATATCTGCGTTCTGCATCAGTCACGGGGCTGTCCAATGGTATAGTGAGCCATGGATGCAGCGGAAAGCCCTTGCTTCCCAGTAACCAACCTCATAAGGTACTTGGACATCACACACCAGGCCCATGTGATATAGGGGTCTGGTAGCTGCCAGAATAGAGGGCATACACCTCGAATGGAACCCCTTTCTATTGATGAATTCCCTCTGCATTGTGATACATCCCTCTCAATGTCATGTGTGCGGTCAATAGCATCCAGCAACTGGGGGAGTCACTTCTATGTTCATGAATCCCACTGCCTGGGCTATAGAACTGACCTTGTCATGGGGGATCTAAACAAACTGTTGTGAGCTTGATGTATTGGAGAGGCCTCACACTGGTTACCTATCACTCCTTGGAAGGAACCAGTCACATAGAAGTTCAAAACATCTGTCAATTCCACAACACCTGAGAGGGGATGGCCTCCCACTCCTACAACCCTTAGGTCTCGATCCTGCTCCTGGCATTGTTCCATCACGGTCTTGAGTGATGTGGATCACTCATCTCCAGGAAATGGAGTCTACGCAAAAATCTCCAATCTTCCAGAAGAAACCACACATCTGGAGGGACCTTGTGACTGGGACTTCTGCCTGAGCTCAGCCTCAGCAATGACCTGCTGCTGCTCCTGGGCTTGTCTTTATCCCTGATCATGCTGTATTCACCTTCGTTGTTTTAGCAATACAGCTACAGTGCTCAGCAGCCCATTAGCTGCTGGGCATAAAACTCTTGCTGGAAATGACCTCTGTTGGGAGCATAAGAAGTAAAACAGGTTCTTAGCTCTCAGAGAGTCAGTGGAGGCATATACTGCAGATGAGGGTAATATTCACTCCTCCAGACAGTGAGGCATGCAGCTTTGTTGCACTTCACCTTGAAAGAATGGCAAGTGAGACTAAGGAACACAGTTTGCACCAGGTCCCATCTAGTCCTCAGGCATCCCCCAAACCTCAGTGCCACTATGCCACCATCTACCTTACACTAGCCCATTTCCATCTCAGTGTGGAGAACTACCACATAGAACCTCACCTGCAGCTGTCCTCTCTGCAATCTGAATTCTAGCGTTACACTTTGATGATACCCACCCAGCTCCTCAATGACCCCTGGAGGCCGTGGCGGTGGTCACATCCAAAAACTACACCCCTCCCCAATACATTACCATTCTGTCTGAAGGTGCTCCGCATAGTAACTCACCATTCACCTTCAGTTTTCCGTCCTTGTCCCCACCTCCGCAAATGCTTCCTCCTGCTACACCCAAGCCTTGACTCTCCCATCCCTTTTGGACCCCTCTGCTGCCCATACAGGCATCCCTTCCTCAGTGATCAATGCAAAAGCCGCAGGAGTGACATGCCCATATCTCTTTGATGAGCAGCCTCTAGCCCAAATGTTCCCTCTAAGCCGCAAATCCACTCCAAGGTTCCTTCGAATTTCCTCCAAGGTTCACTGCACGATTATTGGCATTACGATGCATTGAGTTTTGGTTTCGGAACTCAATGCTTTGCAGAGAACTCAGACGTCTGCACACTGAAAGATAGTATTAGAGGCAATATTGCCTTAGTTATGACTGACCAGCCCCTGGACCCTGTAGATGTAGCTCGCCAACTGACAATATGCAGTTCCTGTGACTGCTTGGGCTGTAGCCATCAGTCTGACCTTTGCCCACACCTTGGACTGTATTTGGACATATCCCCTGACTGTGCCTGGCCTAAGACAATGATTGAGCATGGCATAGCCCCTGGACTGTGCCTGTGACAGACAGTACCGGGACCCCCCGACTGAATGCAGCCACTCCTCATTCGGACTGAGGATGAGCCCCCATTTACTTTATTTCCTTAAATACATGTGCAACGTGTTGGCTGTACAGGCAGCTGGCGCATGCTGTAGATGTTGGATTGACATCTTGGCATGCCACAAAGCAAGACATCCTTCCCCCGCAGAGAGATCTCTACTGACAAACCTGACAAGCAGCCAGTCTCTGTATCTACATAGAAGAGTAAGGTGTGGCAGTACTGAGCAGCTTTGGTATTGGCTGAAGCACCAGTGCATTAACAGGCATGGTAAGATGACGTATGGATGCTGTAGCAGACCATGTAAGTAGGCACGAAGATAGCAAGTACCAAGGCATCAAGAGAGCAGTCCTGAGATGCAACCCGGAGCATTCCACGAGCTGGGTGCCTCTCCCTACTGCAGCCTTTCAATGTTAGTTGCTGGTGTGCCCAGTTGGCACTTCCTAAAGGTCCTGCAAGTGGATTGGAGAGGTTCCATAAAGATCAAGAGAGGATCGGCAAATCTCACATACCATTGTCTGTGGGTGAGCGTTGCATGCAGTTCATGCCCATAGATCATGCCATGAAATGCCGTTTGATACTGAGCAACATGGTGGCTCCTTGCAGCCACTGGTGAACAGTACTCACAAGGTACCGACTCTGATTTCTCTTTGAAGAATTCTCAACAGCTAGCTACTTGGTGCATTTGGTAAGATCAAAAGCTGAATATTAATGAGACGAGTTGTGGCATTAAAAGGTGTTGAGTAAGCAATACTCAGCCTTAATTGGCATCTTGCCACTGCCTAGTGAGAATCTCACCTCACTACTCTGCAAACGGATTAAAGATGCAGTGAGTTGATCCTGACGTTGAGATAGAATTCACCAGACTTCTCAAAAATTCTGCCACAAATCCCTACATTGCCCTTGTCTTTCAGGCTCCTGTCAGATTCCAGCCTCGGATTATGTTAAAGGTAGCAGGACAGATGATGTGTGACGGCTACATGTGGGAACTCCGAAATGGCATTTTGGTCCAGGTAAACATGTTTGTGCTAAGTGTTTGAAGTTCCAACTCAGTGATTATGAGCTGGAGACTGAATGACAGACATTGACTCTTCAGGGACAGGGAAAGTTAACTGGATTCTTTATGCCAGGAGCAGTCACATCTCTTTGGATAGGTTTTTCTAATTTGGTCAGTGTTTAGGGACTGGAGAGTGTGACTGTAAGTGAGGTGTGTAGGGGACCTTTGCAAAGGAGAGCAGGAATCTCAGCTTTCCCAGTTGCCCAACGGGTTACAGGTTCTTTCTACTTGTTTAGATGAGAGCGGAAGCTAAAGAGTAGATGAGCTAACCCACTAGGGTACAGGAAGCCATTTAATGGAGGGAGGCAGTAGGGGACTGTGTATATGAGGGGGATTGACACTGTTCTCTGCAGCAGAGAGCACAAGTCCAGGCGGCTGTGTTTCCAAGATAACAAGCATGGGGCTGGATGAACACAGCAGGTCAAGCAGCATCATAGGAGCAGGAAAACTTGACGTTTCGGGCCTAAACCCCCCTGGTGTTTGGATCAAGGACATCTGTTCAGAGGTGGAGAGAAACTTGCATTTGGAAGATAAGATTAAGTCGTTGTGAATAACAAAAATATAAGTAGGAAACAGAGCCTCAAAGTTCATAAACTCTGGATTGTTATCTGAGCCATATGCAAATGAACATAGTGTAAGGGCTACACATATTTTGTTTGGAAATAAAAACTGGAAAAAAATGCAAGTTTGGACTGTTTTGTTGCTGAGAACGAATTTTTTTAATATAATTCTAAGGGAAGTGGAACCATATGGTTGCATATTAGTTACTCAAAGGCATAAAATAGAAGTTGAATTTTCAACCCTTAGTGACCCACCAGCACCTGATGTCTTTGGGATGAAAATGCACAACTGACTAGCATCTGGATTGGTCGAAGTACAGTTTATCACTGTGGGAGAAGCATTTGGGACACAGACCTCCGGAAAGCCTTTAAGCCAGTCTTTATAATTGAAACGAAACTACTCAAAGACTTTGCAATAAGAAAGAAAACTTTTAATTCAGGCAAAAGCCTAAGTCCAATTAACCAGCTGCCAAATCAAGGATTGTCATAGTCAACAGTGTGATGTCATCACCAAAAACCAAAACAAAATTGTGAGAAAGTCATCTCATTTTCCCTTTTATCCTGTACTTTGATCAACAGCCTTTGTGTTTTTACCTATAATTCTCATCCATGATATTTTTAAAAAGACTGTTTATTTCATCTGTCTGTCATACATCTGAATGAAAGTGAGTGTGTTTGCATTTAAAACAATTACTATTTTCAGTAATTAATGGACTATCCTTGCCACTTATAAGGGGATTGGTTTGTTACAATAAATTATGTTTTGTTTCTTGTGCATTGATGAAACTTGGTGTGTTTCTTTTATCTCAGTCGTTAAACATCCTCAAGATTAAATTAGTCGTATTTCACACTCATGATGACTCGTAGATTAGTGAGGCTTGAATTGCAGCTCACTATTTCCTCCAGGTCATGACAATAGAGCAAATCAGATCGAGTAATGGACAATGGCTCACAGACTGGTGCGGGAGAAGTGGGTTCTGTTTCACAGGACACTAACACCAGTACTGGGCAAAGTGGATGCTGGTACTACTGGACCAATCTCCATCTGAACCATGATGGGGCCAGTGTTCTTGCGAGCTGCATAAATAGGGAAGTAAAAAGGACTATAATCTAAAAAGTTTGTTAAGGGATCAAATTTACAAACATGTAGTACATCAAAGTAGAAACAAGGCAAAGGGAAGGGTATTAATTCAGCAAATTAATTACAGGAAAGGACAGATAGCAAAATTTGAAGATGAAATCAGCAGATACACCTGAGGAAACAAAAATAATAAAAGGATAAATCTAAAGACCCTTTATCTAAATGCATTGATAAATGTGGTCATATGTGTACATTGTCTTTAGGAAAGTTCATCTTTAAGGGCTCCATGTCCTGTGTGTGTACAATATTTCAATTCTACCTTCCAATTATTCTGCTTTGGGCCTGCAAACTATACAAACAGAAATCTGTTGGTTTGCTATAATGTCTGCTTCATAATTTTTAATGTGTTTTGTTGTTTTAAAGAGCTAACCTACAGAGTTAATCATTCCCTGACAAACAATTGATTATTAGACCATTATCGTTAACATTATGATCACCACATCATACTGGCCAGCAATCCAGAAGGTATTGTACAGGCCACTCTCAAGTTGTTTCTATTAAGTTATTGTGCATGCATGACCGTGACCATGCAACATAATTAAAAGGTAATATGCATTTAATTGAACAGGTCAAACACAAAAGAAATTTAGGGGGAATATGTTGCTGATTGTCTCCATCTTTCCTGATTTCGAACAAAACCATGCAAGTTCATGTTGGGAAATGTAGTGAATGGGATCTCCTATCAAGTGACCACCAAAACAGAGATTTCAGTTTTGCTCTTCCCGTAACCCCATCAGGATCACTGTATACTGCTTCATTCTCACCTGCTTCATTCAACTGGTGATGCAAAACAAGGCCCAGTTGCTAAACACGCAACTTCCAAAAGATGCTGAGAACTTAAAAAGGTTCATCTGCTTCATGTCATTCTAATTATGTGTGCTGTTGGCAACACACATTGGCTTATTAAAACTTGCAACTTTGCTCATCTGTTGAATGAGCTCTCTGTAACACCGTTCGTCATGTTGTATGAGCAAGCTGTACCACTGTCCATCGTGTTAGATGAGTAACTTGTGCCACTGCTCACCATGAGGTTGATTTGCTGCCACCATCTTCTGTTGGGGTTAGGGGTCTACAGGACCTGCTTGGTCTGGGGTGATACAGAAAAAAAAAACACTTGGAAGTCTGACAAGACGAAGAGGGCTGTATCTAAACAAAATATAATTTACTGCCTGGTGGCAACTCCATATTGGTTACACTGGCGTGGCAGACGACTTAATGGAGATTTCAGAGATTGTGGGTCATACTGCTTTGGGATACTAAGCTGGCATGACATCATCAGAATAGATGGTGCTTAGGACAATCCTCAGCATTAACCCTTTCAGACCCTCACACTCTTCTACAAAACCATCCACTCCGCTACTTCGAGAAATCAGCATACAGAAGATGACAGTGGTCCCTAAGATTGGTGACTATATTTCTGGAATTGTCCACTGGAGGGAGAGGCTCTGAGCAGCTGCTGCTTGCACTCCAACTTGGCCACCAAGGATTTATGCTGTGACCTGTAAGACTGCAGCACCTGCCATCTTCTGATTGTTTCTGTCCCCTTAATGCTGCGCACATCTCTTGGAGTATTACAATGACAACCCCACTGCAGCACCGCTGGCACTTAACCAGGACATGCTGCTCCTACTTGGCCACAGGAATCCTTTCAGAACTCGTTGTGCATATTGAGAAATGTGCAGACAAAACCAGCATTATAAAACTATACCCGGAGATGGCACTGAGATAAAAGATTTCCAACGTAATTAAGCATCCCACGATTAAACTAACTGACCGACTAACGTTTCATGATCGATTTATACATAGCGTTAATGCATAAGGGGAAAAGCAAAAATCACTGCAGTCCTTCTCCGTGCAACTACAAGCTCCTACCACTTGGTGGAGATATGTCATGGATTGTGAAATGGAGCTGAAGGCATCATGACGTAAGCTAAGGAAATGCTGAAGTGGAAATGTGTGGTCTGTTCATGAAGTGTTTTCCTGTGGCATTCCCATTCCGACAAATCACAGCAGCTCCTTGACCGTTCTCAAAGTGCCTGGAATAATGCTTCTGTCCCCACGCCACATAAGAAAGCTGATCCAATCTTCAGAGTCACAGAGATCCACAGTGCAGGAAAAGGCCCTTCAGCCCATCGAGTCTGCGCCATCAATATCATTGCATTGCATTGTATTGGCATTGTGTGTACATCTAAATATTTTGTAGATGTTGTTACGGATTCTGCTTCTACCAATGTTACAGAATAGAATAGGAATTTACAGTCACTTGTATTTTTTTAACAAAAAAAACGTGAGAAGTGTTTAAGTGCCATACTCCGGCACCATTTTAATAAAAATTATATATCTTAAAGAAAACAAAAAAAGTTAAGACAAAGTCCATCAAAGCTCAATTCGTGGCTCCAGGGTTCCTGAGGTCAAGGAAATCCAACACTAAAGCTACCACATGGAATCCTGGGCTGTTGGAATCCCAGACCGTACCCACCACATTGCCAAAACCACCGCCAAAGTAGCCTACGATGTCAGAGGACCCACCAGGACATGGGCACAATAGCCATGAGGAGCAGTCGGATCCACACCATATTCTCCACTACTGCAGCCTCTCAGAGCCTCCTGTTTAACTTGCTGCTGACATTTACACATCCAAGTCACTGGAGTTTACATGTGCCTGAGGACTTTACAGAATACTCCAATCACAAATTTCATCTGCTTACGAGACACATGGTAATAATTGGTATCTGAAAATAAAGTTTGTTTGTGCAGTGTCTATAGATTCCCTACACCCTCTGAGTCGAAAAATTTTCCTCGCATCTGCTGTAAACCTGCAGCCCTTTACCTTAAATCTATGGCCCCTGGTCAGTGATCCCTCCACTAAGCGGAACAGTTCCTTCCTGTCCATCTTGTCTATGCCCCCCTTAATTTTATATAACTTAATCATGTGCCCTCCCAATCTCCTCTTCTCCAGGGAAAACAAGCCCAGGCTGGAGTGAGGTGAGCTCATGCACATGCAGGAGGAAGAGGTAAAACCTCTCTAACCAAGCATACACAAGGGAGTCAGCAGCAACAGAACTTGGGAAACTGCACCATCGGATGCAAGACAACACGAAGGCAGGAATGCAGGAACACAGGAACACACCAAGTGGTACATTTATGATGTGCCCAGTATTCTCATGCACAACACCCCGAAATGTCGACTTTCCTGCTCCTCTGATGCTGCCTGACTTGATGTGTTCCTCCAGCTCCACACTGTGTTGTCTCCAACTCATCAGGCCAATGTACTTTCCAACTCCACTCAATCCTCTCCCACTCTCTGTCTGTCTCTCTCTTTCTGTCTCTGTCTCGCTCCTTGCACTCTGATCAGAACAACTAGCTCCAAGTCTCACATCTGCTGATCGCTGTCTTGCACCCATGCCCCAGCAAATTTTCTCCTTCCCTCGCCACTACACAAGCCATCACACATGTTCTCGCTTCAATGCTTCCTCTCCCCCAGGAGAGAGTAGATAACATTGATGACAGGCAGAATCCTGGGGTTTGCTGATGGAGAGAGGACAGTGCAGACCACCAGTGGTGATGCTTCTTCTTGGCCAATGGAAATACAAGGCCACCTGCTCCATTGGGAAGGGGCCCTTGTTCCAGGAGGCTGTGGATATCAGCAGTAACCTGTTCGCAAATCTCCTGAGACACTAGCGCTCAGATATGGAGAGAGAAATGAATGTTTCAGGGCTCTTGCTTCCTACCAGCACTCAGAGGGACATTCCTTCCATTCTGTGGAGCAGCAGGCACTGAGGGGAAGGCACCTGGTTCTCTGCTGATGTAAGTGTATCTGCTGCTGCTGGAGTTGCTCCTGCTGCTGCTGGAGTTGCTCCTGCTGCTGCTGGAGGAGCACCTGGTGCTGCTGCTGGAGTTGCTCCTGCTGCTGCTGGAGTTGCTCCTGCTGCTGCCGGAGCTTTTCACAGAAGCCTGGCTTTTCCTTTAGTCTCTCAAGGGCAGGAGAGTGGAGCTTGGTGTATAGCTCTTGTAGCAAGCTGGTACAGGTAAGAATGGCCTCGTTCCATGCTATAACTAGCAGATGACATCAGAGGTGGAAGGTGCTCCCATATAATAGTAAAGGCCGGTAGGAGGAATGTGCAGTTGAAGGTGAATGATGCCTTAAACAGTTGAAGTGCCCTCCAAGCAGGAGACAAGCAACAGTGGCATATGCAGAGAGAAGTGTTTTGGAGAGGAGGTTTTCAATGGCCATGACTGCAGCTCTTCAGTGCAACTGATCAAAACTTTGCAATAGGGAGAAGGTGGTGTAGTGGTAATATCACTCAAGGCGTAAACAACAAGCACCAGTGAAAGCTTTGAGGACATAGGTTCAAATCGCCCTCAAGTAGATGGTGGAAGTTAAACTTGATTTTTCTAACAAATCTATAGCCTTAAAGGCAAATCTCAGTAAGGGTGACCATGGTACTGTCATTGATTGTCAGATAAACACACCTGTTTTAACAATGCCCTTTAGGAAGGGATATCTTCCATCTTTACCCAGTCTGGCCTAAGTATGATCCCAGCCCCACACCAATGTGGCTGGGGAATCCAGAGTGGGGTTAAAACCAGTTCTTAATTAGGCTTTTAAATACCTTAATTGCACACACAATAAACCCAAGGACATTTCCCCACTTGATTTCAATCAGAAACCCACAAGAAAGTTAGATGATAAAGTGATTCCAACTTGATTTAATACCTCAGTCACATGAAAACCTGACCCCCACCTCCACCCAACCACCATCCCGCCATGTTTGGGAAAGCTCCCCCCGCTCTTTTCTCTCAGCCCCATTCTCTGTCCAACAGTAATTTCCTTTGAACCTGACCCTACACCACATGTGACAGCGACTTGTCCCTTCGCAGTTATTATTGTCATTGTTTGTCCAATAGTTCAAGAATCAAATCAATGCATTCCTGCCTGATGTCTGTAACCTCGTGGAAGAAAACCACTCCCTCAGCAATAAAATCCCAATAAGAAGGACATACCCTCCTATCAAAGCAAAATTGGGGTTGTTGGAAAAGCGTACTTCCACCAACCAGTGGCAGGCACCTTCACAGAGATAAAAACCAGTGAGAAAGAGGAAATTATCTCAGAAATACAACCCTCCCACCCCAAACACATATCCCTTCATACTGATTCTGAGATAGTGGGGACTGCCGATGCTGGACAATCTGAGATAACAAGGTGTAGAGCTGGATGAACACAGCAGGCCAAGCAGCATCATAGGAGCAGGAAGGCTGATGTTTCGGGTCTAGACCCTGCTTCAGAAATGGGGGAGGGGAAGAGGGTTCTGAAATAAACAGGGAGAGAGGGGGAGGCGGATACAAGATGGTTAAAGGAGAAGATAGGTGGAGAGGAGACAGACAGGTCAAAGAGGAGGGGATGGAGCCAGTAAAGGTGAGTGTAGGTGGGGAGTTAGGGAGGGGATAGGACAGCCCAGGGAGGACGGACAGGCCAAGGAGGCGGGATGAGGCTGGTAGGTAGGAGATGGTGGTAGGAAATGGTAGGAAATGTGAGAGACACAGTCGAGGGAGCTTTCGACCACTGTGGAGGGGAAGTTGCGGTCCTTGAAAAACAAGGACATCTGGGATGTCCGGGAGTGGAATGCCTCATCTTGGGAACAGATGCGGCAGAGGTGAAGGAATTGGGAATAGGGGATGGCGTTTTTGCAAAAAGGTAGGTGAGAGGAGGCGTATTCTAGGCAGCTGTGGGAGTCGGTAGGCTTGAAATGGATATCGGTTTCCAAGTGGTTGCCAGAGATCTCCAGCAAAAATGCCATCTCCCTTTCCCAAATCCTTCGCCTTCACTGCATCTGCTCCCGAGGTGAGGCATTCCACTCCCGGACATCCCAGATGTCCTCGTTTTTCAAGGACCGCAACTTCCCCTCCACAGTGGTCGAAAACACCCCTGACCATGTCTCTCACATTTCCCGCAACTCATCCCTCACACCCTCTCCCCACAATAACAACCAAAACAGAATACCCCTCATCCTCACCCACCACCCCACCAACCTCCAGATCCAACGCATCATCCTCCGGCACTTCCGCCATCTGCAATCTGACCCCTCTACCAAAGACATTTTTCCCTCCCCACCCTTATCTGCTTGCTGGAGGGACCACTCTCTCCATGACTCCCTTGTCTGCTCCACACTCCCCACCAGCCCCACCACCCCCGGCACTTTTCCCTGCAACCACAGGAAGTGCTACACCTGCCCCTACACCTCCCCCCTCACCCCCATCCCAGGTCTTCAACAGATGTTCGCCTGCACATCTGCTGATGTAGTGTACTGCATCCGCTGTTCCCGTTGTGTCCTCCTCTACACTGGGGAAACCAAGTGGAGGCTTGGGGACTTCTTTGTGGAACACCTACGTTCGGTTCACAACAAATGACTGCACCTCCAGTCGCAAACCATTTCAACTCCCCCTCCCACTCCTTGAATGACATGTCCATCCTGGGCCTTCTGCAGTGCCACAACGATGCCACCCGAAGATTGCAGGAACAGCACCTCATATTTCGCTTGGGAACCCTGCAGCCCAATGGTATCAATGTGGACTTCACAAGCTTCAAAGTCTCCCCTCCCCTGACCGCATCCCAAAACCAGCCCAGCTTGTCCCCGCCTCCCTAACCTGTCCTTCCTCCCACCTATCCACTCCTCCCACATCAAGCCCCACCCCCATCTCCTACCTACCAGCCTCATCCCGCCTCCTTGACCTGTCTGTCCTCCCTGGACTGTCCTATCGCCTCCCTAACTCTGCACCTACACTCACCTTTACTGGCTCCATCCCCGCCTCTTTGACTTGTCTGCCTCCTCTCCACCTATCCTCTCCTCTATCCATCTTCTATCCGCCTTCCCCTCTCTCCCTGTTTATTTCAGAATCCCCTTCCCCTCCCCCATTTCTGAAGAAGGGTCTAGACCCGAAACGTCAGCTTTCCTGCTCCTCTGATGCTGCTCGGCCTGCTGTGTTCATCCAGCTCTACACCTTGTTATCTCCCTTCATACTGAGATCCTTAAAGGGCCAATAAGTTATGAAGCACCCCAAACTCTGAACATCCACCCGCATCAACCTGATGGGGTTGTTCATAGCCAGAATACAGATTAAAGAGATAATGCTGGCACTGTGTGAAGACTTGGACAGGCCAATCAATGCACTGTTCTCAAACACAAATTTCAGCTCAGGGCAACACACTGGCTCAGCAGTTATCACTGCTGCCTCACAGCACCAGGGACCTGGGTTTGATTCCAGCCTCAATCTGTGTGGAGTTTGCACATTCTCCACATATTTGCATGGGTTTCCTCCCACAATCCGAAGATGTGCAGGTTAGGTGGATGGCCATGCTAAATTGCCCATCGTGTCCGGGGATGTACAGGGTTGGTCTGTGCGGGATGCTCTTGGGAGTGTTGGTGTGGGCTGATGGGCTGAATGGCTTGTTTCCACACTGTAAGGATGCTATGTAACTGAAAAAGATGCAGGGAAGAATGACAGGACTAATGTAGAAGCTGCAAAATAAAATGGATGAGATCAGGGTCAAAGAAGCCAACCTCCTGTCGGACAAGGGAAAACTGATGAAGCAAAAATCTTCGAGAGTAAAATTACAGTAGTGTTGAGGTATGCAGAGCTTCAAAGCTTTAAGTCAGATAAATAAATAATCCCACTAGAAAGACATAACAAGAGAAACGATACTACCTGTAACAATTTGTATCAGGGATTGACCAAATAAAACACAGGTTTAGACATCTTGGATAAAATAGCTCTTATGATGCATAACTATTTCATCATTAAATACTAAATTGCAAACTGAACAAGTAAATACACTATAGTATTCATAGGACCTAGAGATAATATTATATATCATCAAAACGTAAAGGAAAGTACAGAAACCTTTGAAGTAATTCTACAAGTTTTGACAGTTACATTAATGTAAGAACAGATGAAAGATCAAGATTTAACAGAAGAGCTTCAGATCCAGGGAATTCATAAATAATTTATGATCCTGACAGATTATTAGAAAATTGTGGCTATGGAGCTTTGAGATTAGAATTCATAAGAGACAGAATTGTTATCGGAATTAGTGGTAAGAATGATTATGGTCGGAAGAATTTTAATTTTGGACAAAGCTATTCAGATTGTACTGGAAGCTAAAGCCAAGAAGACTCACAAAGAAATCCTGAGAGAAGAGGGCAACCTTATCAAAGGAGAACATCAAAACATATACATAGGGAAGCAATGACCTAATGATATTATTGCTAGACTATTATCCCAGAAACTCAGCTAATATTTTGGAAAACCAGGTTAAAATCCTGGCACAGAGATGGTGGAACTTGAATTCAATAAAACACTGGAATGAAGGGTCTAATGATGACCATGAATCCATTGTCGATTGTTGGAAAAACTCATCTGGTTCACTAATGCCCTTTAAGGAAGGAAATGCTGTCCTCACCAGGCCTGGCCTACGTGTGATTCCAGACCCACAGCAATGTGGTTGACTCTTAACTGCCCTCTGGGTGATTAGGAATGGGGCTTAAATGTGAATGACACCCTCATCCCAAGAATGAATAAAGAAAAAATACATTCTGTAAGTTATAAACAATCTAAAAATATACATGACAAACCAACACAAAGAATCAGCCAAACAACAGATAATAAGGGTCAATGTCATCACTGCGGAACAAAAATGTCTCATAAGCACAAACAATGGCCAGCTTTGATGAAAGAACGTTACTAAATCGATAATAATATAGGTCATTTCCACATGCAGAAGTGCTACACAGTTTCAAAGAAGCCAGAAGTTAAATGGCTACTCAAAGATGTAAATGTGGTAGAACCACCAACATTAGAAGAAGTACTCAATACATTGCTAAGAGGAGCTGGTGATCTAACTAACTGTTTAAGTTTAATCATAAGATGGGGTGAAGGTCATTGTCTTATCAGATTGAACACCATGCATGAAGAAACAGAAGTTACATCCTAGAGAGATGAAACTACAAGGTAGAGAGTGACATAATTCTCAGACTGAAAGTATGTTACAAGTAACTGTACACACAAAGAATGCAAGACAGTTGAGAATTTACAGAAGATTTACAATCAACATTTCTCACTTTTGAGCCTGCATGTGTGTCTTGAACTCAACCTTGCTGAGATAGCAGAAAATATTCAACTAGTTCCAAGAGACAGTGAACAGGTTGAGAGAAACCAGGTTACGCTAAGTATATTTGAAAAAAAAATTTAGTCAGAGAATAACTGGACCAGAAACAAACTGTTGATCTTGTACTGCCATCAGAGGTAAATCTACATCCACTCAGAAATAGTGGAACTGTTTTTTTTTTAAATTCCTATCCTCACTGAAGAACCTTCAGATGACAGAAATCATCAAAGTTTGTGAGCAGAAGCAAACACTGAAAACAAGAATGAGTTGTACTCCCGACTCAAGCACATTGAGGATTTTTCAACAAATGTCGTCCAGGCAGCAGTATTATCTACAGATTTGAATTTAATGTCAGATGATGAGACAATACAAATTCAACAGAATGACTTGAATTTTTCATCTTCAAAGCTGAACTATCCATGCTAGTGTCGGAGATAATGCTAACTGGGCAGCAATTCTCCAATACCTTGACTGATGAAGAGACAATGTCTGCACATCACTACAACAACCACAGAGGGCGAATGAAGGAGTCCAAGCTAATCAACATGCTGTAGTGGAGAGTTACATACTTCAGCACAGATCTACCAGCAAACTGAGAATAAAGGTCTCCTTATACAAAAAGGATGTGAGATGTTTATGAATGGAATGAAATGCAGAGCAGTGTCTAATTTGACCTATGTAGTGTTTCTCACAGACATTGACAACATGGATACATAAACACTAACTAGCCACCAAGAGACATGACCAATTCTCACTTTGTCTCACTACACATGGATAACGAGGGACACGAATTCGACTGGAAACAACACATCCATAATCGCACAAGCCAAACAGACACATGCCAGGGAATTCCTGGAGGCCTGGTATTCCAACCGGAACTCCATCAACAAACGCATTGAATTAGACTGTGTGTACAAACCACTGAGAAACAGAACCAGAAATAATACCAACCACCCCAGCAAACTGAGGCATGTAAATAACAAGCAGGATAGAACGCCAACGTTTCACCGGAGGTGCACTGACGATGTTACCTAGTACGGTGACGAAACATTTGCAACCAAACCCACCGGCTCAGTAAGCATGTCTACAACCTTATCACAATGGTTTGGATCATTAAACTTTCAGAGGGGTGACATGGTGGCTCACAACGCCAGGGACCCAGGTTCAATTCCACCCTCAGATGACTGCCTGTGGACTTTGCACATTCTCCCTGTGTCTGCATGGGCTTTCTCCAGGCCCTCTGATTTCCTTCTTCAGTCCAAAGATGTGCTGTAATGTTCAGGGATGTGTACATGAGGTGGGTTATAGGGGATGGGCCTGGGTGGGATGCTCTGAGGGTCAGTGTGAATTTGTTGGGTAATGGGCCTGTTTCCACACTGTTGGGATTCTATGAAACCTCATCCACAACCCAAGCTACAAATCTTCACCAAAAACTCTAAGTTACACTTTCTGACTTCCTTCATTTCCAACATCATGGTACAACCACATGGAGTCATCCCTCTGAAAATTTACTGATCCAAACCATTGTGATAAGTGAGGGTAATGGGAAATGCAGCTCCTATTCTTGCAGTAGCTAATCAATATTGACATTTTTGGGTCTTAACGTATACATATGTTTGTGGGGAGGAATTCTTGAAATAAATTTTCAATGTTGCTTGTTGTCACTATATAATAACATGGTAGAGAAATACTGGAGGATAAGGAGTGAACACCCAGAACAGAATCTGCCTGATCCTCATCCAATTATTGAAGTTTGATACATTTGTATTTGTTCTCTAGGGCTACGATCAAAGTACACATTCAATAAACTTGACATTGCCTATGCAATCAGCATTCAATGAATCTGGACTGCATCCCTCTCAGTCTACTTCAACTTCTGTTCTTCTCAGTGAACCCCTTCATAAATTTTCCATAAAAATTAATTCAGGGCACAAGAAATGCATTGACCCCATAACTAACTTAAAATGCTATTTCCAGTCGTAAACTGCTGGCTACTTCCTTTTTTTGTGTGAAGCGCTTCCAGCATGACCCATTCCGGCGCTGCTTATGAACTTTTTCTGTAGCAAATGTTTACACAATAGGTGCTCCTAAGTAGCAATTATTAGGCACTTAACCGGTATTTAAAGGCTGAAAGTTCATTACAACAGCTGAGTCGTGAGCAATACCTGTCCACAATGGCAGCTGTGGAACAACAACTCAAAACATATTTCACAGACAAAACCCTGCAGGCTCTCATACCCTTGGTAATGCAGCACAGAGCATGCATTTTTAAGGTGATTGGCTAGAAGATAATGTCAAGTTGCAAATGGCCACCATGGAAAGAGTTAGTGACAGCATCAACGCAGTGTGCTGGACCTGCTGAAGTTGCAAACACCTCGTTTATTTGAAAAAGTGCACCAAGATATATCCTTACCAGTTGATATAAAGAAACATGCTGTGAAAAATACACCAGCTGTCCAGACAGGAGGATATTAAGGAAACTTTAATCAGAGCAGAAAGCCCAGCTGCAGGTACTTAGGTGAATTAAAGCAGGCCAGTTTCCTCTTGTTAATTGCCAGTAAGCTGCATTCCAAGTATAGCGTTGGTGGCATCATTTGTTACAGTCGTATATCAGCAAGTCATAGGCATGTTGCCCACAATTTTCCATCCATTAAATAGGTAAGCAGAAAACTATTTGTGTTGTAGCCATGAATTTCCAATATGCGCTGGTAGCAGCTGAAGCTGATATCTATTTAAAAGAATTAGACCTCAATCTCCTGAAGGCGAGGTTTGCAAACAGGTCGGAGCCAATTTTATTCCTGCCTGCCTGGCAGAAACCCAATGGGTGGACATTACATTTGCCCAAGTTGTTCACTCATTCGCATGTTACCCAGAGCCATTCTTTTGCTGGATCAGGAGGATAAGGAATGTTCCTCTGCATCCCTTAATCCAATTCCCCTGTGCTATTCTCTCTTCCCTCTCTTGTGGGACTATTCCTTTATCTCCCATTTACTTGAGTTTTCAGATGTCAGAAGGCACTTGTTCTGGGTGAGAGTGAACTTTTGAGTCCTGGGAGTGCAAATAGCTGAGGCCTGATTTTTGTAGCAGTGAGTGAGTTACCAGTTCAGCTTGTGAATGGAATATTAGCTCAAAACTCAGCCAACGCTGTAAGAGTTTTGATATTCTGTCTGAATACCAGCCTGGCCATACAAAGTCATGAAACCAACTTAATCAAAAAAAGTCTTCCTTTGACATATATATTTCTGATTACAAAATGTGATTTGAGAGCAAAATATTTTCCATCAGCTGCCATCAGAGCTCTTCAGGCCCCTTGTGCTATAAACAATTCAACTTCTACTCCTTTCAAGAACTAGTGGTTTTAATTTTAAAAGACTGTGTCCCACTACTCACTTATTTCCCCACCACCGCTGCTCTGCTCACGGCGTCCTGCTTTGCTAGGCTTTCATCTTGAAATGGGATATTAAATATCACATGAAAAAAAATACAGAAGATCAGTCAGTATCCATTAAATGCAATCTTCTGTTTCTTGGCAAATCTACTTCACATGGAATTTCTTGTTTTTCCAAGTTAAGTTTGGAACTGTAAGAATAAACCTTCCTAATTTTCGAAGATGATGTCCTGAATTCATTACTTTTAGCATGACAGTAAATGTGTTCTTCATAAGAACTTGCAATAATAACTTTGCTATGAACAACGAATGAGGCAATCTGACAGTACACTTTGCCAGTAATGCACATACCTAATTAATGAAAACTGGATGGTTACAAATATTCACCACAGTCCTCTTTCTAACAGCGCTGTGTATGAAAAGTTATATTATTTTACAATTTTTGTAAAGTTTGGTGTTCAGTCTAAATATTAATCATTAAAGAAGTGGACAACGAAGTTCAACACATCAAACATCTCAACATTGATTTCCATGAACATCGCTTCCTTTGCTTTGATTAATCTGAATTTTAAGTACAATGCTTTATTTTAACAAAAGTATTCAAATAAATAATTGAGGTTGGATATGTGGGTGTTAACACAAAGTCAGCTCTGAACTTAGTTGCTTCTTGGCTACATTGACTAACCGAGATGAAAATCAAGGTCAGCTTTTCAAGATTTTTTTCTAACTGAAAAATTGTCCTTGAGTGCCAGACATGAATCAGTCTTTTGTACGAGCCAAGGTGAAATGACATTATTTCCAGCAACAGGCTAACACAGTATGACTATATATAAGCTATGATAAACATGTTTGACCAAATACATGAGCACTGAACTATCTATTATGGGCATAATTATCACAATTGGCATCATGTAATGAAGTGTTTGTTGAACACAATGCAGTCTCTATTTTGTCCTGAAGTGCTGTTAGGAAAGGAATTCCAGGATTTTGTCCCAGTGACAGTGAAGGAATAACGATGTATTTCCAAGTCATGATGGCCATGATGTGGAGGTGTCAGTGCTGGACTGGGGTGGACAAGGTCAGAAATCACACAACACCAGGTTATAGTCCAACAGGTTTATTTCAAAATACAAGCTTTCGGAGTCTTATTCCTTCTTCGGGAGTAAAACTCCGAAAGCTTGTGTTTTCAAATAAGCCTGTTGGACTATAACCTAGTGTTGTGTGATTTCTGGCCAAGTTATGATGTTGTGTAGCCTGGAGGGGAACTTTCATGTGGTGATGCATCCATGCATCTGCTATCCTTGTCTTACTAGATGACAAGGCTCATGAATGGAAAGTGCTTTTGAAGGAGTCTTGGTGAGTAACTGCAGCGCATATTGTAGATAGTGCACACCAAACACCAATAATGAATGTAGTGAAGGTTGCATGCAAATTAACACATGGTAAATAAGTTTAGAGAGGTAAATACGTGGTTCAAAGATTGGTGTGTGAGGCACTGGCAGCAGTACCAGGGATAGACACAGTTGTTCCGTTGGGATGGGCTTCAGAAGAACCATACTGGGATGATTATCCGGGCGAATTATATAACTAAAGTTGCAACTAGGGCTCTAAACTAATTAGTGAGGGTAAGAGTTGAATTGAAGGGAAGTTTAAATAAATCAAAGAAAAATGCGAGAGAGATATGGGGTAGTGAAGAGGCGAAGAGTAATCAAAGTGTCACAGGTAGGGACAGAAAATATAACCACAAGAGTACTGTGGAAATTTAGCCAGAATAACAAATAATGAATTTAGAACTTAGAATCCTTACAGTGTAGAAAGAGGACATTCAGCCCATGTAACCTTCTGAAGAACATCCCACCCAGACTCACTCCCTCACCCCATTCTTGTACCCCACATAGGATTTTTACCATGGCTAACCCACATAACCTGCACATCACAGAACAATTTAGCACAGCCAATCCCCCTAACCTGTACATCTTTGGAAAAAGTCAAAGTTTAAGGTCCTTTATCTAAATACATGAAGCAATTTTAACAAGATAGATGCATTGACAGTACAAATGGAAATAAATGCATGTGACTTAATAGCAATTACAGAGACGTGGCCTGGACTGGGAACTCAATATTTAAGAATATTTGACATTCCAGAAAAATAGGCGAAAAGGACAAGGAAAGTAAGAGTGCAGTGGTGAGTAGTGACATAGGTCCAATAGATCATAATGTGGAATCATTTTGGGTGGATAAAACGAACAACAAGGGTAAAACGTCACAGATGGGGTGTTTTCTATGAACCCCTGATGAGTTGCCTCACTGTAGGACAAAGTAAACATTAGTTACATTAGTAAATATAACAAGAGTGTTAGAAGGGAACAACATTGACCATGAGTGATTTAAATCTGTATATTGACTGGGCAAGGATAACTCAGAAGACAAATTTGTAGAGTGCATCAGGGACTATTTCTTAGAGCAGTATGTTGCATAACCTACCCAGGAACAGGCCGTTTTAGGTTCTGGTAATGTGTAATGACATGGGAATTATAAGACAGCTCATAATTAAGGATTTTCTAGAGAGTAGCAATCGTACCATGGCAGAATTTCAAATTCAGTTTCAAATTCAAACCAGTGCCCTTAACTTAAGTAAGGGCAATTACAGAGTTACAAAGAAACAATTGGCTAAAGTGGCTCGGAAAGTAGATAGTCAGTACATGAGCAGTGGCAAACATTTAAGCTGATACTTCATAGCCCTCAAAAAGAAATATTCTGGTCATAAGAACTCAATCAGAAGAATAAACTACCTATAAAACAAAGGTAGTAAAGGAGAGTATCCAATTCTAAACTAAATAAACAAACCAATAAAAACACTTAGTAGGCTGGAGGATTGGGTTTTTTTTAGGAACCAGCAGTGGATGAAGAGAAACCCAATAAAAATGGAGAAATTGATTCTGAAGGAAAATTGGCAAGAATTTTTAAACAAAAAACAAGAGTTCTATGAGTATATAAAAAGAAAGAGAGTAGCTAAAGTGAGTGTGGGACCCTTGGATGATACAACAGGGAAATAATAATGGGGAACAAGGAAATGGCAGATAATTTATACCAATATTTTATTGGCCTTCATAGTGTAGGACACTGTAAACATTCCAATGGTAACAGATAACCGAGGCGCAAATGGAAAGAAAAATCATGTAACAGTCTCTATCATGAGAAACAAAGTATTTGACAAAGTGTTAGGACTGAAGGCAGACATTGTCAATGGGACCTGATGGCCCGTATCAAAGGATTTTAAAGAAAGCGATTACGGAAGTAGTGAAGGCATTGGTTGAAATATTCCAGACCTGTTTGAATTCCAGGAAGGTTCTAGCAGATTAGAAAACCACTAATGTGACACCCCTGTTCAAAAAGGAGGGAGACAGAAAGCAGGAAACTATAGGCTAGTTAGCCTTACATCTGTCTTTGGGAAAATGCTGTAATTCATTATCAATGAAAAATAGCAGGACATTTAGAAAAGCTAAACACAATCAAACAAAGCCAAAATTTTTTTGTGGAAGAGAAATCATGTTTGTTAAATTTGCTATGGTTCTTTGAAGAAAGAGCAAGCAGAGTCGATAATGGAGAAACCAGTAGATGTAGTGCATTGAGATAACAAGGTGTAGAGCTGGATGAACACAGCAGGCCAAGCAGCATCAGAGGAGCAGGAAAGCTGACGTTTCAGGCGTAGACCCTTCTTCAGAAAAATGTAGTGTATTTGCATCTTTGTAAGGCATTCAATAGAGTGCCAAATAAAAAGTTTTTGCACAAGATAGGGGCTCATGGTATTGGGGGTAATGTATTAGCCTGGCTTGGGTATTGGTTAACACACTGCAGATAGGGAGTCAGATTTAATGAGTCTTTTTCAGCTTAGAAATATGTAACTGATAGAGTTTCACGAGGATCAGTGCTAGGTTCTCAATTATTCAGTATCTATGTTAATGACTGAGGAAACATTATTACATATCCAAATTTGATGACTGTACAAAAATAAATGGGAGGGCAAGTTGTTATGAGGACAAATGGAGCCTGCAAAGAAATATAGACACATTGAGTGAGTGGGCAAAAACTTGGCAGCTGGATTTAATGTAAAGTATGAGATCATACACTTTGTTAGCAAAAATCAAAAGGAAATGTAGAAGGATATGGGTGTTCTTGTGCATGAAACACAAAATGTTAACATGTGGATGCAGCAAGTAATTAAGAAAGCAAATGGAATGGTGAACAAAAACAAAGTTGCTGGAAAAGCTCAGCAGGTCTGGCAGCATCTGTGAAGGGAAAAACAGAGTTAACGTTTTGGGTCTGGTGACCTTTCCTCAGAACTGAGGAACTTTGTTTTTGTTCCTGATTTACAGCATCCGCAGTTCTTTTGGTTTTTATCAAATGGAATTTTGGACTTCCTTGCTAATGCACTGGAGATTTTTAAAATATGAAAGCTTTGTTACAAAGTGTTGGTGAGGCCACACCTGGAGTATCATATACAGTTTGGTATCTATATTTAAAAAGGGCTTTTTGGCATTGAAGGCAGTTCAGAAGAGATTTACTAGGCTGATTCCTGGGATGAAAGGGTTGTCTTATCAGGAACAGCTAAACAAATTAAGCCATTATTCATTTGAGTTTAGACCATAAGATCATAAGGTACAGGAGCAGAATTAGGCCATTCGGCCCATCGAGTCTGCTCCATCATTCGATCTTGGCTGCTATGTTTCTCAATCCCATTCTCCTGCTTTCTTCCTATTACCCTCGGTCCCCTCACCAATCAAGAACTAATTGAATTTCACGGCCTTCTGCAACAATGAGTTGGTCAGATTCAACATGGTCTGGCTGAAGTAATTATCATCCCAATTCTAAAGGGTCATCCCTTCATTCTGAGGCTGTGTCCTTGAGTCCTAGTTTCTCTTACTAGTGGAAACATCTACTCTATGTCCTCCCTATCCAGGCCTCTCAATATTCTGTAAGTTTTAATCAGATGACGCTTCATCTTCTGTCAATTGTAGACCCAGAGTTCTTGACTGCTCCTCATATGACAAACCATTCATCCGCAGAATCATTCTTGCAAACTTCCTCTGGACTCCCTGCAATGTCAGCACTTCCTTCCTAAGACATAACCCCAGAGTTCTGAAGGAGATCACTGAAGAGATAGTGGAGGCGTTACTGGTGCTCTTTCAGGAATCTCTGGAGTTAGGGAAGGTACCAGAGGACTGGAAAATTGTTAATGTAAGGGAATAAGATAAGAGACAGGAAATTACAGGCTGATTATCTTGGGTGTTGGTAAGATTTTGGAGTCCATTGTGAAGGATGAGATTTCTGAATATTTGGAAATGTACAGTAAAATAGGGTGAAGTCAACATGGTTTCATCAAGGGGAGGTCATGCCTAACAAATCTGTTAGAGTTTTTTGAGGAAGTAATAGACAGGTTAGACAATGGTGAGGCAATGGATGTAATTTACTTGGACTTCCAGAAAGCCTTTGACAAGATGCTGCACAGGAGGCTGCTAAGTAAGATAAGGGCCCATGGTGTTAGAGGTAAGGTACCAGCATGGATAGAAGATTGGCTGTCTGGCGGAGAGCAGAGAGTGAGGTTAAAAGGATCTTTCTCAGGATGGCAGCTGGTGACAAGTGGTGTTCCACAAGGGTCAGTTTTGGGACCACAACTTTTCACTTTATACATTAATGGTCTAGATGAAGGAACTGAGGGCATTCTGGCTAAGGTTTCAGATGATACAAAGAACAGTGAAGGGACATGTAGTATTGAGGAGGCAGGGAGGCTGCAGAAGGATTTAGACAGTTTAGGAGAGTGGACAAAGAAGTGGCAGATGGAGTACAACGTGGGAAAGTGTGAGGTCATGCACTTTGGTAAGAAGAATAGAGGCATAGACTAATTTTCTAAATGGGGAGAAAAGTCAGAAGTCTGCAGTGCAAAGGCACTTGAGAGTTCTAATCCAGGATTCTGTTAAAGTGAACTTGCAGATTGAGTCGGTAGTTAGGAAAGCAAATATAATGTTGGCATTTATTTTGAGAGGACTAGAATATAAAAGCAGGCATGTACTTCTGAGGCTTTATAAGGCTCTGTTCAGACCACATTTAGAATATTGTAAGCAATTTTGGACTGCAAATCTCAGGAAGGATGGACTGGCCCTGGAGTGGATTCAGAGGAAGTTCATGAGAATGATCCGAGGAATGAAAGGCTTAACATATGCGGAATGTTTGAGGACTCTGGATCTAGACTCAATGGAGTTTAGAAGGATGAGGGGAGATCTAATTGAAACTTACAGAACACTGAACGGCCTGGATAGAGTGGACGTTGGGAAGATATTTCCATTAGCAGGAGAGACTAGGACCCAAGGGCACAGACTTAGAGTAAAGGGAAGACCCTTTAGGACACAGATAAGGAGAAACCTCTTCAGCCAGAGAGTGGTGAATCGATGGAATTCACTGTCAAAGAAAACTGTAGACCCAGGCCATTGAATAAATTTAAGACAGAGATAAATAGGTTCTTGATTGTTATGGTGATCAAAGTTATGGGGAGATGGTGGGACATTGGGGTTGAGAAACCTATCAGCCATGATTGAATTGTAGAGAAGACTTGATGGGCTGAATGGCCTAATTTCTGTTCCTATGTCTTCTGGTCTTATGGTCTTATATGGTGCAATAAACTGCTCATAATATTCCGGGGAGGCAATGGTCTAGTGGTATTATCGCAGGACTGTTAACCCAGAGACCCAGATAATGTTCTGGGGACCCAGGTTCAAATCCTGCCATGGCAGATGGTGGAATTTGAATTCAATATATATCTGGAATTAAGAATCTAATGATGGCCACAAATCCATTGTCGATTGTTGGGAAAAACCCATCTGGTTCACTAATGTCCTTTAGGGAAGGAAACTGCCATCATCACCTGATCGGGCCAAAATGTGACTCAGACCCACAGCAATGTGGTTGACTCTTAACTGCCCTCTGCGCAATTAGGGATGGGCAACAAATGCTATCTCACCAGTGACGCCCTTATCCTGTGAATGGATAAAGAACAAAAAAATGTAGTCTGACCAGAGCCTTATACAGTCTCAGTAGTACATCTTTGCTCTTGTATTCTAGCCCTCTTGAAATGAATACTAATATTGTATTCACCTTCCTAACTGCCAACCGAATCTATGTGTTAATTTTAAAAGAGTCCTGAAACTAGGACTCTCAAGTCCCTTTGTACTTCAAATTTCTGAAGTCTTTCCCTGTTTAGAAAATAGTCACACTTTTATTCTTCCTACCTAAGTGCATAACCTCACACTTTTCCACATTGTATTCCATCTGCCACTTCTTTGCCCATTCTCCTATCCTTGGAAGTCCTTCTGCAGCCACCCCACTCCCTCAACACTACCTGTCCCTCCACCTATCTTTGTGTCATCGGCAAAATTAGCAAAAACCTCTCAGTTCCTTTATCCAGATCATTAGTATGTAACATGAATAGTTGTGATCACAACACAGACCATTGCGGAATTCCACCGGTCACCAGCTGCTTTTCTGAAAAAAACCGTGACCTTCCCTTGATGGAGCTGTGCTAACTCAGCCCTATTTTATCATTCACGTCCAAGTACTCCGCAATTTCATCCTTAACAATGGTCTCTACAATCTTACCAATGACAGTGGTCAGGCTAACCAACCTATATCTCTCGCCTTCTGGTTCCCTCCCTTCTTAAATAGGGGTGTTACATTACCTCTTTTCCAGTTGTCTGGTATCCTCCCCCTCATGTGTAAAACATGGTAATGCCACCATTGCTGGGTCTGTCCTGCTGGTAGAACAGAACATGTACACGAATGGTGATGAGGAAGAATGAGACAATAAGGTTTGATTCTGTGGACATGACTATTTTGGACTGTTGAATATCTGGTTTGGGACAGTTCTCCCACTTTTGTCACTGGTCCTCAGTTGCATTATGGAAAGCACCCCTACAAAGCCATGAGTTTTGTTGACTATAGTTTGAGCAAGGGAAACTCATACACTGTATTAATTTGCCAGGCCCTCTCACACAGTATGATAGATGATTTCAAGACCGGGGGTGCATTTTTAAGGTGAGAGGAGAGAGATTGTAAAAAAACACGAGGGGCAAATCCATTACACAGAAGGTGGTTCACGTGTGGAATGAATTTCCTGAGGAAGTTGTGGATCTGGGCACAATTACAGCATTTAATAGACATTTGGATAATTATATGAATAGGAAATGTTTAGAAGGATATGGGCCAGGAGCAGGCAGGTGGGATTGGTTTAGTTTGGGTTTATGTTCAGCATGGACTGGTTAGACTGAAGGGTCTATTTCCATGCTGTAAGACTCTATGACTCTATAAGCATGTAAGACGCATAGGTAAGAAAACGAACAAGGCGACCTTCACAATAGTGGGTGGAATCTTATAGGAGTCTAAGAGACACGGGATGTAGCAAGCTTTGTGTCAGACATCTGTGCAAGACAACCTGCAAGGTCTATTTTGCTAATGGGAAAATTCTTGGAGTACTTTTTTGCTTTTGACAGGCAGCATGGTAATTTTCTCACTAGGCAGAGGTGAGCTGTAAATTAAGGAGCATTATTGCTTCTTAAGCACCTTGTTAATGGCACAATTCACCTCAGTTAATATTCAGATTCCTGCCTTACCAACATGCCCTACAAGCTGAACATAGTGTAAGCTAGCCATGGAAATCATAGAGACATAGAAAATGGGAGCTAGCATAGGCCATTCAGGCCTTTGAGCCCTAGCTCTGCCAGTCATTATGATCACGCCTGATCATCTAACTTAATAGCTTATTCCAACTTTCCTCATATCCTATGATCCCTTTAGTTCCAAATGCTACATCCAACTCCTTCTAGAAATCATACAATGCTTTGTCCTTGACTGCTGTCTGTGGTAGCAAATTCCACAGGCTCACTACTCTCTGGGTGAAGAAATTGCTCCTAATTTCAGTCTTAAATGATTTACCCCCTACCTTAAATTCTGCCCATGAGTGCGTGCCTGGTAACTTTAATTCACCATTTGGTCCAAATGACCTCCATGTTGTAAGTGGGACACCAACATTTCAGGTGAAGCTCCACGCACACCAGCCACATGCATCCCACAGCCATGGACAAAAACAGAAGTTGCTGGAAAAGCTCAGCAAATCTGGCAGCATCTGAGAAGAAAAAAATCAGAGTTAACGTTTTGGGTTCAGTGACCCATCATCAGAATCCATGGACATTGGCATGTGACATGTGCCAACCTCTAAGAACCCCCATGACACATATCCAATCCATTTACATTACACTTGTGTACTTCATTTCTTCATTCAAAGTGTGCGACAACATGGGAACTGGTTAGCTAATCAATAAGGCCAGTTTAGTAAGAAATAACAAGAAATCTCATCAGTCCTTGCGGCAAAAATCCCTCCAAAATAGAGGGCATAACCTGCGCTTAGCCAAAAAAATTAAAATTCAGCCTATTGGTTCAGTTACTTTTTATAATTTTACCTGATGCTGCCTGAAATCAGAGCATGTAAGTGACAGAAATGCATGAAAATTGATCACTATAGTGAATTTTACTGTCATTGTAGGTGTGATTACCTGTGGACAGAGAGTAAGTGCTGAATTTATGAAAAAATTGCATTTACATAAAACTGTTCATGCCCTTGGATCGTTCTGAAGTATTTCACAATGAAAGCTTTATTTTCAAGTGTAGTCACAGGCACTAAACAGACTTAACAGTGCATCCAATTTGCGCACAGCAAGGTCTCATAAACAGCAATAGGGTGAATTATCAGTTAATCTATTGCAGGATAAATGTCAGCTAGGACACCAGGAGAACTCCCCCACTCTCCTTCAAATAGTATGAGGCGATCTTTTGCATTCAAAAGATGGCAACTGTGACAATATGACGTTCTTAGTACTGTGCTTAAGTGTCAACCTAGATTATGTGCTCAAGTCTTTGGAGTGGAATTTGAACCATGGCCTTCCAACTCAGAGGCAAGAGTGTTGCCAGTAAGCCAGCCTATGGTGCTTGATTAACCTGGCATCTCTCTATTGTTCCCCCTAATCCTCCTCTTCTTGCTCCTCATAACAGGGATAAAAGGAAATGTGCGAAGGAAACACCAAAGTCTCCTGTCGTGAATGTACTCAAATGAAAAAATGAGAGGACTCAGTACCAGGATCAATGCTGAACTTATTAGCAGGTTGAATTGCACAAAGCAGCAATGAGCAAGTACTGAGCAGCAAAGTTTCACTGTTAAAAAATAATCCTCAATAGATGGCCTCTAGCTACAGTTCCACCTGGTTATGACTGCCTAGCAACCAGTACTGCTTCTTTTATGTAGGTGTTCATTCACAGGGGTGGGCTACGAGCATTAAAGTAGAGAAATGAAACATTTCACTGAAACCAGGCATGTAAACTGAATTTCCAAGCAGGGCAGGAAATGCAGCTCCGCTGCATGGAAGAAAATGTTAATTTTGTTTCATAGGCAATGTTCAGCTCTAACTCATTTCGCTCTCTCTGCCGATCCAAATCTGCCACAAAATGAGTGATAAAAGGGCGGAAAATCAAGGCCATTATCTCATAGCTACTGGCAACCAGGTCAGAATCGTCAGGTCTTAATGGGTCAAGTCTCAGATTATAGTTAAAGAGCATAAACTGGGCGACACGAACAACATAAGGAAGATACTACATGCCCCGACACACTCATCACACTGCCCTACATCAGGAACACGTCGGTACTCACCACAAGACTCCTACGACCGCTGGGCATCAGAGTGGCACACAAGCCCACGTCAACCCTACGACATCTGCTCACCCGAACTAAAGACCCGCTCCCCGCCACGGACAAGACCAATGTCATCTACAAGATCCCCTGCAGAGACTGCGAGAAACACTACATCGGACAAACAGGAAGGAAACTAACAACAAGAGTACATAAACACCAACTGGCTACAGAAAGACACGACCAATACTCACTCATCTCAATCCACATGGACAAGGAGAACCATTACTTCGACTGGGGCAACACCAAGATCCTGGGACAGGCTAGACAGAGACAAGCACAAGAATTCCTAGAAGCATGGCACTCCACGAAGCATGCTGTTAATAAACACATTGAACTCGACCCCATATACATTCCACTACGAAGGAAAACCGCAAGTGAGGCAATCCATCTCAATGGACCCCAGAGTTTAAAAACCAGGCGGGAAAACACACCGACCTTCATCGGAGGCAGCACTGAGGATGTTACCCAGCATGGTAACGAAACATCTGCAGAACAAGAAACCAACTCAGCGAGCCAACCAACCTCAACAAACTCAACAACCTCACCCGAGCTACAAATCTACTCCAAAACCTTGGTAGATGTACTGAATTTAGATTTCCAGAAGGCAATGATAATATAGAAACATCGAAAATAGGAGCAGGAGTCAGCCATTCAGCCCTTTGAGCCTACTCTGCCATTCAATATGATCATGCCTGATCATTCAACTCAATAGCCTTTTCCTGTTTTATCCTGTACCCTTTGATCCTTTTAGCCCCAAATGCTATATCCAACTCCTTCCTGAATTAATATAATGTTTTGGCCTTGACTGATTTCTGTAATAGCAAACTCCACGGAGTCACCACTTTCTGGGTGAAGAAATCTCATCTCAGTCCTAAATGTTTACCCCATATCGTTAAACAATGACTCCTGGTTCTGGACTTCACCACCATTGAGAATATCCCTTCTGCATCTACCCTGTCTGGACCTTTTAGAAGTTACAGGTTTCAATGAGATCATCCCCCATTCTTCTGAACTCCAGTGAATAAAATCCTAACCAACCCAATCTGTCCTCATACATCAATTCCATTATCCCAGGAATCAGTCTCGTTGTACCCCCTCTGCAGCAAAACATTATTCCTCAGATAAGGAGACCAAAACTGCACAAAGTATTCCAGGCGTGGTCTTTCCAAGGCTCTGTATAATGTCCCAGCAAGATGTCCCTGCTCCTGTTCTCGAGCCCTATTATCCGTGAAATGAGTTGCAGAGCACTGAGATACAGTGAGATCTGGATGTCCTAGTGCATGAATCTCAGGAGGTTAGAATGAAAGTCCAGCAAGTAATCAGGAAAGCTAATAGGATATTATGTTTTATTGCGAGGATGACTGAATGCAAAAATAGGGAGCTTAAGCTTCAGTTATACAGAGCACCAATGAAACCACATCTAGAGTAATGTGTGCAGAGCTGGTCTGCGTACTTAAAGAAAACACTAATGTATTAGATAAAAACTAAAAGAAACGCAGATGCTAGAAATCAGAAACAAAAACAGACATTGCCAGAAAATCTCAGCAGGTCTGGCTGTAGGGAGAAATCAAAGTTAATGTTTTGGGTCCAGCGACCCTTCCTCAGGCCCTTCCTCCTCGTGTGGAGGAGTTCCTTATTGTATCAATTCAGGCAGGTCTCCTTGACTGCCCACACAAAGAAAATCTCCACCTTTGTAACTCCAGACAGTTTATAGCTATGTAAAGTCGTACAATTTGGATTCCAAAATGCCCCAGCCACCCTTCACTGGCATAGCATAACTTGGCAACATCCTACTGTACAGAAACTCCTGGGAAACACATTTAGAGCAACCGGAAACCATATTCTGGAAAATACAGTCAGCTAACCTCATGGTCAATCTTGCGAACTGCAAGTTTGCTAAAGCCCAAGTAACCTTTCTAGGACATGTAGTGGGTCAGAGAAATTATTACCTACAGCCACAGGGGTAGAAGCAGTTGTACAGCTCACCATTCACACAACAAAATAGGAAATTGTAGGTTCCACTTCTTTAGGGTTTCCACTGACAGGGTGTAAACAGGCCATTCAGCCCATCAAGTCCACACTGACCCTCTGAAGAGCATCCCACCCCAGACCCTTACCCTATCCCTGTAACCACATGGCTAATCCACCTAGCCTACACATCTTTGGACTGAACACCCAGGGGAAACCCAAGCAAACACAAGGAGAAACTCCACACAGACAGTCTTCCAAGATTGGAATTGAACCCAGGTCCCTGGCACTGGGAGGCAGCAGTGCTAACCATTGAGCCACCATGCTGCCTGTTTTTTTTTTTTTGAAGGTGCCACCTTCCCAACCTCGCCTTTTACCTGAAGTTTGGTGAGACCCAGGTTACAGTCACCACCAGTCATCTCTCTCTCTCTCTCTCTCTCTCTCTCATGAGAGGGGGACTATGGTGATTTTATCATCACTTCCCAATGAATTGCTGTTCATTGGATCAGATCAGTCCTTACAAAATAGCTTTTTTAATGTTCATCCCAAACTCCAACACAGTAGCCATGATGCTGACAAACAGCCAATGGGAAAATGCAAAGCCAATATGGACCAAAAAGTGCCAAACTGCTTTTCAAGGGCTGAAGATGATTTTAACAAGTGATCCTCTGCTTGCAGCTCGAATGTTTAAATCAGCATTTAAAGTAGCCATTGATGCGAGTGACATTGTGGTCAGGGCTTTCCTCCCTCAGGAAGATGCAGCCAGATTTGAGATTATTAAGTTACTAGTTAATTTTTGCAGAGAGGATTAATGCCCAGAAGGCCAGGTTATTACTTTGGAGTTGAGGTTTCGGGTCGGCACGCCCCGAAACGTCAACTTTCCTGCTCCTCTGATGCTGCCTGGTCTGCTGTGTTCGTCCAGCTCCACACTGACTCCAGCATCTGCAGTTCTTGCTATCTCCTGTTACATTGGAGTTTGTTTCTTCAACCACACTATTTAAAAATCACTTGTATTGTTGGGATATTGAATATGGTTGCAGGTGCCCTTTCCAGAACCTAGAGACTAGCAGAAATGAAATCTGGGTCTACATTGAATTGACTGAGGCTAAGTGAATTAATGTTTGTGTATGAGTGTGTTTGCTGTCTTACATATTTACCTGTTCCACCTTTGGTACTTGATGATAATCAATATACATTTTTCATTAGCTTTTTCATTGGTTCATAACTCCTTGAAAGTGGAGTCCCAGGTTGACAGGATAGTGAAGAAGGCATTTGGTATGTTTGCATTTATTGGTCAGTACATTGAGTATAGAAGTTGGGAGGTCATGTTGTGGCTGTACAGGACATTGATTCGGCCACTTTTCAAATACTGCATGTAATTCTGGTCTCCCTGCTATAGGAAGGATGTTGTGATACTTGAAAGGGTTCAGAAAAGATTTACAAGGATGTTACCAGGGTTGGAGGGTTTGAGCTGTAGGGAGAGACTGAATAGGCTTGGGCTATTTTCCCTAGAGCGTCGGAGGCTGAGGGGTGACCTTATAGAGGTTTATAAAATCATGAGGGGCATGGATAAAGTATATAGACAATGTCTTTTCTCCAGAGTAGTGGAGTCTAAAACTAGAGGGCACAGGTTTAAGGTGAGAGGGGAAAGATTTAATAGGGACCTAAGGGGCAACTTTTTCACACAGATGGTAGTGTGTGTTTAGAATGAGCTGCCAGAGGAAGTGATAGAGGCTGATACAATTACAACATGTAAAAGGCATCTTTATGGGTATATGAATAGGAAGGATTTAGAGGAATATGGGCCAAATGCTGGCAAATGGGACTAGATTAATTTAGGATATCTGGTCGGCATGAACAAGTTGGACCGAAGGTTCTGTTTCCATGCTGTATATGTCTATGACTCTTTGACTGCATCTTGCAGGGCAAGTGGCATATTGATGGATCAGAGCCCTGCAGTGCTGTGAACATTGTTTTAATAAATGTGTTTGGTCTGGGAGAGAGGTATCCACAGGGAAGGTGAGATCCTTTGTAAAATAGCCTTGTTGCGGCCAACTGGGTGAGTAGAGAAGGGAAGCCAATTCACTCTTCAGTGTCTGGGAATTTGACAATTTGAGTTAACCCATGTGGAATCATAACAAATCTTGTCCGGAAAACCCAAAGGAAAATACTTTGGCTAATATCTCAATAGCAAGTTAGTTATTTCATGACTCACTGTTAACACCCACTACAGTGTAAGTGTGAAAGAATTAGAATCTGTTGTGAGTGTGAGCTCTCTTGGTAATCTTATTTGCAGTCCACGCTAAATTGATTGCCCTTTTCCCCTCCTCCACCTTCAGCAACAAGGGCCCCTTAAAACTCAGTGAGCTGTGTTCATCCATTCTCCTGGGTGTCACACATATTCTCCAAGAATTTCTTGTTTAGGATCAGAAAGATCTGATTAGAGATAACACAACCATGCCTTCGCGTTTAATTAGAAGTAGCTTTTATATTTATTTATTTAATCTCAAGTAGTTTTGTTTAGTTGATCAGAGATTCCTCCCTTTTGCCTCCGGCATGCTTCTTATGGCAGAGGTGAACTGAGCTTGTAAATGCAGTCAGCTAAGTAATCATTCTTGTCATCAAGTCAAAGAGCGAAAACATTATTCTCTCCAGGGAGTCAGTTAAGATAATTGTTCCGGTTATCATGAGCAGAAGGAATAATACTATTCACTCTAGGTAGTCTTAACAACAAACTGGTTCTTGTTTATATTGATAGAAGCTGCTACTCTGGTATCCTTGCTCTGATTCCACTTGATGACATTATGCAGAGTTGCACTTCTCTCATTTACATTGCAATGCTCGGTAGGAGCTCTGCAAAAGTTGAACGCCCATCTCCAGCAATGCAGTCAAGATCAAAGTTTGTGTACATAACTGGAGTAATTTTATTAAATTGCTCTTCAGTGTGGAGCCTCAGCCACTTGGAGCTTGTACTGAGAATTGTGTGCTCTCTTCACAATTCTTAAAGTTATTTTGTGAAATTACATCCAAAATGTCACAACCCATTTGTTTAAATATCTTTACTGAAATTCCTTTGTTTCTCCTTTCTTCTCCCTTGACAAGAATAACTTACATTTGAATGGTGCTTTTTACAAACCATTGAAAGAGATGATACTTAGACTTAGGAAATATTGAGTGATGAGACTGAAACATTGATTAATAAATTGTGGTCTGACTAACTTTTTGGCATTGTAACTGTTTTACAGGGGAAAAATAGGGGGCCAACCACCAGACTGGGCTGGCAGTGCAATCATGCCTGTGCCACATAAGATGAGCACTGCCCTTCATGTTAAATCATACTCATCTTAGGCCACGCACAGTATACACCAGAATTGTGTCCATATCAGCTATAGTAATTAAAATACTTGAACAGGAATCCCTACAGTGTGGAAACAGGCCATTTGGCCCACCAAATCGCATGCAGACCCACCACCCTATCCCTGTAACCCTGCATTCCCAGCAGCTAATCCACCTAACTCACATAACCCTGGATGCTACGGGCAATTTAGCATGGCCAATCCACCTAACCTGCACATCTTTGGACTGTGGGAGGGAACCGGAACACTGGGAGAAAACCCACACAGACACTGGGAGAACGTGCAAAATCCACACAGACA
This sequence comes from Ginglymostoma cirratum, assembly GCA_024137785.1. NCBI lineage: Eukaryota > Metazoa > Chordata > Chondrichthyes > Orectolobiformes > Ginglymostomatidae > Ginglymostoma > Ginglymostoma cirratum. The sequence goes on from JAHRHZ010000014.1 coordinate 70,720,572, forward strand.
GTTGCCCGAAGCTGGAACTAAACCTGGATCAATGGCACTGTGAGGCAGCAATGCTAACCACTGAGCCACCGTGCCATCCTGTTGCCAGGTCCTTTTGTAAACTGAGCTACCCTGGCATACTGCTTGTCACATGATGAATTAATTTGGCAACTTAAGGCCCTAAAAGGCAGCAGGGCCCCTTCAGCTGCCCTATGTGAAAGGTTGAACACAAATAGAAATCCATTGCTGGTCTGCCATAACTCCATCTTCTTGTAGCATGTGACCTCAATAGTACCTTATCACTTGCAATCTATTATTATATGTGGGACCCTGCCAAGACTGTCTACTTGAGGATGAATGTTATAGTTCTACACACACAAACAGAGAGAAGCATGACAATTGAACACACAGGGCAGAAGCTTATAGGGATCTAAGCAAAGTGGGCAATGGCGAGGCGTGTGGCAGTATTGGGCAACTTATCTGTGAGGACCATCTCAACTTTGCGAGCATTTCTCACCAATTTTTATGCTTTTCACAAGTTACATAGTAAGATTCTCACTGTGCAGCGGTGGGTGACCAATAAAGGGGAATTTTGTTTGTTAAATGCCTTGATGATGGCCCAACTCACCTCATTAATATTCAGTCTCCGATCTTACCAAACTTGCCAAATAAGCTCAAATTTGAGAAAACTCAACAAGGAACACACCTGGCGGATTCACCTCACCACCTTCACCAGCGACCTCTATGTTTGACACCTGGTTTTTAGGCACACTCCATCGGCACTGGCCACATTCACCCCACATCCAAGACATTGGCATCTGATATGTGCCAGTGTATGAGAACCCTCATGACATATCACCAATCCACTTGCAGGACACTTCTGCACTTAAATGGTTCATCTCGAGCTGCACCAACAAGAATCATTGTAATGCTGCAGCAAGGACACTGTGTGCTCAGGGACACTCATCCAGGACATTGACTGGGTCAGGTTGCATCCCCGGGCTCTTTGTTCATTGAAGTATCACTCACTCACTCTGAACCTACCTGATGCTCACGGCATCACTGCCTTCCATTGGCTTGCCACACCCTACCTTTTTGCACCTTAACCCCTCAGGCAGAGATGCCAGGCTCTTATTCCTTCAGAACAAAGACAGACACTGCTGGAGAAACTCAGCAGGTCTAGCAACATATGTGGAGAGAAAGACAGAGTTAACATTTCGAGTCCAGTGGTAGACAGCCTTTTCCAGGTGTTTCAGCACTGTAAGACAAGGTCTGTGTCCAATATAAATCCAGGACCTACTCAGGGCAGTCAGAGTCAGGGTCCTCTTCCTGTAGATGATGAGGAGCTGAATGACAGGCAGACCACCATCCATCTTGCCATTCTGCCCTAGTTTGGCAGTTTTTCTTCTGGAATGAGAGAGAAGCAGGTTTTACAGAAGATGAAGGTATTTTTGCTGCACGTGGAGATGGGGTTGTTGGTTATGGACAGATGTCCCAAGGGGAGTAGAGGTGCGCATGCTGGGTGGGTGGAGAGGTGCCCCAAGTAAGTGTGTAGACAACAAAGAGAGCATGCAGGTTTTGCGGGGGTGTGGGAAAGTGAGGGAACACTTTGCAGACATTTGTGAGCAAGGTACAGTATGGCCTTGGGTGGGAGGTGGGTACAGTAGTACAGATAAAATGAGTGTGAGTTGCATTTATGTTGGCAGAGTAGTGAAGGACATTGTTGTTCCTCCTGCAATGCTTGACATTCATCCAGAAAGCTGTTTGTTGCATATTTCTTCTTGTCTTCCAATGTGCAGGGCAAATGTCAGGAACCACGCAGGGCAATTCCAGACTAACAGTGTTTGTCCAGGAGGACACCAGGCTTTTAAAGATGGTACAGTTGCAAAGGATGCTGGTCTTTCAGCGGTTATCTATTGCGTGGCGAGTTGCTCCGGGAATAGCACTTGTTAAGGTGGGGTGGAAATTGGATGAGACGGATACCATAGGTAGGTAAGTAATGTGGCAAGTCGGTAAGAAACAACAAGAGAATTCATTCGGCCTAAAGGTGACACCCTGTCCAAAAAACTGGATACAATTCAGACGTAATGAAAAAATTGTAAGATTCAGCCCACAGGTTTCAGATGCCAGTCTTAAACTGGACCCACATTAGCTTCTGTGGTCCCTTTTACAATTTGTCCTCTGTTTAAATAAAAAGAGATTAGCATCCAGATATCAAAATGTTTTGACATCTGTTGTATGCTGTATCACATTGTCATCAAGAGATGCCAGCCTATACCACAATCTGGTCAGCAAGAAGTATATGAAGTGGAGTGGTGGAGTGGTAGAGTTGGAGGAGCAGCTGAAGCAGAAACAACACGAAGAGAAGGAACAGCCTAGGCAGCTTCAACCACCAGTACCTCTAGCTTGCAGATCTCTCAGAGGACAGTTAGTCCAAAAGTACTTCGATTGCCATCCATAATAACATCCTGGATAAGATTTGCCTTCACTCCACTATAAATATTAAATTATCAACACAAAATCAAGAAAATAAAAGAAATGCAAAATCTCAATTCTATTTGCATCCAACATGAACAGAAAAAGTAAGAACTTCCCTTGGAATAAACCCTCAACGTACATTCTCTGTGGTTATCTATCAATCTCAGTGCTCCTACACTGAGGAGAATGCATTGAGTTCTGAAGAAGGGTCACTGGACTCGAAATGTTAACTCTGTTTTTCTCTCTACAGTTGCTGCAGGCCTGCTTATTTCTGCAGCATTTTCTGTTTATGTCCCTTTTTAAAGAGATCCTGGCTGATTTTAAGTGACATTTGAGATGTCCAGTTTCCAGTGGTTCTCAAACTGATGTAGATCCAATGCAAGCCGGAATCATTTTCCTGAGGTGCAAGCATGAACTTCACCTGGGAATTTACGGTCAGGTGCATGCAGTGTAAATCCTACCAGGCACAAGCAACCTGGTATGTTTTGGGTTGAAAGGACTGAGAAAGAGAGAGATGGATCTTGGAGGACACTTCCAAACAGCAAGCTGACTAAAAACCTGCCACCAGATGTGGAGCAAAAGAAGAAAGTGATGTACAGGAGACCAGAAACAAAGGATAAAAGAACATGGAATGCGATGGGGGAGTACAAGTCACAGAGGTTGAGGCAACATACATGCACATGTTTATCAGCAGAAGTCACTGAACAATTAAGAGCAGGAAACAGTGAGGACTGCAGATGCTGGAAGCCAGGGTCAATGAATGTGAAGCTGGAAAGTCATAGCAGGTCAGACAGCATTGAGGAGCAGGAAAGTCAATGTTTTGGGCTAAAACCCGACGTCAGGACTGGGGTAGGGGGAGGGAATCCCAGAATTAAATAGAGGGATAGGGCTGAGGCTGGGGGAAGGGTAGGCAGGATTGTGATGGGAGAATGCAGGTAGGGGGTTCATTCTCTATAGCCAGTATTACTGGTAACAACTGTAGTAGCTTTTTGAAGAAAACTTTCAAAAGAAAACCTAAAAGAAATGTGTTGCTCTGACATTTCTCCTTTTTTCCGTGTAAGGAAAGGTTTTATTCTGCCTGTGCTAAAGGAGGGGAGAGAGGATGTTAAATGAATTGAGCATCATGTAAATATTAATTTCAATCTAATGAAGGGTGCCCTCCTGGAATGTCATAACCTGTCTTTTCTCTTTACAGATCCTGATTAATTTGGTGTGTAATTTTTATTTTCCTCGATTTTAGTTCAAAGTTCGAGAATCTACAGTTTTTTACTTTTATTTTAATTTCTAGATTATGAACTGCTATCTAGTAACCAGTAAATAATGGATTACACTTTTTGTTGTTGAAAGATTCTAATGTCTTACCTGGGAGGGTTTGATCCAAATATTCAATGATTCAAATAGAAAATGGTCAATTCCTCCATACTAACATCGTGCCCTTTGATTTACAAAATAAATCACAAGATGGTTGAAATTAATCTGAAACTGACCACAATGAAAGACTTGCCAGCTAAATAGTATATTGAGCTTCCATAAATTACTGATTGGATTGAATGAATGGATGAGAGTTGGTAGTCCTTGTATTCCTCAATTCAGCCTTTTTTATTCTGTGTTCAATGATTAAATCAGGAAATGAAGTGCTAACTTGTTGCTCTCTGCTTTAGTTCTTAAAGGAATCTGAACATTGTCTCACAGTCATATGAACTATTAGATTTTATCTCAGTTTTGCTAGAGTAATCTTTTAAGAATATTTCATAAATGAATATTAGAACATTTTAACCAATGATTAATGTAATTAAGATGAACTTTGACAGATTTCAAACAGAACTGGGCTAGCAGGAACAACAGAGGTATGATCTGGACAGTGGGAGAAGCTGTCACAAAAGACCTGTGGGAGTACAATGGCCTCAATGGCCCAGCAAAGGGTGGTGGGAATGAAAAGTTACCATGAATGTGTCTCCAACACTCATAAACCTGCCCCAATTTTACAGCAGCAGATATGGGACATCTGGTACCCTACAGTGGGCATGTCAAGACACAATTATATTTAATCATGCCTGCACAGCGCAAATGGGAACCAGTTTATAATTCACTGCTTCTTCCCCAGTCTCGAAATAATGAGTTCCTGTTCAGCCAGAGGTAGCAGAGAGTCCCTGAAAGAAGTTTTTGGCCTCCTCCATCCTGATTGAGATCTCTGTCCCCTCCACCCCAAGGATCACCAGCTGTACTGTGCTGGTGTTCCATTCTATTTGCCAGCTCGGTTAACATCCAAACAGTTGCCCCATGGGACATGGAGCAAAAGGTTATTACTGGGATCCTGCCATAATGTTTGTCAGAATCTTTGAATCTTACTGGGTTCTTCTGACGATTTTCTCAGTCCCTCTCAGTCTCAACAAAGGCATTAGAGCTAAGAGCTGAAGAAGGCATTTCTGAAGAAGGGTTCCGAGCCAAACCATCAGCTTTCCTGCTCCTCTGATGCTGGCTGGCCTGCTGTGCTCCTCCAGCTCCACACTGTGTTATCTAGGGCTAAGGGCTGAGTTGGCAGAAGCAACAGCAGCAAGATATAGGACAGTAACCTCAGAAGCAGCAACAAAATGAGAAAATTTGGGTGGTTTTGAAATGCAGAGTTTATCTGGCGAGTGGTAAGGAGGCCATGAGTTGCATGCCCAAAGCAAAGAGCATGGGCCTTCTGCAATCCTCATTTATTTAATGTTAAATTAGACTAGGGGGTTGCTATAGCATGAAAAACTTGTCAATATTGAAAGCAAGAATGGCGGCTTAGCAGGGAGAAACATTTTGTCAGTGCTGGATTGCAGGCAGCAATACTTTGCAGCAGCCACTGGCTGGAATTTTGTCAGTGCTCCCAGTGGAGATGTTCCTTGACAGGTGAGCAGCAGGCAGGAAGTTCTCTCTGAGCCTCAACATCTGCTGCTACTCTGACATTTACTCCCCCTTTTGGGCATACTTGCCACTCCTTCCCGCCGCCAAGCAGAGAATGCTAATTTGTCACATCCACCTTTAATGTATTTATACAGAGAATACTGACCTGTTTTCAACTCTGCTGTGGAGAAACAAGCATGCAGCAGGAATGATAATCTCAGACCAGAGAAGATTTTATCAGAGAGAGAGCGTGTGCAAGCAACATTGGAGATGGCATAGGACAGCGTGTGGATATTTTCTCTTTTTTCACTTAATTGTCACTTTCACTCTGACTCATATTCAGCATTACAACTTGGTGGTGTATCCCATCATCTGCTCATACTTTCTCCGTGAATTCCCTGGTGTCAACCTTCTTGAGTGTTGTTGGGGCTGCAACCCATCCAGGCAAGTGGGGAATATTCATCACATTCCTGACTTGTGCCTTGTAAATGATGGACAGGCTTTGGGAGACTGGAATTCAGTTACTCACTGCAGTATTCTTAGCCTCTGGCCTGCTCTTGTAGTCATTGTATTTATATGGCGAGTCCAGTTTTCTGTTTGATGGTAAATCACAGGATACTGATAGTGGGAGATTCAGTGATTGTAAAGCCATTGAATGTCAAGGGAACATCCCCACTTCCGATCTTATGATGGAAGGAAAGTCATTGATGAAGCAGCTGTAGATGGTCAGGCCTAGGGCACTACCCTGAGGAACTCCTGCAGAAATGTCCAGGAGCTAGGATGACTGACCTCCCACAACCCCAAACGTCTTGTGACATCCCAAGTATGACCCTGACCAGTGGACAGTTTGTTCCCGATTCCAATTGATTCAAATTTTGCTTAGGCTCCTTGATGTCACACTCAGTCAAGGGATGTCACTCTCACCTCACAAATGTTTGAAATAAGGCTGTCATGAGGTCAGAAGCTGAGTAGCCTTGATGGAATCAAAACTTGCTTGAATTGATAAGAGCTTGGTTAGACCACATCTGAAATGCAGTTCTGGTCTTATCTCAGGAAAAATATTACTGCCATACACTGAGTGCACCAATGATTCACCACACCTAGGGATGGTGGGACAGTCCTGTGAATAGAGATTGGGCAAATTTGGCCTGGATTCCCTAAAGTTTAGCATCAAGGGAGATGATTTCTTTGAAATCTACAAAATACTACAGGGTAGATGCAGATAAGATATTTGGGGAGTCTAGAACTAGGAGGCACAATTTAAAATAAGGGAAATCTGTTTTGGTCCGAGATGAATTTTTTTTCATTCAGGGGGTTTTGAACCTTTGGAATTCTCTACCACAAAGGACTGTGGAAGCTCAATTTTTGAATATGTTTAAGGTAGAGAGTGATAGATTTCTCATTACTAATGGTGTAAAGAGTTACGGAATGGGGTGAGTAAGGGGCATTGAAGTATTCGATCAGCTACGATTGTTTTGAATGGTGGGCTGTCTTGATGCACTGAACAACCTACTCCTACTCTTCTGTTCCAACTGAATAGATGGATCTCCTAATGAAGAAAGGAAGGGTGCAGAAGTCAGTAGGCATAAATCTTTCTCCATCATTCTCATTGCCACTTTGCTGTATACTTTCTGCATCTCTGAGCACTGAAATGATGACTCCTGTTTCTAGGTTTGCAACAGGTTTTATTCACAGTGCCTAAAAAGATCTATTTCATTCTTTTACACAGAAACATAGAAGATCAGAAGATATGAACAGGATCATAGCTGATCATTGAGCTAAATATCCTAGTCCCACCTTCCCCCATATCCCTTGATCCCTTTAATCACAAGAGCTATGTTTAATTTCTTTTTGAAAACACATAATGTTTTGGCCTCAATCACTTTCTGTGGTAGTGATTTCCTTAACTTACCACTCACTGGGTGAAGAAATTTCTCTTCAACTCAGTCCCAAAAGGTTTACCCTTTATCCTTAAAACATGACCCCTGATTCTGGACTCCCCCACCATCAGAAACATCCTTTCTGCACCTATTCTGTTTAGTCCTGTTAGAATTTTATAGTTTATGAGATGCTCCTCATTCTTCTAAACTCCTGTGAATATAATTCTAACTGATTAAATCTCTCTCTTCTCATGCATCAGTCCTGCCTCACAGAAATCAATTTAGTAAACCTCTGCTACACTCCCTCTATAGCAAGAACATCCTTCCTTAGATAAGGAGGCCAAAACAGTACACAATATTTCAGGTGTGGCCTCACCAATGTAAAACTGCAGAAAAAGCTCTAGTTTCCAGTCTTACTACAGTTTATTTACTTTCCTGAGTCTGCACCCAATCAAGCACAGAGAGTATTTATTGTAATTGCACATGCATTATCAAAAATAGAATAATTGAACGCTTCAGTTTCCACCAATTAATTAGATCATGTCAGATAAGTTACCCCAATCCCATTGATTCGTCTTTATTCTATAATCTGACAGTTTTATTGAATGAAAATCAATTAACCTTGTTCTTGAAATTGCAGATGACCTAAGCCACAACAGCCTTTTGGGGTGAGAGGTATAGATTTGCATTACACATTTTCTGCAAAGGTGATTCCTGATTTCACACTTGAAACGTCCAGCTTTCAAGATTTTGTCCTTTTCTGGGGTCTTCTAACCGAAAGAAAATGTTTATTTTTATCTAGACTTTAGAATTTCTGAATCATTGTCAATATCTTGATTCGATCAACCCTCAAATTCGTTAAACCATGTTTTATGCAAATTGATCCTCTAATTTATGTTGTAATATCATTCTGGTGGTCATCTGTAGCTCCAATCCCCACCCCCTTCCCAGCCCATCCACAATTTTTGTGTAAATAAGTCTGTTCTAACTAGGAATATCTGCACAAACACAATGGCAGGTCTTAGTAAGAGTTCGGAATAAAGAAATTGCTGATCTAGCGAATGGCTGGCCTCACACCTACCCATTCTCGTACAATAACCATGTTTAAGTGCCCCCAACAAATCAATCCCAATTTCCAATTTAAGGATGGAATCCTGGACATTTTGTATATTTTGGAAGCTACTGCACCCAAATGAGGGATAAAAACTGTTATGCTTTCAAAAGACTTGGATAACGTTATCCTGCTTTCCAATTAACTTTAATAGGTTCAAGTATTATATACATGTTGAGGAGATGTGGGGTTCGCTGGCTGAGCCAGCATTTATTGCCCACCCATAATTGCCCTTGAGAAGCTCGTGCTGTGCTGCCATCTTGAACCGCTGTCGTCCATGTGCTGTAGGTTGACCCAGAATGCCCTTAGGGAGGGAATTCCAGGATTTTGACAAAGCAGCATTGAAGGAACAGTAAAATATTTCTAAGTCAGGGTAGTGAGTGGCTTGGAGGGGAACTTGCTGCTGGTTGTGTTCCCATGCATGTGCTGTCCTTGTCCTTCCGGATAGGAGTTGTCATAGGTAGACAAACAGGAGGCTGGAAGAACACAGCAAGCCAGGCAGCATCTGGAGGAAAGGAACAGTCACTGTTTCTGGTATTACCCTTCTTTAGTTGTCATAGGATTGGAAGATGCTTTCAAAGTATCCTTGGGAATTTATGTGGCCAGTCATGTTCAGTTTCTGGTAAATGATAAGCCCAGGATGTTGATACTGAATATTTATGATTATGAGTTGAGATTACTAGCAGAGGCAGAAATATTTTGCAGTATTATCAGGGGAAAAAAAGTTCATGGTAATGAAATAAGAATATCACAATATTATATGCAATTTGCTTTGGTAAATTTTTGGTTGGTAATATTCATTTGGTTTACAAATTTACTGTGTGGTGACCCTCATGTTAAACCACTATCAGTCATCTTTGTCGAAAGAGAGAGCAACCCTGTGGTCTCGTAAACTGTGGCGACTTTATCGTTACTTTGTTAAAAAAAGTGTTGCAGGGAAAGGGCAAGGAAGTGCAATTACAGAAAGTATGCAACTGAAGAGTTATGAGCAGTATGGATGCAATACACCAAATGCCTCCTTCTATGCAATATGTCTTTGCTTCTATGAGACCAAAGAATTACAAGTGATGAATGCACACTCTTCTAAATACATATTCTTTATACAAAATAGGGTAGCATGACTCTGGTGAGAACAATGTGCTGGAGATCAAGCCCGACTACATCCTGAGCTGCGCCAAAAGTGTAAATACCTTTTTCAATCACCACAAATGTCAATTTGTTTCTGTTTATTTTTGTTGATTAGAACAAAAGAGTTTCGTTAGGCTTTTTAATGAACTCAAAAATAATACATTTATTGCAGACAAACCTATTCTTCAAACAAATGGCAAACTGGATATCAACTAAACTACTCTGCAAATTAAACTATATCCCACGTAATCCCAAATACACACACATTCATACAGACCCCTGATGTGGTCATATATAACACAGCTCTGCAGGGCAATTACAAGTGAAAAATTAGGGGAAACCGCACGGATTAAGATCTAAATAAAAGAGTAGAATGAGGTGGCTTTCCAACAGTTGCTTCAGTTTCCTGTCAACAAGCCAATGCTGCTGTCGGTCACAGAATGATGGAAAAACTTCAGGCCAGATTTCAAATTCAGTTGAGAAATGGTTCAGACTCCTACTATTTGAAACTTTATCTGTTTTTTCCAAACTCCTTCACTGACTCCTACAAACTGAGAAAGACAGAACTGTGTCCTTGCAAACCACTCTAGTCACTGCCCACATACATTCATTACCTCAGTTGTTGCCAGGTGACAGCAGCATAGATCCATTATGGTTTTTCAGGTCTGTTCACTCAACAATTAAAACAATAACACACCACCGTTATCTCTCTAAAGCTTTGCTGGATGTTGTTTTCCAAAGTCATTTGTTTCTTTGAAAAAAGAAAACAGTCTCCTTTAATCTTTTGACTTTGCTTTTCTAAGCAATCGCATAATTAATCCTTTGCAAACCAATAATATTTAAATGTATGTTTTTCAATTCCCATAGTCCATCAATGCATGTGGGACCATCAAGGACAAGGTTGAAAATGTGTGTATCTGCTGTTCTACAATAAATTTTCAATGTACCTAAATTAAGCTTTGTATTTTGTGGTGCGGATGAGAATTTTTACAACAAACCATGGACTATACCCAATTTTTGGCCCAGTGTTTAAACAATGGATTCAAATTAAATTGGACACAATTTCAGGTTTTCTAAAGTTAGTTCCTTCAATTAATTGCACTGGATAAAAAAGATTTCATTGTAGAAAATATGATGTCTATATTAGTGCTGTTCTTTGTAATATGTTCACATAGTGATGTGGTAATCAAACACTCTGCCTGTTATCAATAAGGAATAGAAAATGTTAGAAATGCACGGCGGATTAGTCAGCTTCTATTTAAAAAAGGCAGATTAATGTTTCATCTATTTTATTTCATATTTCTATCATTTGAAGAATAACCATTATTCACAGTAGTAAATGTGCAAATTCCAAAAGAGATTGAGTACTCAAAAGGGTTAATACATGTCGTTTCACTTCAGTGATGTGTGCCAGTGAGCATTTTGGATGATATTTTTATTACTGTTCGCTATTGTTGCAAGTATTTCACTTTGACCATTCTCCCTTTGGCACTATTACTATTTGGATTGACTTGTCATGAATAGTGATAAACTGTCAAATTCTCTGCAAGCAGCCTGGAATTAAGGAAGGGCACAATATTAAAAGGATTTTCCCAAAACTGTTCTTTTTCTGAGCTGGTCATTCATGTCATTGTTATTGGTGGGACCTTGCTGAGCGCATGATGGCTGCCACATTCACTTTTGTAGTAGTGACTGTGCTTCACGAAGTATTTCATTGGGTTCCCTTAGTGTTGTGGCAAGGTGCCATATAAATACAAGTTCTGTCTTTAATAATATATCAACAGGAACAGTAGTTGATTCCCCTCCCTAGATCCTGGAATGCTGAGGCTAATTTTCTATAGCCAGCAGGTGACAGCTAATTTCTAGTCTGTGCAACACAGCTAGTTATTGCATAAAATCATTGTGTAAATGGAGTGATCATTTGTTTAAATTTAATTCTTGCAGAAAATCTATCTTTGAGAGAGTTGCAAGATTGAATGAACACTTGGAATGTGTTTCTAAATCAGCATAATGTTCATTTTGGTGACAGAGCAACTGAGTTAGAAAACACCACAATTCTCAGAAGGTATTCTTCTGTGATGGTCCAAAACTCAAAGATATCACTGCTTAGTTTTGCACTTGGAGGTATAGCAGCTGAAAATGTAATGCCCCTTCTCTGCCGATAGAAGTGAGACGCAACAATGGACATAAAGGTGGATCCTGTCCTAAATGTGAAGTATTTGGAATAATACCCTGCCATTCTGCTGGGTATTACAGGGAGGTCCTTCCTATTATCAAGACAGTGAAAACTATTTTAAAAATTTCTGAATTCTGCCTGGATTTGATTACATTTCTAATAACTGCATTAACTCCAGCATCTTCCAAACCCATGACCACTTCCATTTAGAAGAACAAGGGCAGCAGATACATGGGAACAACATCATGTTCCTCTCCAAGTTTCCCTCGAAGCCACTCACCGTCCTGACTTGGAAATATATCGCCATTCCTTCACTGACGCTGAGTCAAGATCTTGAAATTTCCTCCCGAAGGCCATTCTGGGTCAACTTCCAGCACATGGAATTCAGTGGTTCAAAAAGGCAGGTCTCCACCAAATGCTGGCCCAGCCAGTGAAGCCCACTTCCCATGAATGGACACAAAAGTAAAGTTCAGATATGCCCACAGAGACACACACTCCACCCCCCACAACACCCGGAATTTCTTCTGCCATTAACATGAGGCCCATCCAAGTTACCAAATACCAGAGACGCTTCGCAGCCCTCTGAATTTCTATCTCATGCCTAGGTAAAGTTCCATTGTATAAAATGGTGAGAAGCCTGGGGTCAATATCCAATGATAATAGAAAGCCAATGGAAGTTGTGGTATTGATTAGCTAGGATATTACAAAGTTGACACTGAGAAATTGGTTTCTGTTGTGCATATTATTGGAAAATACACATTATGAATAAAACTCTGCCTACAACCTTCTATTTCCAATCCCTCAAAAGTGTGCCAATTGTTAAACTTCTAAGTGATGCGGTAACTCAACTAAGAAACACATTATGCTCCCTGAGATTAATCAGATCTCTAGGCTCTGTTGAATACCTCAGAGCTGACTTGACCACCAACTGAGTGTAGCATGAGCCATACATGGTACACTTTGTTTACATAGGTCTACAGTGACTTAACCGATCCTTAAAGAGACCACTAGAGATCAATGAAACAGCTAAGTTTTATTTTCTCATTACGTTGAATGAGGATCTATGAGGAGCAGTTTTTTTCTGCCCTTCTGGAAGCACCTTGGACCTGGTTGGTTAGTAGTCCCAATCCAGGAGTAGGGAACTAGAGATTGTGATTTGCATGGAGAGATGAATGATGTCAAGCAGTGCTTCATGTAGGTTTAACATGAAGTTAGAAGAATCACTTATCTGGTGAGTGACAACTCACAGAGGCCCTTTAAGAAGTTTGTAGATCCAATAAGCTGTACTAAGGCCTGGTTCTCCTCAGTTGTATTCACTGTAACCCAATGTTACAGAGGTAGATTCCAAGAGCCTTTTTTGATTACGCAAAGTGCCAAAGACCTGCTTTTTTACCACTGTTAGTATGAATACTAGTTCAAAATAAGTATGCGCTTCCTCCCTGAATTACTGAAGGCATCTGAGGTTATTTAGCCTCCTGAAGAGATGATATTTGTTAAAATTTCTAAGTCTTGGTTTCCATAATATCTTCAGAATGCTGTCATTTGTTGATATTTAACTTAGACTTCTGTAATTAATCTTCTGCTCTGTTTATTTCCCTTCCCTACTTACATTACTTTGTATTTCAACCCATATTGAATTACATGTTACTGTGGGTAAAATATTTGAAGGCAACTTGAAGAAGGAATAATGAAATGAATAAATGACAGACTTTGTTTGGCAATCTCAATTCTGTGGATGGGACATTCTTAAATATTCTGGGAAATGCATTAAAAATCAGGCATGACCTACTTACAAGTTGCTGCATTATAAGGATTGAACCCACTGCTCAAAAAATGTTGAACATCCTTTCCGTTGACCTGAACGGGTCCAGCAATCTCTGCAATTATATTTGTAACATATGGGGAAGCACGAAGATGAAGGGAACCAGTGCAGCAGGATCAGAAAAAAAATGCATCTGAAAAAGATTTAAAACCTTCAACTGTTATTTACACATATTGCTGATAATTAAAAAAGTACTCAGTCAGATTTCAAACATTCTGTCAGCAAAGTACTTTTGTTAAGTTATGCAGAAGGCCATAAGCTGTGCTGCATCATTGTGCAGAGTTGCTTTCAGGTCTGTGTTATTCATTTATCAATTTTAATTAACCCTGAATGTAAGGAGGGTATTCTTTTCAGGAAAAGAAAGAAGTTAATATTTGTGTAAGTAAATTGGCCAAATTCTCAATTGCATGACAAGGTATTCATAGAGGATGAACACTTCTTTCTCCTCTCATATATTACAATCAAATAACCATTGAAATGTAGTAAACACTGCTATATTTGAATCCTGTTGTGCAAGATGATTTTATCTAAAGGCTTTTGTGAATTTGTCCCACAGTGTGTGCTGGTAATTTGACAGCATGGGATAATGGCACAAAGTCATGGCAATTTTAAGACCTAGGAAGAATTTTATTTAATTTACTGATATAACCGTTCTAACCAAAAAAATCATTTCATTGATAAGCATTCACAATATTTGTTTTCTTTCAGATCAAATTTAAAAATGGGCTAATCTGACAAAGATAGTGCAAGCGGGTGGAGCTGAGGCAGAAATTGTCATGATCTTGTTGATCAATGGAGAAGTGCAGCTATGAAATTAAACTTTGAGCCGAGCTATTCAAAAAACAATCAGATCCACAAAGAAACCATTAATTTCAACAATCTCTCACTGCAGACTATTTGTTTGTAGGTAAGTCCTTTGTATTCATATGCCCTATCAGAAACTTCTCACCGCGTATATTTTGATATGATTTGGGCTTGTCACTGGTCAAGCCAAACATTTATTGCTGATTGAAAATGACACCATTTGCTTATAGCATTATCCTGTAGATTTTCACAGCCTGTGCAGTTGCTATATCATGTGCATCTTGAAGCATATGTGGCAGTGGTAGTACAAGTGTAAATTGAATTCCCCCCCTAGTGATAGCAGTACAAATGGCAAAGTGATGCAAATCAATAAAATAATAAACTAACTCAGCAGCATAAGAAATTTAAGCAGGAGGAGGCCATTTGGCCCTTTTAGCCTTCTTACCTGTTCAACAAGATCATGATAACTTCTGCCTCAACTCCACCTTCATGCATTATCTTCATAGTCCTTACTTCCTGTTGTGCTAAAATCAATTGTCCTCTATTTTGAACATACTCAGTGTCTGGGCAGCCACAGTTTTCAGGCATAGAGAATTGAAAAGATTATAACTAGCTGCGTAAAGAAATTGCTCCTCATGTCATTTCCAAGTGGCTGAGTCCTTATTCTGAGACTGCATTGCCATCTTCTAGATTTCCTTGCCAGTTGAAGCATTTTCCCAGCATTTACCCTGTCAATCTCCTGACCAATTTTAGGTGGTTCAATTAGATAACCTCTCATTCATCTAAGCTCAAGAGAACATAGACCCAATTAACTCATTTCTCCTCATAATTAAATACCCTCATCTCAGAAACCAATTGATTGAGTTTTCATTGTCTTCAGTCTAGGTCAAGTATATCCTTCCTTAGGAAGGAGACCAAAAGTACAGTCCTCCTGGCGTGGCCCACCCATACCTAATAAAACTTTTTTTTTTAACCCTCCTACACTAACCCATTTGTAACAGATTTCCCTTCTTTATTGCTTGCTATAGCTGTGCAATAACTTCCTCTAGTTTGTGCACAGGATCCATCTAAATAAAAACATTTCCTTATCTCTCACTATCCAAAAAAAATTCATTAATTTAGTTTTCTGAGAAAAATCAATAAGTTCAGATTTTTTCACTTTATATTCCAACTACCTTCTTCTTATACATTCACTCAAAATGTCTAAATCCATCTCCAATCTCTTTACATCCTCCTTACGACTTACTTTCCCAACCAACTTTGTGGAGTCACAGACTTGGATAGGTTACACGCAGTCCCCTCATCTAAATCATTGACATAGATTGCAAATAGTTGAGACCCATGTGAATATCCTTGTGGTAACCTATTACAGCATGTTAATCTTAAATTCTCCTGTTTATTCCTATTTTGTATGTGGTTTCCTGCATTCAATTCTCATTCCATCCAACTACATTATCCCCAATCCACTAAGTCCTAATTTTGTGGAATAACCTCTTGTGTATCACCTTTCAGTATGTGAAAATACATTAACTTCACTGGTTCCCCCTTATACATCTTAGTAGGTACATCACTGAACTAATCAACAAATCTGTCAAATACAATTTCCCACTCATGAATCTGCATTGACTGCTTAATCATATTATGATTTTCTACTCGTCTGCATTCATGCCATTAATGATTGAATCTAGCATTTTGTCTGCTACTCATAGAGTCATAGCTGTCTACAGCACAGAAAAAAGTTCCTTCAACCCATCAAGTCTAAGCTGATCAAAAACAACCACCTAACTATTCTAATCCCATTTTCCAACTCTTGGCCTATAGCCTTGTAAGCCTTGGTATCACAAGTGCGCATCTAAATACTTCTTAAATGTTATGGGGGTTTCTACCTCTATCACCCTGACAAGCAGTGAGTTCTGGATTCCCATTCCCCTCTGGGTGAAAAAGCTTTTCCTCACATCTTCTCTAAATCTTCTGCCGTTTGCTTTAAATCTATGCTCCCTGGTCATTGATTCCTCCATCATGTGGAAAAGTTTCTTGCTCCTAGCTATGCCCCTCATTATGTTATATATCACAGTCATATCCCCTCTCAATCTCCTCTGCTCTAAGGAAAATAAGCCCAGTCTGTCCAATCTCCCTTCATAGTCAAAACTATCCAGCCCAGGCAACAACTTGGTGAATCGCCTCAGGACTCTCTCCAGTGCTATCAGATCCCTCCTATAATTTGGATTCCAGAACTGCACACAATACTCTAGCTGTGGCCAAACCAACATTTTACACAATTCTAGCATAACCTCCTTTCTCTTAAATTCTGTGCCTTGTGTGCTAAAGGCAAGTATCACATATGTATTCTTAGCCACTTTGTCCACCTGTCCTGACATCTTAAGGTGCTGCTGTACATGCACACCAAAGTCCCTCTGATCTTCAGTTCTTCCCAGGGTCCAACAATTCATCATGTATTCTCTTGCCTTGTTTGTCCTGCCAAGTTATTAACCTCACACATATCTGGATTGAGTTCCATTTGTCACTGATCAGTCTTGCTGACCAGTCCATCTATGCCCTCCTATATTCTAAAGTTATCATCTTCATTATTTACCACCACACATATTTTTGCATCTGTGAAATTATCTATTGATTTTTGGCTTGTTTTTGCAGGGAGTGAATGTTTAAGAATGAATGGGATGTTAATCAAATGAACTGCTTAGTCTTGGATGATGTTAAGCTTGGTGAGTTTTGTTGAAGTTTCACTCACTCAGCTAAGTCGAGAATATTCCGTCACACTCCTGTGTCTTGTAGATAACAAACCACTATGGGGAGTGATGAGGTGAGTTACTCACCTCTGAAATTCCAACCTCTAACCTGCTCTTACAGCCACAGTGATTATATGAATGGACCGGTTCTCTTTCTGGTTGATAGTATGCAGTAAATCAGGAAATTAGAGGCGCATGTTGCAAGGGGAATGCTGTCATAATAAATGACTTGAATCCACACATAGACTGGGTAATAAGCACCAGTGCTGTGAAAGAAAATCTTCTGGAATGTATTTAAGATAGTTTTCTGGAACAACATGTTGAGGGACAATAAGGGCACAAGCTATTTTAGATTTGGTATTATGCAATGAAAATGGGATAATTAATAATCTTATTGTAAAATAACCTTGTGAAAATCATGATGTTAATATAATAGAACTTCCCATTGTGTTTGAAAAAAATGTCATTCAATTTAAGACTAGAGTCTTCAATCTAAACAAGGGCAATTATGAAGCTATATGGTGGAAAATAGCTGCTATGGGTTGGAAAAATACATTAAGAAGTTTAACAGTGGAAAGGCAATGACTTGTAATTAAAGAATTAATGTTTGGTTTTCAAAAAGCATACATTCCTTTAAGGCAAAAGTACCCAACAGGAAAAGTGAGAGACTCATGGTGAACAAGAGAAATTAGCAATAATATTAGATCAAAGGAGGAGACTTATAAAGTTACCATAAATGTTGTAAGCCTTCAGATTGGGGTAATTTTAGAATTCCAAAGGAGGACCAAGAACAAAAGAACAGAATATGAATGAAAAATAGCAAGAAACCTAAAAACAGATTGCAAAAGCTTCTGAAGGTATGTAAAAAGAAAAGGATTTACCAAGACAAATGTGGGTTCATGAGAAATTGCATGCAGGTGCAGCCGGCAAACTGGAAGTCAAATGATATGTTAGTATTTATTGCAAGAGGATTTGAATACAAGAGCATAGAAGCATTGACATTGATATACCCAGGGGCCTGGGTGCCTTTGTACCCCAGTCACTGAAAGCAAGCATGCAGGTGCAGCCAACAGTGAGGAGGGCAAATAGTATATTGGCCTTCATTACAAGAGGGTTTGGGTACAGGAGTGAGTATGCCTTACTGAAGCTGTTACAACACCTTTACGAGACCACACTTGGAGACTGTGTGCAGTTTTGTTTTCCTTACAGGAGAAACAATAAGCAGACAAGTTGCTAGTAAAGGGAGAAGGATGAGTGTACAATGGGCTCTCAGTAGGAGCTCATTACCGTGTTGAGGGAACAATTCTTATATCTTGACGTCTGTGATGAACATTGGGTGAAATATTTATGGTTCTATGAGGAAAGCCTCATTAATATATGGCATCTGAGACAGATACAACTTAGAGGAGGGTGAGGACCATATTGCCAGTGCCTGTGAAGGTGGCTGTGGCCATGTGTTTTTAAGTACATGGCTTCTTCCAGGCAGCAGCTAGAGATATTTGCAGCATCCTGCAATTTTGCTGTCTGCTCCTGCATGAGACTCCCGATTCAACAAACTGTAACTGCATTTCATGTCCTCTCAACAGAGATGAGCAGGCAGAGTGAGTACATAGCTTCTGTAGAGCTGCAGGCTACCTGATCATGCCGAATGCCAGTGACTACATACATGGGGCAGCATGGTGGCTCAGTGGTTAGCACTGCTGCCCTGCAGTGCCAGGGACCTGGGTCCAATTCCAGCCTTAGTCGACTGTCTGTGTGGACTTTGCACAGTGTCTGTGTGGGTTTCCTCTGGGTGCTTCAGTTTCCTCCCACAGTCCAAAGATGTGCAGGTCAGGTGAATTGGCTATGCTAAATTGCCCATTTAGTTAAAACCACATGGCCACAGGCACTGGCAATGTAATCCTTACCCTCCTCTAAGTTGTCTCTGTCTCAGGTGTCATAGTTTAATGAGGCTTTCCTTATGGAACCACAAATATCTCACACAATGTTCGTCACAGGCATCCAGATATAAGAATTGTTCCCTGAACACGCTTATGGGCTCCTGCTGAGAGCCTATGGTACACTCATTCTTCTCTCTTTACTAACAACTTGTCTGCTTATTGCTTCTTCTGTAAGGAGAACAAAACTGCACACAGTCTTCAAGTATGGTCTCATTAAAATTTGTAACAGCTTCAGTAAGAGATGTGCAGGTTAGGTGGATTATCCATGGGAAATACAGGGTTGAAGGGATAGGGTAGGGTGATGGGTTTGGGTGCAATGCTCTTCAGAGAGTCAGTGTGGACTTATTGGGCCAAATGACCTGTTTCCATACTCAAGGGATTCTATTCTATTCATACGTCACCAGGAGACAGCCCTTGCCATTAACTATACATTGAATTGCTGAGAAGCAAGATTGTGACGAGGAGAAGGATCAGACACAATAGAAGGAGAAGAATAAAGAATGAGAGGAAGAACAGGACCAGATAGAAAAATCCAGATGCCTCCTTTCTGTCCTTGCTTACTGTGAAGAGCTCATCCAAGCCTGTAACCAGTAATCACAATCCCATTCTCCATTTGCTACAAGTCCCAAATCTACCACCCGCCCCCATTGCTGATCATCACAGTGTCTACTTGGCCGTATTACAAAACAAAACGAATAAGAAAATAAATCTTCCAAATCAATTTTATGCCACGTTGCATACAAAAATCAATGAATCTCTTTTGTCCATTCCCTCAGCTCATGTTTGCTGTGTTTCTCTGCCTGATCTCCCTGTCCCACTCAGTATCAGACCAGTGTCTGCAGCATTGCTGGTGAGAGGCTGCTGACTTGCAATGGAGGAGACTGTGGATGGCCTTGCAGGATACACACAAGCAGCTACAAGCTTGGAATTCTTAGCTGTAAACTGCCACCTTTAAATACCTTGGTGGACTTTCCATCCCCATGCATTTGCCAGAACATTTGAAAGGTCCATAAAATACCGTTCAATTACAACTTGATTGCTTTTCTTTACTACTTCCTTAATTATCATTTCTCTAAATCACACATCTTTCGCACTTGACCTGCCATGTACCACTGGTGAAGTCTGGTCACAGCACGATGATGTCCATGTCAATGACATATGAACATACAAACAAGAAGCAATAGGAGGCCCCTTGGCCCTTTGAGCTTGCTCTGCTAGTCAGTAAGATCATGGCTGATCTGACTTTAACGTCAACTCCACGTTCCTGCATCTCCCTAGGCATCTTTCATCTCCTTATTAATCAAGAATCTATCTAAATCGGCCTTAAAAATATTTAAAGATTCTGCATCCACTGCCATTTGAGGACGGGAATTCCAAAGACTCACAAATCTCTGAGGGAACTAAAAAGTCCTCATCTCTGTCGTCAGTGCGCAAGACTGGGCTTATTTTTCTTAGAGCAGCCTAAGCACAGTTTGGCAACTGACAATTAGCCAAAGGAGGGCAGAGAGAAAGTCAAGCAGCCCAGGGAAAGCTGGGATGAGGAAGGAGCAGTCCAGAGACCCTGAAAAGCTCTGCATTGCCCTGGGAGAAATGAGGACAGGCGGAAATGCTACAGAATAATTAGCAGCTAACAGAAGAAAGGTATAAGTAGCAAGAAGTTATGAGAGAACTGGAAAAGCTTTCAAAAGCTGTGGATCAGCAGCATAAGTAGCCATTTAAATGCAGGAAAAGCCTGAAGAAATCTATGGGGAAGAAGAAGTTACAGCACAGCTGAAAGAGCAGCAAGAAGCTGTGGGTGGCCTGAGGGAGCAGAGAGCTGAATAGGCAGCAAAAGGAAAAGGAGCTACCATAGACCAGGAGAGAGGCAGACTAAGAGGCCTTTCGTCGTGGAAAAGAATGGATAACCAAACATCACCATCCCACTCTGCTGACATAACCCTTTGAATAGGCAAAATAAAGTCAAGCTAATTCATCCACCAAGGGGAATGTTATGTATATTCTTGCATATAATACATGCCTCTGCCTACATCTGATGGAAGTGTTCAAATGACGTAAAATCAGGATGCTAGTGATTTCATATAAACCAAAAGTATCTATAGTGTCTTCATGGCTACTAGCCTACGTATTGTCTCTCATTTGCCTTATCTTCTCTTAACTCCCAAAAGTAGATTCTTCAACTGCTTGGCTTGAATTTTTCATCTCCCACATAGCTACTATTGTGGCCTCTACATGAAAGTGCCAATTAGTGACGAATTACGACAAATTATGGCCAATTTTAGCTATGGACTCAGACACTAGTTTGAAGCTG
Organism: Ginglymostoma cirratum; assembly: GCA_024137785.1. Lineage (NCBI taxonomy): Eukaryota > Metazoa > Chordata > Chondrichthyes > Orectolobiformes > Ginglymostomatidae > Ginglymostoma > Ginglymostoma cirratum. Next base: position 70,741,822 of record JAHRHZ010000014.1, read on the forward strand.
CTTGAAATCATGCAACTTGACCCTTTCTGCCAGTGAGAGGGGAGGAGACTTCCTCAGCCCCATTAGTGTGAGCTGGATTCAAATGCCTGTCACAGAGATGAAAGAAAATTGCGCTGACCCACTGCATCTAGCAAGCTCCTATACAACCAGATTTATATGTTCCAGGCTGTGTTGACAAATTCTTCATGTTTACATGATTCTATTATCTGCTGAAGTTGAACAAAGTAAAGTGGCATTTTACTCCATTGCCCTTGAATAGAGAAAATTCCAAATGTGTTCGTTAAAAGACCCAGTTAAGTGGTAGAAAATAAAAGGAGCATTCCTATGTATAGAGATATGCAGAAACCATTCTGCCTTTTAACTACATTCCAATTGAAGATAAAAGATTCTTCACTTCCCTTGGTCTTATGTTGCTTCTTTTCAAAATTTGTTTCTACAAGCTTCATGAACGCTTTTACAGGTGATGGTACAAAAGAAGAAGTTCCGATTTCATTTGCAGGATTAGTTTGATGGATACAGATTGTTCATAAAGTCTGAGCTTTGAAATGTTACTGGAGATAACAACAAATTTTATTTCTAACTTTTTGTAATACTTGCTTAAAAGTTTCTGAGCACATTCGCGTTGAAAAGGTTCTGGCTACTGTCCCTATCAGGTTGCAAAAAAGCTATTGATTGAGAGCAAAAGCTGTTATTACTCGTGTAAACACAAAATACACTTAAAATCTGTTTCTCAATACGTGCCGTATTTACAAAAATAATTTCCTCAAAAACATGTGGCTGATGAACACTTGTTGCTGAGGTCACTTCTTACAAAATGATCATCAGTACTTTAGTAAATAGCAGTTTAGTCCTTGAGAATGATTACACCCCAATCTTGGACGTCAGCATTTGGAAATAATTCTGGTGAAAATTCCATGAGAAAAATTATAAAAACCAAAACAGCAACATAATACTTTGCTTTCTCTGGTCTTCATAACAAGTTCAGCTTTTTTGTGAAACACAATTACTTGCAGGCTGTTAGGCTGCTGACTGTAGCTATGATTGCAATTGCAGTTTACAGAATAAAGCCATAAAACTAATGTATTTTTCATTTGTATACCCACCTATAATTTTTCTAAATCAAATACAAAGGGTGCATTCAATGCAATATAAATCTCCTGCAGAGTGTGATTTCTATGCACACATCCTCCCAACATTCCACTCGAGCAACTACACATGCCCTCTCAGCTTCTGCCTCAACCCCCACCATTCTACTATATGGCAGCATACCTAAAATGCTATTACTGAGACACTTTGAGACACTGCAGAAATGTCATTATCTTTAAAAAGCAAGATAATGCTTTCAGGACATCACAGAAGTCTGCACTAAAACAAAACTCCCAGCAACCCTGGCAATTGTTCACCCATGCACCAATATCGCAACAGTTTTATTTATCCCATTTCTTAAAATACAATATTTTTTAAATGAATCCAAATTGAAAAGCACTTACAGCAGATGATTTGTGAGCATTTTGTCATGGTAATTAGTAATGATTGCTTCACAATGGTTTCCAGAAAATAATGATCTTATGACAAAAATCTTGCAAACAATAAACGTGCAACAGTGAATATCAATGCCTTGATCTCCACGAGACTCCAGACCCACCTTCTGTATCTTTCTGTACCACACACCTTCTCCTGTTGGCTGGATTCCCCTCCACACACTTCCCTGTACGGTTCACTTTCTTATGTCTTGATTCTTCCATTAACCATCAATTTTCGGTTCTTAGTATCACCCTGTTCCTCTGGCTTAATTTCCCGCTGTCCCAGCATCTGCTATTTGGGTTTTCCGTTCCATAGCATAGCTACCTCTCACCAGTTAGATTTTTCTTCTTTGGGCATTCCACCCTCCAATGTCTGTTTTATTTCATCCTTGATATCCCTCCCATGTTCTGAAATTTGGCATCTCAAATCTGCTGGTTGGATTTCCTGTTCACATTCTGTAGCTACAACTGCCTCTCCCTATCCTGCTCTGATCTCTGCTCTAATTCTGTCTCCCTCCTTACCTTCATTCATGGTCATGGTCGTATTATCTCTTACCCCGTAACCCACTTGACATAATTACTGCCCATGATCTTGATTCCCCATGAGCTGGGCAATGGGAGATTGACTTATGGAAATACATTTCTGAATAAATCAGCTGAAAGCACGACTGAAATGCAGAAACTGACTCTGTCCATGGTTGTAAAAGGACAGAAAAAAATTCCATCCTTTAGAGTCTGATACTCAATGTGAGACAATATGCCATAGCCAGGGATCATTACTCCGGATCACCTACAAACTCATTGAAGTTCTTATCCAAGCATGTGATTTAAAAGAGGATTGCAACAGCTGAACAAATGACAATGGATGCAAATTTAGCAGCTATCTGGAGAGAGAAACTCTGGATTATGACAGCTGCAGGTCTTAAAGAAAAGCTTTATGTGCAGACCGGACTATAAACTAAACTGTAATCACCTGTGACTATCTCAGACATTAAACAAAAGACAAAAGTTTGGATGAGAGCCATTTTTGTGGCTTTCTCTTTCAAGCACATACAGGAACAGGAGTTAAAAGCAAGGTTCAACCTTGGTTGTGTGTGTATTAGTGACCAAACATTCTTGTGCTGGGATGGTTACAGTTTTGAGAACAGAAATTAAACACCTCTGCAATGCAAGCAAAGAAAGGGAAAAGACTCTCTCCCACTCAATCATTGTCAAAAGGAACTGGGAGAAAAGACTTTTGTTAATTTGCAAAGTCAGGACTCAAAAGTGACTGTTCAACTATTAATGTCAATGCTATCGGCAAAATCTATTGTAATTGCCACAGCAACATATTCATCACAAATGAATCTGGGACCAGCCTCAATAACTTTTTAAATGTATATATTTTTTGTACTCACTTCTTATTCTTAATCTGTTGTGTGTTGTGTTATTATTTCTTTTCATATTTAGTGAGCAATAAATTAATTTTTTGTTAACTCAAGAAAGTTTGGTTAAATTGGCACTTTTTAAAACGTAAATTCATGTGGCCTGCGAGAAAGGTATCCACAAGGGAACAGCTCTTTTGGAAATTACCCTTGTTGCAATAAGTGGCCTGATTTTCTGAAGAAGGGTCTAGGCCCGAAACATCAGCTTTCCTGCTCCTATGATGCTGCTTGGCCTGCTGTGTTCATCCAGCTCTACACCTTGTTAACTGAGCCAATACATCCTTCCTCATCCAGAAGCTTGACAATTTTGGGGTGTCACATCTGGAACCGTAATAACTTGGGGAACCTCAACCAGATCTGATGGTAACAATTATAATTGTGTATCAGTTTCAGAATGGACATTTAGTGGTACTCATTTTGAATATTAATGTTTTAACTAAGTAACAAATGGTTAGATGAAGGCTGAAGAAATAAGCCAGTCTAGAAAAAAGAGTTAGTATGCTAACATTGAGCTCCTGAGTGCAAAAACAAAGAAAATTATTTCCAGCTTTCATGTAGTTCTTTTTCAATACCTTAACAGCAATTTATTTTATGAATAACTTAAGAGTTAAATTTCTGATCCATTTCACTTGACACATTGGGTACAATTGATCAAAATGAATCATAAATAGGGACAGAGAGCCATCTTGCTCCATATTAAGTTTGAGGAGAACAAAAAGGCTTCATTAGTTCACAGGAAAATCCTTATAAATGAAGTTAGTGACTCAGACAGCCTCACAGGTCCAGCACCATGCTGGGTGAGTGCTATTTCATGTATCAGACGATATAACATTACTGCCAAATAGCTCCGAAAAGCTTTGTACAATGATTAAAGTTAAGATTTCCTTGCAATTGCAGCACTTGATTACATTTTAGCCTGTTTTGCTACTCAGATTCTCTGATGCTTCGGATACCATTGTTCAGGCACAGCCATTTTTCAGTCATCACCATAACAATAGCACAATGAGTGTTACCATGGAAATCTTGTGTGTTTTTTTTTCAGAAAAAAGAGATTGAAAGATCAACAGAGGAAGGGCAGGCAGGTTAAACTGTGTTCACCAGTCATTACCAGCCTTACCAGAATGTAGAGACAGAGGTTTTCGTACCTCCTCCATTTGTCAGAGAGTGCTTTTTGGAGGCTTCAATTTAAAGGGTCACCATGCCGAAGACCCAAAGTTGACCTGCGCCTAAGTACTCGCACAGATAGGACTCTGTCAACGACTGCGAGGTGAGATGATCTTAGCATTGGGTTCATTCTGGGTGATATGCTCCCAAACCTAGCCTTTTTTTTAAACTGCACATGACATTTGAAAGGACCAATTGTTTTCTGCTATGCTACTTCCCTTAAATCACAACTAAATGACATATGGCATTAAATTATTATTTAAATAGAAACAATGTTCAGGGTTAGAGAGAAAAGGCTGGAAGTTAGCACTAAGTTAAAATGCTCAGAAAGCCAGTACAAACACAATGGGCTGAATGGCCTTTTTCTGCCGTGTAACTATTTTGTGATTCCGTGACAACTGTGGATTAGTTGTAGCACTCTCACCTCTGAATCATAAGGTTCAACGTTCAAATCCCAGTCTGGGGCTTGAGTACAAAAATAAATACTGGCAGTCCTGTTATGGTACTGTGGGATCACTCTGCATTTCCTGTATTATAACAGTGACCACACTTCAAAAGCACATAAATGACTGTAAAGTGCTTTGAGACAAATGGTGGGCATTAAAAACACTGCATAAATACGTGTCGTTCTCTTAGTTTGCAGTTAGCTGCCCTGGAGTACAGTGTTTAATCTCAAGATAAACACAAGGTACGCATAAAATTGTGGAAGAAGTACAATTGGGAATCAAGAGATTGAGCCTTAGTGTTAGAGTTATGAGAAAAGGTTAGCAAAGCAGAATGCTGATTTATTTGAGGAGGAGTCGTTATTTTCATTCGTTCAACTAAGTGCTTGATTTCTTTTTAATAGTTATATGTTCATTTCTTTTTTGATTGTTTTGCATCCTTAATATTAAATCTGTGGGTTAGGAAAGGTTATTTTCATATAGAGGTGTTGTTGAGAGTTTTGAGATGGTAAGGACTGCAGACGCTGGAGTCAGAGACAACACACGAGGCAGCGCCGAGACAGTCGTCAATATAGCGGAGGAAGAGATGGGGTATAGTACCAGTGTAACAGTGGAAGAGGGACTGGTCCACGTATCCTATGAAGAGACAGGCATGGTCGTCCTGAAACATCAACTTTCCTGCTCCTCTGATGCTGCCTGGCCTGTGTGTTCCTCCAGATCCACACTGTGTTGTCTATTGAGAGCTTCTCCTTTTTGGGCTTAATGTCACTGAGGGCATACAAGAGATACTGAGTGTGATGACTAGTTGACTTAGAGAAGTGGTTACCCAGCAGGTTCAGTCTGATAGATGGTTGGCTGTCAGGACAGGTAAGAAGATATTTCGGAAATTTCCTGTGGTTATCCCTCTCTCAAACGGAAATTCTGTTTTGGGTACTTAAGACCATAAGACCATAAGACATAGGAGTGGAAGTAAGGCCATTCGGCCCATCTAGTCCACTCCGCCATTTAATCATGGCTGATGGGCATTTCAACTCCACTTACCCGCACTCTCCCTGTAGCCCTTGATTCTTTGCGAGATCAAGAATTTATCAATCTCTGCCTTGAAGACATTTAACGTCCCGGCCTTCACTGCGCTCTGTGGCAATGAATTCCACAGGCCCACCACTCTCTGGCTGAAGAAATGTCTCCTCATTTCCGTTCTAAATTGACCCCCTCTAATTCTAAGGCTGTGCCCATGGGTCCTAGTCTCCCCACCTAACGGAAACAACTTCCCAGCATCCACCCTTTCTAAGCCATGCATTATCTTGTAAGTTTCTATTAGATCTCCCCTCAACCTTCTAAACTCTAATGAATACAATCCCAGGATCCTCAGCCGTTCATCATATGTTAGGCCTACCATTCCAGGGATCATCCGTGTGAATCTCCGCTGGACACGGTCCAGTGCCAGTATGTCCTTCCTGAGGGGTGGGGCCCAAAATTGGACACAGAATTCTAAATGGGGCCTAACTAGAGCTTTATAAAGTCTCAGAAGCACATCGCTGCTTTTATATTCCAACCCTCTTGAGATAAATGACAATATTACATTCACTTTCTTAATCACGGACTCAACCTGCAAGTTAACCTTTACAGAATCCTGGACTAGCACTCCCAGATCCCTTTGTACTTCAGCTTTATGAATTTTCTCACTGTTCAGAAAATAGTCCATGCCTGTATTCTTTTGTTCCAAAGTGCAAGACCTCGCATTTGCTCACGTTGAATTTCATCCGCCATTTCCTGGACCACTGTCCTAAACTGTCTAAATCATTCTGCAGCCTCCCCAACTCCTCCGTACTACCTGCCTGTCCACCTAACTTCATATCATCGGCAAACTTCTCCAGAATGCCCCCAGTCCCTTCATCCAGATCATTAATATATAAAGTGAACAGCTGCGGCCCCAACACTGAACCCTGCGGGACACCACTTGTCACCGGTTGCCATTCCGAAAAAGAGCCTTTTATCCCAACTCTCTGCCTTCTGTCAGACAGCCAATCCTCAATCCATGCCAGTAACTCACCTCGAACACCATGGGCCCTCACCTTACTCAGCAGCCCCCCGTGAGGCACCTTATCAAAGGCCTTTTGGAAGTCTAGATAGATAACATCCACTGGGTTTCCCTGGTCTAACCTACTTGTTACCTCTTCAAAGGATTCTAACAGGTTTGTCAGGCACGACCTCCCCTTACTAAATCCATGCTGACTTGTTCTAATCCGACCCTGCACTTCCAAGAATTTAGAAATCTCATCCTTAACGATGGATTCTAGAATTTTACCAACAACCGAGGTTAGGCTAATCGGCCTATAATTTTCCATCTTTTGTCTTGATCCTTTCTTAAACAAGGGGGTTACAACAGCGATTTTCCAATCATCTGGGACTTCCCCTGACTCCAGTGACTTTTGAAAGATCACAACCAACGCCTCTGTTATTTCCTCAGCCACCTCCCTCAGAACTCTAGGATGTAGCCCATCGGGGCCAGGAGGTTTATCAATTTTTAGACCTTTCAGCTTTCTAGCACTTTCTCTTTTGTAATGCCTACCATACTCAACTCTGCCCCCTGACTCTCCTTAATTGTTGGCATATTACTCATGTCTTCCACTGTGAAGACTGACGCAAAATATTTATTAAGTTCTTCAGCTATTTCCTTATCTCCCATCACTAGCCTTCCAGCATCACTTTGGATCGGCCCAATGTCTACTTTTGCCTCTCGTTTGTTTCTTATGTATTGAAAGAAACTTTTACTATCATTCCTAATATTACTGGCTAGCCTACCTTCATATTTGATCCTCTCCTTCCTTATTTCTCTCTTTGTTATCCACTGTTTGTTCTTGTACCCTTCCCAATCTTCTGATTTCCCAGTGCTCTTGGCCACTATATAGGCTGTCTCTTTTTCTTTGATACATCTCCTGACTTCCTTTGTCAGCCATGGCTGTCTAATCCTCCCCCGGATAATCTTTCTTTTCTTTGGGATGAACCTCTGTACTGTGTCCTCAATTACACCCAGAAACTCCTGCCATTGTTGCTCTACTGTCTTCCCCGCTAGGCTCTGCTTCCAGTTGATTTTCGTCAGTTCCTCTCTCATGCCCCTGTAATTACCTTTATTTAACTGTAACACCATTATGTCCGATTTTGCCTTCTCTCTTTCAAATCGCAGACTGAACTCTACCATATTATGATCGCTGCCTCCTAAGTGTTCCCTTACTTTAAGATCTTTTATAAAGTCTGGCTCATTACATAGCACTAAGTCCAGAATAGCCTGCTCCCTTGTGGGCTCCATCACAAGCTGTTCCAAAAAGCCATCCTGTAAGCATTCCATGAATTCCCTTTCTTTGGATCCACCGGCAATATTATTCACCCAGTCCACCTGCATGTTGAAGTCCCCCATGATCACCGTGACCTTGCCTTTCTGACATAAGAAATGAGATTCTGCAGCAGCGAATAGAACCTTAGATATTATGTTGCTTTCCTGGTTCCAGGGTTAAGGACATCTCAAAACATTTGAAATATACTGTCAAAGGGGAGAGTGAGAAGCTGGAAGTTGTTATACACATTGGTAGGAATTACATAGTTAGGGAAAGGATTAAAGCTTTGTAGACTAAATGTAAGAGGTTCAGTAGATGGTTTAAAAACAGAAAGTCTAAAGTAATAATCTCTGGTTTACTTTGAGTACCAAGTTCTAATGAGGAAAGGAATTAAGGGATAGGGGAGAGAAATCATTGGCTGAAGAGGTGGTGCAATGTGCAGGGATTCACTTTCTTAGATCATTGGGATCTTTTCTGAGACAGAAATGTCTGCCCCACTTCCTACAGACTAAGGGCGTGGCCATGAGCACCTGCATGGGCTCAAGCTATGCCTGCCTCTTCTTCGGATTCATGGAACAGTCCCTCTTCCGCTGTTACATTGGCTCTATTCCCCACCTCTTCCTCCGCTACATCGATGACTGTATCAGCACTGCCTCATGCTGGAGCATCTCGAATACTTCCCTCTTCTTCCTGGATCTCTCCACCTCCATCACTGGTGACGGTCTCGAAACTGACATCTATTTCAAGCCCACTGACTCCCAGAGCTACCTGGACTACACCTCCTCTCAACCAACCCTCCTGCAAGAATGTGATCCCCTGCTCCCAATTCCTCTGCCTCCGCTGCATCTGCTCCCAAGATGGTGCATTCTACTCCTGAACATCCCAGATGTCCCTTTATTTCAGGATCCGTAACGTCCCCCCTCCAGTGATCAAAAATGCCCTCAATCGCATCTCTTTGCATTTCCCACACTTCTGCCCTCACACCACCTCCCCCCAACAATAATAAAGACAGAATCCCCCTTGTCCTCACATATCACCCTATCAACCTCCACATTCAGTGTATCATTCTCTGCCACTTCCACCACCTACAATCCGACCCCACAACTAAAGAGATAGTTCCCTCCACAACCCTATCTGCATTTTGTAGGGACCACTCTCTCCACGACTTCCTCATCCGCCCCACACTCCCCACTGACCCCATCACCCCGGCACCTTTCCCTGCAACCGCAGGAAGTGCTGCAACTGCCCCTACACCTCCCTCTCACCTCCATTCAAGGCCCAAAACAAGCCTTTCATATCAGACAGAGGTTCACCTGCATATCTGTCAACTTGGTCGACTGTATCCACTAGTCTTGATGTGGCCTCCTCTACCTCAGTGAGACCAAGAAAATTTGAGACCAAGGAGATTGTTTCATAGAGCTTCTGCCCTCTGTATGTGACAAACAACAATATCTTCCGGTCACCAACCATTTTAACTCCCCCTCCCACTCCATGGGTGTCATGTCCATCCTGGGCCTCCTCCAGTGTCACAATGATGCCACCCATGAACTAGAGGAGCAACAACTCATATTCCACCTCGGGAGCCTATAGCCTGATGGGCTAAACATGGAAATCACCAGTTTTAAAATCTCCCCAACCCCAGCCTCATCCCAGAACCAACCCTCCTTCTCATCCCCACCTCCTGTCCATCTTCTCTCCTACCTATCCGCCCCACTCATCCCACTGACCAATCCCCACCACTCCCTACCTGCAGGTTCTAGTCAAGAATAAAAAAGCATCATATCTTAGATATAGACAACTGGGATCAACTGAATTTCTTGAAGAGTATAAATGTCTAGATTTAAATTCTCACGGGCATATTTTTAAGGTGAGAGAAGGATTTAAAAAAGATATGAGGGGCAATTTTTTTACACAGAGTGTCGTTCATGTTTAGAGTAAACTTCCAGAGGAAGTGATGGATGTGGGTATAGTTGCAATGTTTAAAAGAAATTTAGAGAAGTTCATCAATAAGAAGTGTTTTGAGGGATATAGGCTGTAAAGTGTGTAGGACCTTTCTTAAGAAGGAAATTAGGAAGACAGAGGGGATATGAAATAGCCTTGGCGGATAATGTTAAACATAATCCAAAAAGATTCTACAAACAAATTAAGAGCAAGAGAGCAACTACAAAGCAAGCAGGACCCCTTAAAAATCAACCAGATTGTCTTTGTGCTGAAACTCAGGAGATGCGAGAGATATTAAATGAATATTTCATGTCAGTTTTTACAGTTGAGAAAGAAATGGAGGCTAGAGAACTCCGGGAAATAAATACTGGTGTTTTGAAAACAGTTCACATTACTGAAGAGGAAGCGCTGAAGGTCTTAGAAAACATAAAGGTAGATAAATCTCCAGGATCTGATCAAGTGTATCCCAGGATGTTGTGGGAATTTGGGGAGGAAATTGCGGGGTCCCCAGCAGAAATATTTGTTTCATCTATAAAGATGGGTGAAGTATTGAAGGACTGGAGGGTAGTTAGCATTGTGCCATTGTTTAAGAAAGGCTGTAAGGAGAAGCCTGGAAACTATAGACCTGTGAGTTGTGGGGTTAAGTTGTTGGAGGTGATTCTGACAGATAGGATTTACATGCATTTGGAGAGGCAAGGATTGATTAAGGATAGACAACATGGTTTTGTGTGTGGAAAATCGTGAATCATAATTGATTGAGTGTTTTTTAATGAAGTAACCAAAAAGGTTGATAAGGGCAGAGTGGTAGATGTTGTTTACTTGGACTTTAGTAAAGCCTTTGACAAGGTTCCATATGGTAGATTACTTAATAAAGTAAGATCACATGAGATTCAGGGTGAGCTTGCCAATGGGGTACGAAATTGGTTTGACGATAGGAGACAGAGGGTGGTGACGAGGGTTTGTTTTTTAGACTGGAGGCCTGTGACCAGCAGTGTTCCATAGTGATCAGTATTGGGCCCACTTTTGTTTGTTATTAATATAAATGAATTGGATGAGAATATAGGAGGCATGGTGAGTAAATTTGCAGATGACACCATAGTTGGTGGTGAAGTGGACAGTGAAGAAGGTTATCTAAGATTACAAAGAGATCTTAATCAATTGGGTCAATGGGCTGAGGAGTTGCAAATATTAGGTATTGCATTTTGGTAATACAATCAAGGACAGGAATTATACAATTAATGAAAGGGCCCTGGGCATTATTGTGGAACAGAGATATAGGGGTTTGGGTGTATAATTCTTTGAAATTTGTGTCACAAGTAAACAGTGTGGTTAAGAAGGCATTTAGCACACGTACCCTCATTGCTCATGCTTTTGAGTGTAGGAGTTGGGACGTCAATTTGAGGTTGTACAGGATGTTGGGGAGGCCCCTTCTAGAGTACTAAGTGCAGTTCTGGTTACTGTGTTACAGGAAGGATATTATTAAACTAGAGAGGTTTCAGAAAAGATTTACCAGGTTGCTGCCAGGAGCAGAGGGTTTGAGATATAAAAACAGACTGGAAAACTTAGGACATCTTTTACTGGAACATAGGCAATTGAGGGGTGACCTTATTAAAGTTTATAAAATCATGAAGGGCACAGATAAGGTGAATGACAAGGGTCTTTTCCCTACAGTAGAGGAGTTCAAAACTAGTGGGCAAATGTTTCAGGTGAGAGGAGAAAGATTTTAAAAGGATATGAGGAGCAAACTTTTCACACAGAAGTGGTTCATGTGTGGAATGAACTGCCAGAAAAAGTGGTGGATACCAGAGAAAATGGTGGATGCAGGTATGGTTACACCATTCAAAAAACATTTGGATAAGCTCATGAATAGGAAAGGTTTGGAGGGATATGTGCCAAGTGCAGGCATATGGGACTAGTTTAGTTTGGGAACAGGGTGGGCATGGACTAGTTTGACTGAAGGATCTGTTTCCATGCTGTATGACTCTATAGGACAAATTACAGCGGTGTCTTTTGGACTGCATTTCACATACAGCTCCTAAATTGAATTTAAACAGCACATTGGTAAACAACAAAAAATGTTTATTTCTGTCTGGTGCATGAGTGCTAAGAGAACAGTGGCCAAACCATACCTTAGCAGTGAAATTAGGGATAGCATTAGACACAAAAGAGAGGTGTACAAATTTTTAAGAAAACATAATAGACCTGAGGATTGGAAACAGTTTAGAATTCATCAAAGAAGGACCAAGGAATTGATCAAGAAGGGGAAAATAGAGGAAGCTTGGAGGGAACATAAGAACTGACTGTAAAAGTTTCTACAGGAATGTAGAGAGAAAAAGATTGGTGAAAACTTATTGAGATCTCTTAGTCAGAAATGGGAAAATTTATAATGGGGAACAAAGAAATGGTTGACAAACTAAATTCATAACTTGCTTCTATCTTCAGAAAGGAGGACACAAATAACATATCAGAAATGATTGGGAAAACAGGGTTTAGTGAGAGAGAGGAACTGATGCAAATCTGTATTAGTTGAGAAATGGTGTTGAAGAAATTAATGAAATTGAAGGCTGATAATTCCCAGGGCCTGATAATCACCTGCACACATTAAGGATGTGGCCCTAGAAGTAATGGATGCATTGATTGTCATCTTCCAGGATTCTTAAAGACTCTGGATCAGTTCCTACAGATTGAAGGGTACGTAATGTAACCCAACTATTTAAAAAGGGAGGTAGGGAGCAAACAGGGAAATATAGACCCATGAGTCTGACATCAGAAATGGGGAGGATGCTGAAGTCCATCATCAAGGATTTTATGACAGACCACTCAGAAAACAATGGTAGAATCAGACACAGTCAGCGTGGATTTACAAAAGGGAAATTATACTTGACAAATCAACTGGGATTCTACAAGGATATAACGAGTAGAATTGATAAGTGGATGTGCTTATGAGGGAAGGAACATTTCCAGATGTTGGCACCAAACAATATTGTTGACTTAAGACTTTTAAGAGGGAGGTCGTTGTCAGTGCACACATAGGATTCAGCTTTAATTGGAATTTAAAGGTGGTTTCTGATGATGAAGCCGACCCTGGAAATCATAAAAAAGGTCAAGACAAGAATTATGAATAGACATACTATTTTTCCAAATGAGTTTACATATTATTTAGAAATCTAGGCTCAAGTTCAGAAGTGCTAAAAAAAAGTACAAGCAAAGAAACAGAGAAAAAAATCCCAGGAAGGAACATTAGTGAGATTAAATGAATAATTTGTAATTTTCATCTCATATTACTCAGAATACTGGAAAATGTAGCTGGTAAAATATTTGGCAGTTATTGGATAAGATTTTCTGTAGGATTGGGGAATTCAAAACTAGAGGGCATAATTTTAAGATCAGAGGAGAAAGATTTAAAAGGGCCCTGAAGGATAACTTTTTCACACAGACGGTGTTTCGTTTGGAATGAACTGCCAGAGGAAGTGGTAGATGCAGGGATAGTTGTAACATTTAAAGGACATTTGGACAGGTACATGGATAAGAAAGGTTCAGAAAGATATGGGCCAAATGCAGGCAAATGGGACTAGTTTAGTGTGGGAAACTTGGTTGACATGAACGAGTTTTTTTAATTCATTTGTGGGGTGTGGGTATCACTGCCAGCATATCTTGCCCATCTTGAGATGCCCTCAAGAAGGTGGTGGTGAGCTGCCTTCTTGAACCGCTGCAGTCCACTTGCTGTGGGTTGGCCCACAATGCCATTAGGGAGCAAATTCCAGCATTTAGATCCAGCAACAGTGAAGGAACGGCGATATTTTTTCAAGTCAGGATGATGAGTGGCTTGAAGGGGAACTAGAAGGTGCTGGTGTTCCCATATATCCGTTGCCCTGTCCTTCTATTTGGAAGGTGCTGTCTGAGGATTTTTTGGTGAATTTCTGAAGTGCACCCTGCACATAATACACACTGCTGCTACTGAGCCTCATTGATGAAGTGGATACTTGTGGATGTAGTACCAATCAAGCGGCCTGCTTTGTTCTGGATGGTGTCAAGCTTCTTGAGTGTTGTTGGGGCTGCACTCATTCAGGCAAAAAGGGACTCCTCCTTCACATTCCTGACTTGTGCCTTGTAGATTGTGGACAGGGTTTGGGGAGTTGGGAAGTGAGTTACTCGCCGCAGTATTCCCAGTTTCTGACCTGCTCTTGCAGCCACTGCATTAATGTGGTGAGTCCAGTTGAGTTTCTGGTCAATGATAACCTTCAGGATGTTGGTAGTGGGGGATTCAGTGATGGTAATACCAGTGAATATCAAGGGGCAGAGGTTAGATTGTCTCTTATTGGTGATGGTCATAGCCTGGCATTTGTGCGGCGTGAATGTCAGCCCAAGCCTGGATATTGTCCAGATCTTGTTGCATTTGAACACAGATTGCTTCAGTATCTGAGGAGTCATGAATGGTACTGAAAGTTGTGCAATCATCAGCGAACATCCCCACTTCTGACCATATGGTGGAGGCAAGGTCATTGATGAAGCAGCTGAAAATGGTTGGGGCAAGATCACTGCCCTGAGGAACTCCTGTAGAGATATAGAACACAAAACATAGAACATTACAGCGCAGTACAGGCCCTTCCGCCCTCGATGTCGCGCCGACCTGTGAAACCAATCTGAAGCCCATCTAACCTACACTATTCCATTTTCATCCATATGTTTATCCAATGACCATTTGAATGCCCTTAAAGTTGGCGAGTCTACTACTGTTGCAGGCAGGGCATTCCACGTCTTTACTACTCTCTGAGTAAAGAACCTACCTCTGACATCTGTCCTATATCTATCACCCCTCAATTTAAAGCTATGTCGCCTCGTGCTAGTCATCACCATTTGAGGAAAAAGGCTCTCACTCTCCATCCTATCTAATCCTCTGATCATCTTGTATGTCTCTATTAAGTCACCTCTTAACCTTCTTCTCTCGAACCAAAACAGCCTCAAGTCCCTCAGCCTTTCCTCGTAAGACCTTCCCTCCAAACCAGGCAACATCCTGGTAAATCTCCTCTGCACCTTTTCCAATGCTTCCACATCGTTCCAATTATGCGGCGACCAGTACTGTACGCAATACTCCAAGTGCGGCCGCACCAGAGTTTTATACAGCTGCAACATGACCCCATGACTACAAAACTCAATCCCTCTACCAATAAAACCTAACACACTGTACGCCTTCTTAACAACCCTATCAACCTGGGTGGCAACTTTCAGGGATCTATGCACATGGACACCGAGATCTCTCTGCTCATCCACACTACCAAGAATCTTACCATTAGCCCTGTACTCTGTATTCCTGTTACTCCTTCCAAAGTGAATCACCTCACACTTTTCCACATTAAACTCCATTTGCCACCTTTCAGCCCAGCTCTGCAGCTTATCTATGTCCCTCTGTAACCTGCAACATCCTTCTGCACGATCCACAACTCCACCGACTTTAGTGTCATCCGCAAATTTACTAACCCATCCTTCTACGCCCTCATCCAGGTCATTTATAAAAAATGACAAACAGCAGTGGCCCCAAAACAGATCCCTGTGGTACACCACTAGTAACTGAACTCCAGGATGAACATTTCCCATCAACCACCACCCTCTGTCTTCTTACAGCTAGCCAATTTCTAATCCAAACCGCTAAATCACACTCAATCCCATGCCTCCGTATTTTCTGCAATAGCCTACCGTGGGGAACCTTATCAAACGTTTTACTGAAATCCATATACACCACATCAACCGCTTTACCATCATCCACCTGTTTGGTCACCTTCTCAAAGAACTCAATAAGGTTTGTGAGGCACGACCTACCCTTCACAAAACCGTGTTCACTATCCCGAATCAAATTATTCCTTTCTAGATGATTATAGATCCTATCTCTTATAATCCTTTCCAACACTTTACCCACAACCGAAGTAAGGCTCACTGGTCTATAATTACCAGGGTTGTCTCTACTCCCCTTCTTGAACAAGGGGACAACATTTGCTATCCTCCAGTCTTCTAGCACTATTCCTGTAGACAATGACGACATAAAGATCAAAGCCAAAGGCTCTGCAATCTCCTCCCTAGCTTTCCAGAGAATCCTAGGATAAATCCCATCCGGCCCAGGGTACTTACTTATTTTCACACTTTCCAGAATTGCTAACACCTCCTCCTTAAAAACCTCAATCCCATCTCGTCTAATAGCCTGTATCTCAGTATTCTCCTCGACAACATTGTCTTTTTCCTGTCTGAATACTGACAAAAAATATTCATTTAGCGCCTATCCTATCTCTTCAGACTCCACACACAACTTCCCACGACTGTCCTTGACTGGCCCTAATCTTACTCCAGTCATTCTTTTATTCCTGACATACCTACAGAAAGCTTTAGGGTTTTCTTTGATCCTACCTGCCAAAGACTTCTCATGTCCCCTCCTGGCTCTTCTTAGCTCTCTCTTTAGGTCCTTCCTGGCTAACTTGTAACTCTCAAGCGCCCTAACTGAGCCTCCACGCCTCATCTTCATATAAGCCTCCTTCTTCCTCTTGAGAAGAGATTCAACTTCTTGAGTAAACCACAGTTCCCTCGCTCGACCACTTTCTCCCTGCCTGACAGGTACATACTTATCAAGGACACGCAGTAGCTGTTCCATATTTCAATTGTGATTAGCCCCTGCAGTTTCCTTCCCCATCCTATGCATCCTAAATCTTGCCTGTTTGCCTCATAATTGCCTTTCCCCCAGCTATAATTCTTGCCCTGTGGTATATACCTATCCCTTTCCATCGCTAAAGTAAACGTAACTGAATTGTGGTCACTATCAGCAAAGTGCTCACCTACCTCCAAATCTAACGCCTGGCCTGGTTCATTACCGAGTACCAAATCCAATGTGACCGCGCCTCTTGTTGGCGTATCTACATACTGTGTCAGGAAACCCTCCTGCACACATTGGACAAAAACTGACCCATCGAAAGTACTCAAACTATAGCGTTTCCAGTCAATATTTGGAAAGTTAAAGTCCCCCATAACAACTACCCTGTTACTTTCGCTCCTATCCAGAATCATCTTTGCAATCCTTTCCTCGACATCTCTGGAACTTTTCGGAGGCCTATAGAAAACTCGCAACAGTGTGACCTCTCCTTTCCTGTTTCTAACCTCAGCCCAAACTACCTCACTAGACAAGTCCTCGTCAAACGTCCTTTCTGCCACCTTAATACTGTCCTTGACTAACAATGCCACACCTCCCCCTCTTTTACCACCTTCCCTGATCTTACTGAAACATCCAAACCCCGGAACCAGCCACAACCATTCCTGTCCCTGCTCTATCCATGTCTCCGAAATGGCCACAACATCAAAGTCCCAGATACCAACCCATGCTGCAAGTTCACCCACCTTATTCTGGATGCTCCTGGCTTTGAAGTAGACACACTTCAAACCACCTTTCTGCCTGCCGGTACATTCCTGCGACCTTGAAACCTTATTCATGAACTCACTATTCTCAACCTCCTGTACACTGGAGCTACAATTCAGGTTCCCATCCCCCTGCTGAATTAGTTTAAACCCTCCTGAAGAGCATTAGCAAATTTGCCCCCCAGGATATTAGTACCCCGTTGGTTCAGGTGTAGACCACTCTGTTTGTAGAGGTCCCACCTACCCCAGAATAGAACATAGAACATAAAATACTACACCGCAGTACAGGCCCTTCCGCCCTCAATGTTGCGCCGATCTGTGAAACCAATCTGAAGCCCATCTAACCTACACTATTCCATCTTCATCCATATGTTTATCCAATGACCATTTGAATGCCCTTAAAGTTGGCGAGTCTACTACCGTTGCAGGCAGGGCATTCCACACCTTTACTACTCTCTGAGTAAAGAACCTACCTCTGACATCTGTCCTATATCTATCACCCCTCAATTTAAAGCTATGTCCCCTTGTGCTAGCCGTCACCATTCGAGGAAAAAGGCTCTCACTCTCCATCCTATCTAATCCTCTGATCATCTTGTATGTCTCTATTAAGTCACCTCTTAACCTTCTTCTCTCGAACCAAAACAGCCTCAAGTCCCTCAGCCTTTCCTCGTAAGACCTTCCCTCCAGACCAGGCAACATCCTGGTAAATCTCCTCTGCACCTTTTCCAATGCTTCCACATCGTTCCAATTATGCAGCGACCAGAACTGTATGCAATACTCCAAGTGCGGCCGCACCAGAGTTTTGTACAGCTGCAACATGACCTCATGGCTCCGAAACTCAATCCCTCTACCAATAAAACCTAACACACCGTACGCCTTCTTAACAACCCTATCAACCTGGGTCGCAACTTTCAGGGATCTATGCACATGGACACCGAGATCTCTCTGCTCGTCCACACTACCAAGAATCTTACCATTAGCCCAGTTCTCTGTATTCCTGTTACTCCTTCCAAAGGGAATCACCTCACACTTTTCCACATTAAACTCCATTTGCCACCTTTCAGCCCAGCTCTGCAGTTTATCTATGTCCCTCTGTAACCTGCAACATCCTTCCGCACTATCCACAACGCCACCGACTTTAGTGTCATCCGCAAATTTACTAACCCATCCTTCTACGCCCTCATCCAGGTCATTTATAAAAAATGACAAACAGCAGTGGCCCCAAAACAGATCCTTGCAGTACACCACTAGTAACTGAACTCCAGGATGAACATTACCCATTAATCACCACCCTCTGTCTTCCTGCAGCTAGCCAATTTCTAATCCAAACTGCTAAATCACACTCAATATCATGCCTCAGTATTTTCTGCAATAGCCTACCGTGGGGAACCTTATCAAACGCTTTATTGAAATCCATATACACCACATCAACCACTTTACCCTCATCCACCTGTTTGGTCACCTTCTCAAAGAACTCAATAAGGTTTGTGAGGCATGACCTACCCTTCACAAAACTGTGTTGACTATCCCTAACCAAATTATTTGAGCCCCAATTATCCAGGTATCTGAATCCCTCCCTCCTGCACCATCCCTGTAGCCACGTGTTCAACTGCTCTCTCTCCCTATTCCTCGCCTCGCTAGCACGTGGCACAGGTAACAAACCAGAGATAACAACTCTGTTTGTTCTAGCTCTAAGCCTCCGCCCTAGCTCCTTGAATTTCTGCCTTACATCCCCATCCCTTTTCCTACCTATGTCGTTAGTGCCTATGTGGACCATGACTTGGGGCTGCTCTCCCTCCCCCTTAAGGCTCCCGAAAACACCATCCGAGACATCACGGACCCTAGCACCTGGGAGGCAACACACCAACCGCGAGTCTCTCTCGTTCCCACACAATCTCCTATCTGTCCCCCTAACTATGGAATCCCCAATGACTAATGCTCTCCTCCTCTCCCCACTTCCCTTCAGAGCAACAGGAACAGACTCTGTGCCAAATACCTGTACCCCATGGCTTACTAAGTCGTCTCCCCCAACAATATCCAAAACGGTATACTTGTTATTCAGGGGAACGGCCACAGGGGATCCCTGCACTGTCTGCCTGTTCCCTTTCCATCCCCTGACTGTAACCCATCTACCTTTGTCCTGTGCCTGAGGAGTGATTACATCCCTGTAACTCCTCTCAATTACCCCCTCAGCCTCCCGAATGATCTGAAGTTCATCCAGCTCCAGCTCCAGTTCCCTAACGCAGTTTCGGAGGAGCTGGAGTTGGGTGCACTTCCCGCAGATGAAGTCAGTGGGGACGCTAGTGGTGACCCTTACCTCCTACATTCTACAGGAGGAGCATGCAACTGCCCTAACATCCATTCCCACTGTTCTGAATTCCCAAACAGACTATTGAAAAAAAAAAACTAGTAACCTTACCAGATGTCCTGGAGCTGAGATGATTGACCTCCAACAACCACGACGATCTTCCTAAGTGTCAGATGACCCCAACCACTGGAGAGTTTGCCCCCTGATACCCACCAATTCTAGTTTTGCTCCTTGATGCCACATTCAGTTGAATGCAGCCTTGATATCAAGGGCTGTCACTCTCACCTCACCTCTGGAATTCAGCTTTTTAGTCCTATTTGAACAAAGGCTGCCGAGGTCAATGAGGCCAGGAGCTGAGTGGCCCTGGCGGAACCCAAACCAAGCATCACTGAGCAGGTTGTTGTTGAGCAGGTGCTGCTTGATAGCACTGTTGATGACATCTTCCATCACTTTACTGATGATCGAGAGTGGACTGATGGGGCGGTAAATGGCCGGGTTGGATTTGTCCTGCTTTTATTGTACAGGACATACTTGGACAATTTTCCACATTGTCGGGTAGATACTAGTGTTGTAACTGTACTGGAACAGTTTGGCTAGGGGAGCGGCTAGTTCTGGAGGACAAGTCCTGCCAAAATATTTACAGGGCCTGTAGCCTTTGCAGTATCCATTTTCTCCATGTGTTTCTTGCTAATTGGCTGAAGACTGGTAGCAATAAATAATAGAAGATCATCATAGATCATAGATCATAGAATCCCTACAGTGTGGAAACAGGACCTTCTGCCCAACTAGTCCACACCGACCCTCAGACCATCCCACCCTGACCCAACCCGCTATAACCCACCTAACCTATACATCCCTGACAGTATGGTTAATTTAAGCATGGTCAATCCACTTAGCCTGCACATCTTTGGACTGTGGGAGGAAACTGGAGCACCCGGAGGAAACCCATGCAGACACGGTGAGAATGTGCAAACTCCACACAGACAGTCGCCTGAGGGTCGAGTCAAACCTGGGTTCCTGGTGCTGTGAGGCAGCAGTGCTAACCACTGAGCCACCATGCCGCCCCAAATGCTGGGGACCTCTGGAGGAGGCTGAGATGGATCATCCCGTCAGCACTTCTGGCTGAAAATTGCTACAAATGCTTCAGACTTATATTTTGCACTGATGTGCTGGGATCTTCCATCATTTAGGATGGGGATATTTGTGGAACATCCTCCTCCAGTGAGTTGTCTAATTGTCCACCACCATTCACAACTGGATGTGGCAGAACTGCAGAGCCTGGATCTGATCTATTGATTGTGGGATCGCTTAGCTCTGTCTAAAACTTGCTGCTTATGCTGTTTTGCATGCAAGTGGTCCTGTTTGGTGGCTTCACCAGGTTGTCACCTCATCTTCAGGTATGCCTGGTGCTGCTCCTGGCAGGTCGTCCTGCAATCTCCGTTGAACCAGGGTTGATCTCCTGGCTTGATGGTAATGGTTGAGTGGGGGATATGCCGGGCCATGATGTTACAGACTGTGCTGGAGTACAATTCTGCTGCTGTTGATGGCCCACAGCACCTCATAGATGCCTCGACCTGAGTTGCTAGATCTGTGCAAAGTCTGTCCCATTTAGCACAGGGATAGTGCCACACAACATGATGGAGGTTGTTCTCAATGTGAAAGCGGGACTTCATCTCCACAAGGACTGTGCAATGGTCACTCTTACTGATACTGTCATGGACAGATGCATTTTCAGCTAGTAGATTGGTAAGGATGAGGTCAAGTATGTTTTTCCTTCATGTTGGTTCCCTCACCACCTGCCACAGACCTAGTATAGCAGCTATGTCCTTTAGGACCCGACCAGCTCGATCAGTAGTACTCCTGCTGAACCACTCTTGGTGGTGGACATTGAAATCCCCCACCCAGAGTACGTTATGTGCCCTTTCCATCCTCGGTGTTTCCTCTAAGTGTTGTTCAATGTGGAGGAGTTGGGCCAAAGCCCAATGACTCTATAACTCTATTTTTAAAAATCAGAAAAAGAAGCTGAGCAGGAAGAGAATTGGTTCCAAGATGGCATTCCTCTGAGAAACTCCTCTGTAGTGGAGCTCTATGATCCAATATCTATCAGGAGAGCTTAATGCACTCCCGCATGCTCTTGATGGTTGACCAACCAGCATGGTTAATTTGTGTGACACTTTAGAATGGGTGTACAATCATTCCCAGTCATCTCTAGATAATTTCTACAAGCCAATATCTGAATCAGTATAATGTATTTTGATGGACAATTATTGGGAAGCTTACCACTGCTGTATGCAGCAGAATGATGGGTTTCTAAGTGTGTCAGTTCTGAGTGATGGACAATTAGTATTGCTGATGGGAGGTACATATACTTCTGGCTTCCCTTCAGCAGTGTTTCTAACTTGTAACTATCGAAGAAATATCTAATAAATCCATCTACATGATAATATTTGACTATGTCGATGATGCCATCCTACTGATAGATGACTCAGTGGTCAGACATTTGTGCATATTTGAAAAATGATTCCTGCAAAAGTCTCTAAAATTGGAGAAGAGTTGAATCAGCAATTAATAAAGACAAATGCATATTTGGAGTCACTGAGCTGACATTTATTGAAAAGAAAAATCATTACAAAGGAAATGCTTGCACTTAGGTGGCTGCTCTCACAATCACAGTATATCGTAAAACACTTTGAAGGCAATTAATTATTTTAAAAGTGTAAACACTCATAATTTGGAGAAACACAACAACTAATTTACATAAACAGCAATGACAAAAAAAAGCCAAATTTCAGTCATTTTGGTTCAAGAGAGATGTGTGCACCAGAAAATCATCCTTACTTTTCTTTGAATAATGCTATGGGATTTCTTTTTACACCAATTTCAGAAGGCAGATAGGGAAGCCTCAGTTACACATTTCATTTGAAGAACTGCATTTCTCACAGTCTAGCATTCCCTCAGTCCTACATGAGAGCGTCAGCTTGAATGATGTGCTCAGACTTCTGTAGTTGGGCTTGAATCCATAGGTTTTATGACTCCAGTGTCAGTGTCGTGTCACTGAGCCTCACCTGACAAACGGGATTAAAGCTGGAAAAATTGCACTCTGAACTACAGAATATGTGCCATGGAAACAAAAGCCGGTAGAGACTCGAAATCATACTGAAGCTCTTTGGACAAAATTAGAAATCGACCAAATTTAGAAGCTGGGATTACAATGCATGATTGATCCAAATCCATTTAAAACAACGCAGAAAGCATTCCAATTTCATGCCGTCGTCTTATTAAAAACAAGATGCATTCTTGCTGAACAGGGCTGGAAGTGACAAAAGTGGAAATAAAGGAAAAGAAGAAGTCCTTGATAAATGGTGCAACAGGCCAGAGGTCAGGCACAAGGTTCAGTGATCTGGAATACTGGAGGCCTTGGTGCAGGTTGTATGCGTAGAGTGATCCTCTTCCCTAAGTGGATCGGAAGACCCAGGGGCGGGAGAAAATAACCATGGCTTTCAATGCCAGCAGTACAATCCAAAGGAACTGGCTGCAATATGCCATACAAAGTTTAATATCCTCACTCATTTGACACCATCAGGGACTGCAACTTCTCGTGCATTTCTTTGCAAGTAGGCTTGCACACTGTTATATTCACCTCATCATACTCACTCACAAACAATCACTGTCAAATCAGAGCCACTACAATAGCAGAGACAATCCCACCCAGCTCGGTGGTAATAAACCTGTTTTCAAGAGTTGGCAGAATTCTGTAAACATTTCTTTGTGGACTGCACATGATGAACATATTGCTCTTGCCAAATCTGGAGACCAGAAAAATACTCTTGGAAGATCCTAGATAGATAAGATTGTCTACAATAAGCTTATCTTTCCCCTCCTTCTCCTTCTCCCTCTGTGGGCAGCCTGCTTATTTATTGGCTGACTCTGCACCATCTCCTTCTCACCCTGCGAACCAAGGAACATTATTACTGTGACACTCAGGACTGGGAGCAGTTGGAGGGAAACAGTGCTTACAATTACATCTATATATTCCCCTGCACACAATCACCACTCTCCATTGTCCTACCAATCAACAAACTCTTCAAATTCCTCTTTGACAAACTTACACAGAGCCAGGAGAAAGTAATCTGTAACTAAACTGAAAGTTGTTCCAGATCCTTTTAAATCTTGAAATTTTTGAATGTTTATGATACAGGAAGAGGCCATTTAACATACTATGTCTGTGCTGTCAGTGAAAAGAAACAATTTACCTCGTTCCACTCCCCTGATCTTTCCTGTAGCTGGATACATTTTCCATTTTCTGATGATGATCCAATTCCCTTTTGAAAGGCTCAATTGACACTGATTCTACCACACTCTCAGGCTTGCTGTATGAAAAGGTTCCCTTAACGAAAAGGGGCGGCACAGTGGCTCGGCAGTTAGCACTGCTGCCGCACAGCACCAGGGACTCGGGTTTGAATGACTGTGTGGGTTGAGTTTGCACGTACTCCCCATATCTGCGTGCGTTTCCTCTGGGTGCTCTGATTTTCTCTCACAGTCCAAAGATGTGAAGGTTAGGTGGGTTGGCCATGTTAAATTCCCCTGTAGTGTCCAAGGGTGTGCAGGTTAAGTGGGTTAGCCATGAGAAAAATGGAGTTACGAGATGGGTTGCATCTGGGTGGGATGTTCTTCAGAGGGTCAGTGCAGACTTGATAGGTTGAATGGCCTCTTTCTGCACTGTAGAGATTCTATGATTGCAATGCAGCTTTTGCTTCTTACTCCAATTACATTAAATCTGCAGCCTATTTCTCAATTCTTTTACCAATGGGAGGAGTTGCACTCATTCTGTCCAGATCCATCATGATTTAGAATACCCCTCAACCATTTCCAATTAGAATAGGACCATGTTCAGCAATCTTTCTAACTAACTGAAGAAGCTCATCCACACATATTTTATTCTGATTTGTCCAGTCGGCAGGGACAGGAGGATGTGACTACAAGGGAGGCTGATATGGGGATTGAGAATGGAAATGTACAGGAGCCTCAGTATTCAGGAGTTGTCTAGCAAGCTTGAAGTTCTTGAAGCTTATATGGTTATGGGGAGGACCGCAAAGAGGATGAGTGAACTGATCCTGGCACCATGGAACAGGAAAAAGGAAGTTAGGTGGATTGGCCATGCTAAATTGCCCTAATGTCCAGGCTAGTTGGTTAGCCATGGGAAATGTAGGGTTACAGGGATAGGATAAGGGGTTAATCTGGGTAGAATGCTCTTTGGAGAGTTGGCATTAATTCGATTGGCTGAATGGCTTGTAGGGATTCTATGATGATTCTGCTATGAAGTTAGTGATAGTAGGGGACAGAAGGATAAACGTAGTTTTCCATAGCCAGGAGAAGGAATGTAAAGGTTATGTTGCCTGCCCACAGCCAGGGGTTGGGATAGCTGGTGAGAAACTTGATGTGGGAGGGTGAGGATCTAGTTTTTGCGGTCTATATGGAAACCAATGACATAGACAGGACGAGTAAAATGCTTCTGGATTATTAGAAGCTGAGGTTAAATTTATAAAGTAAAATTTAAAAGGCCATAATCTCTGAATTGATAGATATTGTTGAAGGAACCAGCAGTGCATCTTGCGGATGACTCACACTGCTGACACTGTGCATCAGTGGTGAAGAGAGTGAAAGTTGAATGTGGTGTATATTGTATCAACCAAGTGCTTTGTCCTAGATGGTGTTACACTTCTTGAGTGTTGATGGAGCTGCATCCATCCAAATAACTGTACAGCATTCCATCACACTCCTGACTTGTGCCTCGTAGATAGTAGACAGACACCAGGAGTCAGGAGGTGACTTATTCACTTCAAGATTCCAAGCCTTTGACCTGTTCTTGCAACTAAGTGCTCTTGTGGGTGGTCCAGTTCAATTTCTGGTGAATGGTAACATCAAGGACATTGATAGTAGAGTCTTCAGTAACGGAAGCATCAGTAAAGGGATGAGGTGATGGTGAGATTTTCTCTTGTTGCAGATGGTCATTGCCTGAAACTGGTATGTTTGGACAAGACTGTAATGAGGCCAGGAGCTGAGTGGCCCTGGCTAAACCCAAACTGAGTGTCAGTGAATAGGTTATAACTAAGAAAATGCTTCTTTTATAGCACAATTGATGATACCTACCACCACTTTGCTGATGATCAAAAGTAGGCTGATGTGGCAATTATTGGCCAGGCTAGATTTGTCCTGCTTATATCTGAGCAACTTTACACATTTCTGGGTAAGCTGGGTAAATACCAGTGTTGTAGCTGTACTTCAACAGCTTATCTGGCAGTGTGGCTAATTCTAGTGTGCAAATCTTCAGTACTATGACTGGAACGTTATCAGGTCCTGTAGTCTTTATAATATTGAGTATCTACTACCATTTCTTTATATCACATGAAGTGAATTGGATTTTTTGAGGACTGTCATTTGTCATGGGGGAGGGGATGGCCAAGTGGCATTATCTCCGGACTGTTAATCCAGAGACCCAGATAACATTCTGGGGACCTGGGTTCAAATCCCACCATGGCAGATGGTGGAATTTGAATTCACTAAATATCTGGAATAAGAATCAAATGGTGACCATGAATCCATTATTGATTTTCAGGAAAAACCCATCTGGTTCACTCATACCCTTTAGGGAAGGAAACTGCCATCCTTATCTGGTCTGGCCTACATGTGATTCCAGACCCACAGCAATGTGATTACTCTTAACTGCCCTCTGGATAATTAGGGATGGGCAATAAATGTTGCCTAGCCAGCAATGCCTTCATCCCATGAATGGATTTTTTTTTAAAACACTGGAAACCTCATGAGGAAGCCGAGATAGATCATCCATTCATCATCTTCAGCTGAAGATGGATGGAAATGCTTCAGCTTTATCTTTTGCATTCATGTTCTGGGCTCTCACCTCACTGAAGTTGGGGAGATTTGTGCAGCCTCCTCCAGTAAATTATTTAATTGCCCACCAACATTTGCAACTGGTTGTGGCAGCTCCGCAGAATTCCAATCTGACCTAATGTGTGTGGGATTGCTTGGCCATGTATATTACACACGTCCGATTTTGGCATGTAAGTAGTGCTGCGTTGCAGCTTCACTGTGTGGACATTTCATTTTTCGGTAAGCCAGGGCTGCTCCTGTTCAGTGGTCAACTTTGAACAAAGTAACAGTTCTGAAAGAGTTAATGTTGAAGTTCAATTAGCAGCACACAAGCTGTTGATGGCACACATCCTTGGAGTGGACAAACTGTAAGTTTTGCTCAAGGTTTGTTGGAGATGATTCTGACATACATCACCCCTGATAGTTGTAGCTCTGCCTACATAGGTAATGTTAGAAACAGTTGTTTAGTCGAACAGAACTTAAGGATTGCTGATGAAACATACATTTTAATAAAGCTTTGCATCTTCATATTAGTAACAATCTACATTAATGATTTAGATGAGGAAACTAATGTACCATCTCCAAGTTGGCAGAAGACATAAATCTGAGTGGAAGGGTGAACTGAAAAGGAACATGCATAAGTGCTTCAGTGTGGGTTGGACAAGTTGAATGAGTTGGGCAGGCACACAGCAGATTCAGTGTAATGTGGACAAATGGGGGTTATCCATTTTGATGTCAAAAACAGAAAGACAGATTATTAAATCAGGGATTGGGAAAGGGGGAGGTGCAACAAGACCTGGGTGTCCTGGTATACTGGAAATAAAAGGTACTGCAGATGCTGGAGAATCCGAGATAACAAGCATGGGGCTGGATGAACACAGCAGGTCAAGCAGCATCATAG
>JAHRHZ010000014.1:70769540-70780654 GCA_024137785.1 Ginglymostoma cirratum
CTATGATGCTGCTTGACCTGCTGTGTTCATCCAGCCCCATGCTTGTTGTCCTGGTATACTAATTGTTGATAGAAGCCCGAAGTTGCAGAAGTAGAAGAAGACAGGTTGTAAGTTGGATTTCATAGCAAGAGGATTCGAGTACGGGAGCAGAGATGTCTTGCTGCAATTGTACAGGGCACTGGTGATTACAAGATGATCAGAGGATTAGATAAGGTGGACAGTGAGAGCCTTTTTCCTCGGATAGTGATGGCTAGCACAAGGGGACATAGCTTTAAATTGAGGGGTGATAGATATAGGACAGATGTCAGAGGTAGGTTCTTTACTCAGAGAGTAGTAAGGGCGTGGAATGCCTTGCCTGCAGCAGTAGTAGACTCGCCAACTTTAAGGGCATTGAAATGGTCGTTGGATAAACATATGGATGATAATGGAATAGTGTAGGTTAGATGGGCTTCAGATTGGTTTCACAGGTCGGCCCAACATTGAGGGCTGAAGGGCCTACACTGCACTGTAATGTTCTATGTTCTATGTTCTGTGTTCTATGGTGAGACAACACCTGGAGTACCATGTGCAGTTTTGATCTCCTCACCTGAGGAAGGTTGCTCTGGCTATAGAGGGAGTGCAAAGAAAGTTTATCTGACTGATTCCTGGGACAACAAGGCACATGGCAGAAACTGTAGATTGACTCAGTGCCCACCCAGCCACTGAGTGGGCCATTAATTCCTTCCTCCCACTCTCCTAAATGGAAGAGAGTTTACTACATTATATCTGTGATTTCCTCACCACCTTCATCATTAATTCAGAATTGAAATGAGGGATGGGAGCTGCTCATTCACCACTGGTGATACAATCTCACTGGCAGAAGGGGTGACAGTCACCTCTGCAAAAATTGCTGTTTCTGTAGTTCCTGTCACTCCAGTGGACTCATTGCATTTAAATTGTTAACAAAGAAATACAGGACCACAAGTTACACACATCCCAATATGATTATCAAATGTGTGTGAAGGCCATGACTAGGGTTATTGGCCATCATCCCTGAACCAGAAATGTATGAAGAGCAAACAAACAATGCAGCTGGCCCTGAAGAAGAGGTTCATTGCGGGCAGGACATTCCTACCAGTGACCTCCTCGAGGTTGCTGAGCATGAAGGTAACTGTTGAATGTCCTGCCCTTTCTTCTGATTGAGTAATTGGTGGAGGGGAGGTCAGAGAGCACCAGGTCTACATCCATTAGGCCCGGGAGGATGCTGGCGAGAGCAATTTATGGTGATGCTTGACATGTCTTTTGGGCAGCGGACAGTGTGCGGTGCCATGCTTACAAGGATACATTCCTACATGATCCCAAGTAGACATTGTGGCCCAGTGTGGCCCCCAGCCCTTTGTCCTGATGCATGGCTGTGATCCCATCATATCTCACAGGGCTCCAAGTCCAAGATCCACCATCCTACTGGGCACAGAAGACAAGAAGAGTGGGAACTAGGAGATCCCCAAGCCCCTCACCCTTCACAAGGAATCCATCACACCTTCAAAGCAGAGAAGTCCATTGATACATTCTGCCCCTCCGCCCGAAGAGGTAATGGCGCCACCAAGGGACCCTTAATCCTGCCAGTATAGCCACCACAACCAGGTAGTACCTCAGGAACTGAGGTGAATGTGGGTGTTGTGGCTGCAGTTCAGCCAGGCATTGAGCATCAGTGCCACAATTACTGGGTCACTGGGTACTGGCAAGAAAGGGAATGGTCAATGTAAAACTTTTATTTATAAAGGAGAGGGCGAGACAGAAGAAAAACAATAGTCTGTAAACCTAATATCTGTCTTGGGGAAAATGCTAGATTCTATTATGATGAACAGAACAGCAGAGCATTTAGAAACACAAGATATGATCAACGTGTCAAAAAGTCTTCATCTAGGGGAAATTATATATGATGAATTTCCTAAAATTCTTTGAGGAGGTAACAAGGAGGATAGAAAAAGGGGAATCAGTGGATTTTTTTTTCTTAAATTCGTCTTGCTCATTCTTTTAAGAAGTCACAGCCCTATGTATTTACATCTCTTTTTAGTCTTCTTTATTTTCAATTGTGAACGGAAATGGATAATGGGTTCTTAAAATGAAGGACTGTGAAAGAAATTGCTGCACTTTTTAAAAAAAGGTTATTTGTGCTCATTGTGAGGTATGGTTACACAGTGCTTTGTTTAAGTATTGGGGGAGAGCAAATAAGACGGAATGACACCAGGGTTTGTGTGTAGAGTGAGATCTGGCTGGGAACAAATGGCTGATGGGTTGGTGCAAATAGAATTAGTTTGGATGATGAAAATCATAAGCATAATGACAGCTCTCTGATGGGTACCTAGGAGGTGACTAGCATGGCTATTTATAATATTGGCTATTTATAATAGAGAGTGAGAAGCCTCTGGACTGCTGAAGCAGCAGATTCTGTATCTGTATCTCTGCAGTAAAATCATCTGAAGCCTGAAGAAAGCGAGTTGTAATCTTTTGCCTTTACCAAAAGCAAACAGACTTTGTAATGAGGGCACCAATCACCCTGTGCCTCCTGCAAGGAAGTGAAAGAACCTGGAGACAAGAGATCGAAGAATAGAAGGTCTTAGGAAACAAAAAGAAAACTTCATCAAATCCTGTGGACTGGTGCCTACTACACTGTATTTCCCCAGAATTTTCTGTATATGCATAACACCAATGTTTTATTTTATTTATCTGTGCTTTTCTGCGATAGGGTTAGGGGATTTAAAAGGGGAGGGAAGTTAGAGTTTCAACTAGTAGAGTTACATGTTGATAGTTTACTTGTGGCAAGAGTGCATTTATTTGTAATAAACAGTAGTTCTTCTAATACAGGAACCTGGTCAGAGTTTTCTGTTAACCTGATTCCATCAAACAGGTAAAATGGGAACTTTGTATATTTTCATTAAATCATTAGCTTTTGTGGGGACCCTGGAACTGGTGGGAATTGAGAATCAGGGCATTTTCCCAAATGACTCATAACAGCCCTGAATATTTATTTCCTAGCATTGATCTCCTTGTAACGCCTATCAGATTATGCCCATTAATATATATTTGTGCCATTAATTTATTTATTTTGTTTTGAATACTGTGGGCATTTAAGTAAGGAGCCATTTTGCCTGTTTATCATTTTCCATGTTTATCCTTATTTGCTACTACTTCTTATATTTGCATACTATGTCCCTTCCTGTCCCACTCTTGGTATCATTATCTACATAGCTTGCCTGCAAAGACACCACATAATATTTTTTGCTTTGTAAGCCCATGTATCCACTCTCCAGAACATACCCTCATCCCATCCCCATATAGATTAAAGCCCTGTCTATACCCCTGTTGTCGACAGGGCCCTCAACCAAGTCCGACCCATCTTCCGCACTTCCGCCCTCACCCCTTCTCTTCCCTCCCGCAACAGCGATAGGGTTCCCCTTATCCTCACCTACCATGCCACCAGCATCCACATCCAGAAGATCCTCAGATGCCATTTCCGCCACCTCCAGCAAAATGCCACCACCAGACACATATGCCCCTCCCCTCCTTTGTCCGCCTTCCGCAGGGGCGGTTCCCTCCGGGATACCCTGGTCCACACTTCCTTCACCCCCAACACCTCCCCACAGCCCTACGGCACCTTCACCTGTAACCGGCGAAGGTGCAACACCTGCCCATTTACCTCCTCCTGCCCCAGTATCCAAGGGCCCAAACATACCTTCCAGGTGAAGCAACGCTTCACGTCCACTTCCCAGAATCTCGTCTACTGCATTCGCTGCTCACAATGTGGTCTCCTCTATATTGGGGAAACGAAGCGTAGACTTGGCGACTGCTTCGCAGAACATCTACGTTCTGCTTGCAAAAATGACTCTGAACCACCTGTTACCTTCCACTTTAATGCACCACCCTGCTCCCTGGCCAACATCTCTGTCTCTGGCTTGCTGCAGTGATCCAGCGAAGCCCAACGCAAGCTGAAGGAACAACACCTCATCTTCCACTTGGGGACCCTACAGCCCTCCGGACTCAATATTGAGTTCATTAATTTTAGGGCCTAAACTCTCCCATGTCCCAGCCCCCTACCCCACACACCAGGCCTTGTTACCACATAGCCTGCCATTACACACCCCCTGTTGTTAGTCACTAACAGTCCCCATTAACAACTACTCACCCTCCCAGCCTGATCGGTAGCAACTCCTTTGTCTGTCCAACTGTCTTTCTCTCTCTTTGGGCTCTATCCTATCATTTACTCCCTACCCCACCCACCTGCCTATTTTCTGCATATAAACTGACATTCCCAGCCACCATCAGTTCTGAGGAAGAGCCACCGGACCCGAAACATTAACTCTGTTTTTACCTTCACAGATGTTACCAGACCTGCTGAGCTTTTCCAGCAACTTTGTTTTTGTTCCTGATTTACAGCATCCACACTTCTTTCGGTTTTTATACCCCTAACTATTCAATTCACCAAGACACTAGCCTCAGCATGGTTCAAGTGAAACTCATCCTGACTGGAACTGCTCCCGTTCCTCCCAGTCAATCAGTTTATGATTCAGTATATGGATATACCTACTAGAGGAGGAGCAAAACTTGACCTTCTCTTGGGAAATACAGCAGGGCAAGTGACTGAGGTGTCAGTGGGAGAGGGGCACTTTGGAGCCAGTGATCATAATTCTACAAGTTTTAAAATGGGAATGTGAAATAACTGCAGAGGCTGGTGTCCCATCACCCAGTCACCTTTTATTTACTAGTACACAGCACACTGGCTGTGGCCAGCCAGCTCAGTGTCAGCCCTCAACTGAGGAGATTCAAATCTCCTGGGTTTTTTTTTCCTTTCTTTCTCCCCCACACTATAACTGCCATATAACAGTAGTGCTTATTTTCCCCAGCACCCACGTTGTGTGTGTGTAGGTGCAAGACATAGCGAAAATACCAGTTGTATGAATAACTTTATTAATATTTCACCACCAGGAAAGCCACCCAGGTAGCGAAAGAACCAGTGAGAAGCAGAACCCCTGGGGCAATGCCAACGTGAAAGAAAAAGTGAAGGGACTGGTAGGGATCAAATCAAAACAGAGCTTGAGGGAGAAATAAAGCACTCCACACCCTGCAGTGCCCACTTCTTCCTAAAGACATCAAGAGCATTAGTGGACACCGCGTGCTCCTTTTCCAGGGGCACCCAGGCTCAAACGCAGCCACAGAAAAGGGACAGGCAGTTGGTCATGACAACTCCCTCCATGGCTCACTGTCTGCACCTATGAATGGCCAGCTTGGCCAGGCCCAGGAGCAGACCCACGAGGAGATACACCAACCTGCCCACTCCCCTCCGCACCAGCTACCCAAAGGTCAGGAGTGTGGGGCTGAAGTGCAGCCAAAAACACAAAAGGGGGTGCAATACCCAATACATACTTAGTCCACAGACTCCGCAGTGCCGCAAAACAGACAGTCGGGCTGGGAGTCCATGAACCACTGCAATCTGCGGTTACAAGGGACTACTGCGTGCAACACCCCCCACCCCAGATCCCCAAGGGAAAGAGGGAGGATTCCCACATGGTGAGCCCGCCACTGGGGATCCACGCCACCCGGTGGTAAATGGGCGTGCCAAGGTGTGTCCGGGCAGTGGATTAAGGAGAAGAGGTGGATGGTGTGCAGCAGCAGTCTGTACAGGGCTCTCCGTTTCACACCTTTAAAGGGAACAAGATTAAAGTTCCGGAGGCGGCTCAGGTTGATGGGCACAGGCTCCTGGGGGGAGGTATGGGATCCTGGGACCAAAGTGAAATTCCGTCCAAGCAGGAATACACGCAGACGGGATTCCAGAGATAGTATGTTCCTGTTAGTACAAAAGCAAGGCTGGTAGATTGTAGAGAATGCTGAATGACTAGAGAAATTGAAGCTGTAGTCAAGGTAAAAAAGGAGGCACATGTCAGGTATTGACGGCTGGGATCGAGTGAATCCCTAGAAAAGTATAAAGGCAATAGGAATACACTTGAGTGAAATCAGGAGAATGAAAAGGGTCAATGGGATAGCTTTGACAAATACATTGAGGGCAAAAGAGTAACTAGGGAGAGAAAAGGGCCCCTTGTGTATCAACAAGGACCTACACGTGGAGACGCAAGAGATGGAGGAGATACTAAACGAATATTTTGCATCAGTATTTATGTGGAGAAGGAGACGGAAGCCATGGAACTTGGGGAAATAAATGCTGATGCCTTTAAAAGTATCCATCATACAGAAGAGGAGGTGCTGATGGTCTGAAAACACAAAAAGGTAAATAAATACCTGGGACCTGATCAAGTATATCCCAGAACTTTGTGGGAAGCTAGAGAAGAGATTGCTGGACCCCTTGCTGAGATATTTGTATTATCGACAGCCACAGATCAGGTGCTGGAAGACTGGAGAGTAGCTAATGTGGTGCCATTATTTAAGAAAGGTGGTAAGGAAAAGCCAGGGAACTACAGACCAGTGAGCCTGACATCAGTGGTGGGTAAGTTGTTGGAGGGGCCTGTGAGTAACAGGATTTACATGCATTTGGAAAGGCAAGGGCTGATTAGGAATAGTCAACATGGCATTATGCTTGGGATATTGCATCTATTAACTTGACTGAGTTTTTTGAAGAGGTGACAAAGAGGATTGATGAAGATAACACAATGGACATTGCCTACATGAACTTCAGCAAGACATTCAACAAAATTCCACATGGCAGACTGATTAGCAACGTTAGATCACATGGAATACAGGGGGAGATAGCCAACTGGATTAAAAAAATTGGCTTGAATGTAGGCAATACAGGGTGGTGGTAGAGCATCATTTTTCGAACTGGGTATTCAGGCAGAGGGGGAAAGAGACACTTGAAGGAAAGTTTACTGCATGAAGTAAAGTATCCAGAGTGAAAGGTGAAAAGGTCAAGTTAAGCAGCAGAGATTCAGTATCATGAACTGCAATGTGACATAAGTGTAGGGTTAGGAGCTTATTGGTGAATAAGACTGAGTATTTCCAGTCTTTAAAGTAAGAGGTCTTTAATTTGTATTTAGGTCTTGAGATATTTTTTCTCTCTCTTTCTTAGAAATAGCTTGTTAAGTATAAGATTGATGCTCATGTAAAAAAAATTTCAATAAAGTGTAAACAGCAGTGGTACTGGAGTAATTAACTAATAAATAAATTAAAATATGATAGAATAGAATAAAATATCTTTTATTGTCATGTGTACTCAAGTACATAAGTAATGGAGTAAACTGAAAAGTTTATGGCACAATCTTAAGTGCAAAGTACCGAGGTACAAATCTTAGATACAAAAAGAGGAATAAAAAAGAAAATAAGTTGCATTACCCTACAGGGATTCATAGTATAAGTTAGAAGTAAGGTGTAGTTAAGAGGATAAACATTACAGTGATGGCGGAATGGGTGATGTATGGCTGCTGCAATACGTGGGAGCTATTGAGCACCAAGCGAACATATCTGTAGTAAGTAATTGCTGCATTTGGAACTTTGGATCCAAACCGAGGAGTTATAGACTTATATAGCACAGAAACAGACCTTTTGGTCCAACTCATCCGGATATCCTAAATTGATCTAGTTCCATTCGCCATATATTTGGCCCATATCCCTCTAAACCCTTCCTATTTATGTACCCATCTGGATGCCTTTTGAATGTTGTAATTGTACCTACCTCCACCACTTCCTCAGGCAGCTCGTTCCATACATACACCACCCTTTGCGTGAAAATGTTGCCCATCTCACCTAAAACCTATGCCTTTTAGTTTTAGACTCCCCCACACTGGGAAAAATATCTTGGCTATTCACCCTCTCCATGCCCCTCATGATTTTAACAATCTCTATAAAGTCACTCCTCAGCCTCCGACAGTACACAGTTGTGTGGTCTTACAATATCACATGCACTGGAGCAACCAGATATATAGATACTACTGACTTGTTATGAATAGCAATGAAGCAGGGTTTTATAAATGTAATGAGAATGCTCTTGCAGATACTTATGCCTATATTAATATCAAGATTGTTAACATAAGGTGTTAATGATTTTTATATATTTTAATACCATTTGTTCTGGATTTTGAAATAGTAACATTTGGGTTTTGTAGGTCTTTGAAGGGGATTAATGATTAACTTGTTGGTATTTTTGTAGCCATGGAAACCCAATATTAAAGAAAGACTTTCTGCAGAGTAATGAATTTTGTTTTCTATTGGTTGAGTTTTATGAGTAATCAGGATAAACAGTTGAGTATTAGGTTTCAGGTAGATGGTTCCAGAATTTTTTTCAGCTTAAAGCTTTAGGGTTTGCAGAAGTATTGGCTGAAGCTGGATGTGTAGAACAGTTTGTCCTGAAAAAGAGTGATTGTTTAGGTGCATAAATATATAGGTTACCTCCGTGTTTAGCTTGAAAATTCCAATCCAGAAATGTTTGGTTAAAAGCTGAGAACATCTAAGCTCAGTTGTATAAAGACTCAAGGAAGAGCTATCAGAGTCTCAGGGCAAGGAATTGACACATCCATTAAGTTAAACCCAATAAATGTGATCGGGAAGTGAATTATTTCTATAAAAAGTGTTGATGGGATTAATGGGGCTGTTTTTTTTAAAATTCATTTGTGGGATGTGAGTGTCACTGGCTGGGTGTTCTTGCCCATCCCTTGTTGCCCTTGAGAAGGTGGTGGTGAGCTGCCTTCTTGAACCGCTGCAGTCCACCTGCTGTGGGTTGACGGAAGGAAATCCAGGATTTTGACCCAAGTCAGGATGGTGAGTGGCTTGGAGGGGAACTCAAAGTTGGTGGTGTTTCCATATATCTGCTGCCCTTGTCCTTCTAGATGGAAGTGATTGTGGGTTTGGAAGGTGCTGTCTGAGGATCTTTGGTGAATTTCTGCAGTGCATCTTGTAGATAGTGCACACTGCTGCTACTGAGTGTCAGTGGTGGAGGGAGTGAATGCTTGTGGATGTAGTGTCAAGCTTCTTGAGTGTCGTTGGGGCTGCACTCATCCGGGCAAGGGGGGCTATTCCATCACATTCCTGACTTGTGCCCTGTAGATGGTGGACAGGCTTTGAGGAGTTCCTTTGAGGAGGCCAGTATTCCTAGCTTCTGACCTACTCTCATTGCCACTAAGTTTATGTGGTGAGTCCAGTTGAGTTTCTGGTCAATAATAACCCCCCAGGATGTTGATACTAGGGGAATTTCAGTGATGGTAACACCAATGAATGTCAAGGGATGATGGTTAGATTGTCACTTACCAATGATGGTCATAGCCTGACATTTGTGTCACGTGAATGTCAGCCCATGCCTGGATATCGTCCAGATCTTGTTGCATTTGAACACAGATTGTTTTAGTTTCTGAGAAGTCACAAATGGTGCCGAAACATTGTGCAATCATTGGCGAACATCCCCACTTCTGACCTTATGACGGAGGGAAGGTCATTGATGAAGCAGCTGAAGATGGTTGGGTCTAAGTCAATTTCCTGAGGAACTCTTGCAGAGATGATTGACCTCCAACAACCACGACCATCTTCCTACGTATCAGGTATGACTCCAACCACTGGAAAGTTTGCCCCCCGACACCCACTGATTCCAGTTTTGCCAGGGCTCCTTGATGCCACACACAGTCGAATGCAGACTTAATATCAAGGGCTGTCAAACTCACTTCACCTCTGGAATTCAGCTCTTTTGTCCATGTTTGAACCAAGGCTGTAATGAGGTCAGGAGCTGAGTGGCCCTGACGGAACCCAAACTGGGCATCACTGTGCAGGTTATTTCACCATGTGTTTCAAACTCTTTAAACTTATGTTCTACCTTAAAAGTTTAGTTGTTCTATATTAATCTTTGTTTATTTTGAATAATAAATTTCAGTTTTGTTGTTTGTATTTCTGTGAAAGACCACCTCATTAAAAGCAATTAAAAAAATAAAATCCATCAAGCTAGATTTCAGTTTGGGATCTGACTTGTCTAATAACATCAGCTGGGATCATAACAACTGAGGGCCTTTGGCAGAATTTGAAATCACTGGATTTGAAAGAGATCTGTGTCAATCTTCCTAAAGTAACAGCTATGTTGTGGTTCCAAACATAAAACAACTGTGTAGTAATGACAACTATTGCATGGAAGCTTTGGAAATACATTAAAAATGTCTCTCATATCTTGAGGTTTCTGACCGGTGGTCATGACACCATCTGTATCTGGTGAGAAGTTAAATTGTGTCAGAATACTGAGAAATAAAGGGAGGAGAGAGACAAAATCTTTTGAATAAATTATACAATTAGGATGACAATGTATAGAACAAATATGTTCTATGGACTAATGTCCTGAATGTATAATAGTTGGAGCAACATGCAAAAGGAACAAAATCGTATTGTCCAAGAAGTAACATAAAATACTGCAAAGGATTTAAGGGATATAACTCTTTTTATATTAATCATAAAAGTTCATGTAATGAATAAATCAGGGTGTTATTTATCTAGTAGCAAATTGCTTATTCCACTTGAAATATATCAACCAATCCAATAAGCAAAACCAGCCAACTGGATTCTTAGCCAACACTAGAAAGAAAGCTTGCAATAATTCTTTAGGTGACAGTACAGTACTCTGTTTAGTAGAAAAGACTACTGCTTAACTTTTCCAGAAATATGCATAATCCATAACTCCACCAGTAAAAGTGACAATACATTGAGTGAATACAAATGTTACTTGCACCTGACGAGGTTTTCGGTAATAACGACCGGTTTGATAAATAGGATCCAGTTAGTTCAGACTCCCCAGCTGTATCAACCTCATAAGTGTTCAAGATTCAATATCTCACTTTTTTTCCTGAAGTACCTCTGGTTCATATTCTGCAATGTACATAATGACAGATGACAAGACCACAATCTTGCAAATTCACCCAAACACAGATTAACCTTTTGTAGTAGAGATTGTATCAGAGATAAAAGGTACTGCAGATGCTGGAGAATCCGAGATAACAAGCATGGGGCTGGATGAACACAGCAGGCCAAGCAGCATCATAGGAGCAGGAAAACTTGACGTTTCGGGCCTAAACCCTTCATCAGAAATGGGGGAGGGGAAGAGGGTTCTGAAATAAATAGGGAGAGAGGGGGGAGGCAGATAGAGGATGGATAGAGGAGAGGAT
>JAHRHZ010000014.1:70781054-70848607 GCA_024137785.1 Ginglymostoma cirratum
TCCCCGCAACAATAATCAAAAAAGAATCCCCCTCGTCCTCACATACCACCCCACCAACCTCCGGATCCAACGCATCATCCTCCGACACTTCTGCCATCTACAGTCAGACCCCACCACCAAAGACATCTTTCCCTCCCCACCCTTATCTGCCTTCCGGAGGGACCACTCCCTCCGCGACTCCCTTGTCCACGCCACACTCCCCTCCAGCCCCACCACACCTGGCACTTTTCCTTGTAACCGCAGGAAGTGCTACACCTGCCCCCACACCTCCTCCCTCACCCCAATCCCAGGCCCCAAGAAGACATTCCACATCAGGCAGAGGTTCACCTGCACATCTGCCAATGTGGTATACTGCATCCGCTGTACCTGTTGTGGCTTCCTCTACATCGGGGAAACCAAGCGGAGGCTTGGGCACCGCTTTGCAGAACACCTGCGCTCAGTTCGCAACAAACAACTGCACCTCCCAGTCGCGAACCATTTCAACTCCCCCTCCCATTCCTCAGATGACATGTCCATCCTTGGCCTCCTACAATGCCACAGTGATGCCACCCGAAGGCTGCAGGAACAGCAAATCATATTCAGCCTGGGAACCCTGCAGCCCAATGGCATCAATGTGGATTTCACAAGCTTCAAAATCTCCCCTCCCCCAACCACATCCCAAAACCAGCCCAGCTCATCTCCACCTCCCTAACCTGTTTTTCCTCTCACCTCAAGCCACACCCCCATCTCCTATCTACTAACATCATCCCGCCCCGTCCTCCCTGGACTGACCTATCTCCTCCCTACCCCCCTACCTACACTCACCTTTACTGGCTCCATCCCCGCCTCTTCGACTTGTCTGCCTCCTCTCCACCTATCCTCTCCTGTATCCATCCTCTATCCGCCTCCCCCTCTCTCCCTATTTATTTCAGAACCCTCTTCCCCTCCCCCATTTCTGATGAAGGGTTTAGGCCCGAAACGTCAAGTTTTCCTGCTCCTATGATGCTGCTTGGCCTGCTGTGTTCATCCAGCCCCATGCTTGTTAACCTTTTGTAGTTACTGCTTTAGGATTTCGCTCTCCACACAAAACTGTTGCAGAAGCAGAGTACTCCACATTCGTACGTACAAACAAATTGGAGTACTGCGATAAATCGTAGAGCGTTTTCACGCTGCCTTTGGCAATAATTTCAGTAACTTAATCAAGACAAGTAAGCGTGCGCGGCTGGAAACTGTAACAGAAGTTATTTACCAAATGAGGATTCACTCTCTGAACTGCCTCGTAGTTTTCCAAATCCAAATTAGCTCATTTAAATATGCGATAATGAGGGTCAATGGTGTGCGAGCTTTGGATTACCTGCTTTTACGGTCACTAATCACTCAAAGTAACCAAATGTTGTTATTGACAAGGAGCAGCTGCTGCTGGCAACAACTACAACGGGCGGAAGTGAGGTGTTTCACAGTCTGAACGGGATTGGGAGTTTTCCTTGTAGTTTCTGCGACTAAAACCGCATTTATTTTTGCCAGACGCCCTGGTAGATGTGTAACACTGTGATCTGGATAAGAAGTGTTTAACGCCCATCCTCGTTAATATGGGTTTTGCAGGAGCAAGTTTGCTGTTCAGTATGGGAACGAATACACGTTCTGTTCTCGGGTTAATAATATCTCCCTGAGGATTTGTTTATTCTAATCTAACTAGGACATAGTTTCATTTATATCAAAGTGTTACTTTTTCTTTAGCTGTATATTAAGAAGGTTTGTTATCAAATAATTGCTCTTTGGAGCTGGTAGGTACGCAGAATGCCCGAAGAGAAATTCCGTTCTTTAAGTTTCAACAGGGCAGCATTTCTGCGTGTCTTTACCAATTTCATTCCCACACATCGGATTAGATGTAAGGGATGCACATTGGTTTCGTCACAGCCACGCCGTTGCGTCTTTTCAGAGTAGTCCCTGCACTTTGAATCTGTACAGATTGTTTGGTTTCCTTTTAGTTTTTGAGTTTTCCCCCCACTTTAAAAATAACTAGCAACCAACGTTTAGTCTTCAACATAGAGTCAGCTTATATAAGCATTGCTAAAATTTGCAACCAAAAATTGACACCGCTATTAGCTACAACAGATACAAGGATTACAGTTGGAGATAACAAATACAAATATGAAAAGATCAGTCTGCTATATAACTTTTCTTTGAGGTGAAAGTTTTGAAAATTTGAAGCCTGATACAGCAACTGTGATGACATCTGTTGTTGAATGTTTGGATGGTTGCTTGTACAGGTGGACCCTGCTAGTGGAACTGGCTTTGGAAGATAGGCAGAAAGAAAGAAGAATCCTTGTTTGTTTTTAATTCATTCATGGGATGTTGAGTTAACTGGCTGGGCCAGCCTTTATTGCCTGTCCCTAGTTGCCCTTGAGAGATGATGGTGAGCTACCTTCTTGATTCACTACAGCCCATGTGGTGTTGTTACATCCATAATGCAGTTGAGGATGGAGGTTCAGGAGACTGACCAGGTGAAACTGAAGGAGTGGCAATATGTTTCTAAGTCAAGGTGATGAGTGGTTTGGAGGGGACCTTGCAGGTATTGGTGTTCCCGTGTATCTGCTGTCCTTGTTGTTCTGGATGCTGGTGGTTATGGGTTTGGAAAGTGCTGTCAAAGGAGCCTTGGAAAATTTGTGCAGTGCATCTAGGAGATGGCACACAATGCTGCTGCTGAGTGGTGGTGGAGGAAGTGGATGTTTATGGATGTGGTGGCAATCAAGTGGGCTGTTTAGTTCTGGATGGTGTCAAGCTTGTGGTTATTGGGGCTGCATTCATCCAGTCAAGTGGAGAGTATTGCAACACACTCATCACTTGTCTTGTAGATGATGCTCAGGTCTTGGGGACTTGTAGTTATTTTTGCTGCAGGATTCCTCATCCTGACCTGTTCTAGCAGTCACAGTATTTATATGACCTGTCCAATTCAGTGTCTTCTCGATGGTAGAGGATATTGATAGTGGGGGATTCAGCAATGATAA
The DNA here is from genome assembly GCA_024137785.1 of Ginglymostoma cirratum. Lineage (NCBI taxonomy): Eukaryota > Metazoa > Chordata > Chondrichthyes > Orectolobiformes > Ginglymostomatidae > Ginglymostoma > Ginglymostoma cirratum. The sequence continues at coordinate 70,784,042 of JAHRHZ010000014.1, forward strand.
TGCCAATGCTCCTTGATATTCAAGGTACAAATTGTAGTTGGAGATGGTAATTGCCTAGCACTTGTGTGATGTGAATGTTACTTGCCAATGATCAGCCCAAACATGGATATAGTCTTGCATTTGAATATGATCTGCTTCAATAACTGAGGAATTGTGAATGCTGATGAACATTATGCAATTAGCAGCAAATATCCAAACATTTCTGACCTTATAGATAGTCAGAGGCTGAAGGCTGCCCTAATAGAAGTTTGGTCTTTTCCCCATGGCAGGGGAGTCAAAGCTCGAGCACGTAAGTTTAAGGGGAGAGGGAATAGATTGAAAAGGGACCTAAAGGACAACTTATTCATGCAGAGGGTAGTGTGTGTGTGGGATGAGCTGCCAGAGGAAGTGGTGGAGGCTGGTACAATTGCAACAATTAAAAGGCATCTAGAAGAGTATTTAGAGGGATATGGGCCAAATGCTGGCAAATGGGACTAGATTAATTTAAGATATCTGATTGGTATGAATGAGTTAGACCGAACAGTCTGTTACTGTGTTGTACAGCTCTATGACAGAAATTGTTGAAGCAGCTAAACATTACCCTTAAAGAACTGCAGGGTGCAGTGGTAGTGTCTCTACCTTTGAGCCAGGAGGCCTGGGTTAAAGTTCCACCTGTTCCAGAGGTGTGTAATAACATCTCTGAACAGACTGATTTGGAAAATACCTACCTCAAAGATGTCCTGGACTGAGATGATTGACCTCCAATAGCCATGGTCATTTTGTCCTTAGTGCTCCATATGATGCCAACCAGCAGAGTTTTCCCACTGACTCCAGTTTTGCTAGGGTTCCTTGATGCCACATGTGGTCAAATGCAGCCTTGATGTCAAGGCAGTCATTCAACTCACTTCTGGAGTTTGACCCATGTCTCTAATTAGATCAGAGCTGAGTGGCCATAGAGGAACCCAATCTAATGTGACTGAGCAGGTTATTGGTAAGTTAAGTGCTGTGTAATAGCTCTGTTGATGAAACCCTCCATCTCTTTACTGATGATTGAGAGTAGACTGGGCCAGCAATTGGTTGATTGGATTTGACCTGACTTTTAGTGTTCGGGTCATACCTGGGCAAATTTCCACAACTAAGTACTGTGTTTTAGCTGTACCAAAACAGCTTAGCTAGGGGCGCAGCAAGTTTTGGAGCACAAGTCTTCAATTCAGCTGGAATGTTGCCAGGGTCCACAGCCTTTACTGTACCCAGTGCTATCAGCTGTTTCCTCATATCATGTGGAGTGAATAGAATTAACTGACGTCTGACATCTGTGATGCTGGGGTCCTCTGAAGGAGGCCGAGATGGAATATTTACTCAGCACTGCTGGTGGAAGATTATTACAAATATTTCAGACCTATTTTTACTAAGCTTCCTCAACATTGACGGTTGAAATACTTGTAGAGCTGCCTCCTTCATTGAGTTATTTGGTTGTCCACCACTTCTCACGACAGGATGTGACAGGGCTAGAGTGCTTGGATCTGTTTGTTGTGGGATTACCTGTTCCTCACTACTTCTGTGGTCATGGCACATGCAGAATTTCTCAGCTCCTTCTCAGAACGTTTCTTGATCTCTGAAAGTCCTTTTTTTTCTTCATCTCTCATTTTGGCTGAGAACTGAGTTGTTCCTGGGCAGTTCTGCCTAAAATAGTGTTTTACAGCTCCCTTGTGCAGATCAAACGTGAGATGGCTGTTCTGCTAGACTCATAGTCATAGAGCTGGACAGCATGGAAACAGATACTTTGGTCCAACTTGTCCATGCCAACTGGATATTCTACATCAATGTTAGTCCTATTTGTCAGCATTTATCCTATATCCCTCTAAACCCTTCCTATTAATTTACCTATCCACCTACCTTTTAAATATTGTAACTGTACCAGCCTGTGCCACCTCCTCTGGCAGCTCATTCCATGCACACGCCACTCTCTGCATGAAAAGGTTGTTCCTTAGATTCCTTTTAAATCTGTCCCCACTCATCTTAAACCTATGCACTCTAGTTTGGACTATTTTGAATCCTATTCAAGTAGCAAAGTCAGTTATACTGAAATTCTGAGATTCTCTTTTCTTTCCCTCAGAAAATTCAAATTTTCACACCTTTATTAAGGAAACAATGTGTTGAGCAAGGGTTAATGGAATTCTAAATGCCTCCCTTTGTGGTTGATACTGAATTAATACATCAGCCTATCTGCTATTTTGGATGAAATGAATCAACAAGGACTGTCGTGTGAGTTCCAGGACCCATTTGAAGGATTTTGTGTCCATTTCCTCACTAGGTTTTCTGCCTTTACTAAGTATACAATATTATAATTAGTCACACCAGTCTCCTAATAGTGGAACAAAAACAAAGTTGCTGGAAAAGCTCAGCAGGTCTGACAGCATCTGTGAAGGAGAAAACAGAGTTAACGTTTCAGGTCCGGTGACCCTTCCTCAGAACTGATGGTGGCTGGGAAAACATCAGTTTATATGCAGAAAATAGGGAGGTGGGTGGGGTAGGGAGTAAACAATAGGATAGAGCCCCAAGAGAGGGAAAGACAGTTGGACAGACAAGGGAGTTGCTAACAATCAGGCTGGAAGGGTGAGTAGTTGTTAATGGGTGTTTGATGGCCATCAGTTCTGAGGAAGGGTCACCGGACCCGAAAAGTTAATTCTGTTTTCTCCTTCACAGATGCTGCCAGACCTGATGAGCTTTTCCAGCAACTTTGTTTTTGTTCCTGACTTGCAGCATCCACAGTTCTTTTGGTTTTTATTTAGTCTCCTCATAGTGTCTTCCACTGCAGTGGAAAGCTCCTTAACACTGTTTCAGAACTAAAGTGTCCAAGTGATGACAGAGGCCCAAGAATCTGTAACATTAACCCAATGAAGAATATTTCTCTGGAGACAGGGGCTCCAACAAGTGATCAGTGGAGGGAATAGGAGTCAAAGGTCCTATGAGGTTAACTCCTGGAAAAGCAAGTGGATCATTGAGGTTTGAGTCCTAAGAAACCTAACCCGCTGCCTCCTGAGACAATGGCCAGGAATAATTGCATCTTCATCTTCCAACTTCAGCTCCACTTGCTCATTTTTCACTCAGTGTATCATTAGGTATGTCCCCACTTCCTTATTGACTATTCCCTGCCTGTGTGAGACTTGTAGCTGTTATTTGATAGCAATCGCAGTACGCATATAGCTGGATCAGCAAGTTGGATGTCTCCCTGAGAAACTAGGGAATTCTTGGGATCAAAAACTGCTGATTTCTGAGGAAACTCATCTAGCCTGGCAGTATCTGTGGAGAGAGAAACAGAGGTAATGTTGTGAGTCCGATGATTTTTCTTCAGAACAGCTCTTCCTGGCTCTTGTGTTAATTGACATACTCCAGAGGGGCAAGAAAAGGAGGGGGCATTTAAATAGATATGTGCACTTTCAGAAAAAGCTGTGATCTTAACCATTTATGATATGTTGAGATGGAAGTTTCAATTGAGCTGCAGGAACTGATGGGGTATCATGGCCAATCCCAACCACACCTCCCTGCCCATTTCCCTGCTTTCTCTCATGCTTGCCCAAGTGTTCTGGGGTCCTTTTCCCTTGAAATGAGTGCGAGATTTAAGGAGTCTGGGTCCATTATCTCTGGCAGTTCTTATTCTTTGAATGTGAGCTATTTCACCTTTTAAGAACAAAATACTAATAAGAAGGCCTTTGGTTTGCTCAGACTTGCTGGCCTGTCTTTTAAGCTATTGCATCTGCATTGGATTTTCTTCTTCCCCCGCAGAGGTGAGCCTCTGGTTGAGGATGCAAATAATGCTGCAAGCCTGTACTCAGTATTAAAATTAAGCTGACCCAGGAAATGAAACAGGGTCAGAACAAGATCACGGATTCTACAGTCTGGTAATCCTGCCAAAGGAAAATCCAGCCCTTTCAACTCATTGGATATCTGGATATGCAATCTTTCAAAAAAAATCTTCAATTTTCTGCACTCCTGGTTTGCCTTGGATTAATTTATTGCAGAGATGTACAGTTATATTTGCTATGTCCCAGTGTTGAAATACTGAGACGAGAGAACGGCGAATGAAATCACACTTAGTGAAACCGTGGAGGGGTCAATCTCTCATGATTTCCCAAGTTGCCGTTACTTACTAATAGGAAACTCCCTACTCAGAATGGGCCTGTCAGCAGGAGCTCACTGCCTGCAGTCAGGTCAGGAAATTGTGCACTTTGACAATCCTTAAAGTGCAATGACTGCTGACTAAATGGAGTGTGTATTACTTGTTTAGCTGCAAACAATGACACTTATGAGACATCTGCAAAATGTTGCAAGTCACTGATACCCCAAATGAAGGTGCTTCTAAAAGAAAGGCAGGGGGTAAAATTGGGTTTCTATAGTACTCTTCCCCCTCTGGAGAAGTGCATACTCAGCTTCGAAAAATCTGCCCTAATGAGTTAAAGATGTGTCCAGTGCCCAAAGGACAAAGGAGCAGATGAAATAAAGTTTAATAGACTCAGGAAGTCTGTCAAATTAAGGACATGCCGTCTTTCCTAAAATCATGGGCAGAGCATGTAGGCCATAAAGTTTACACCATAGCTGAGATTACATACTACCCCCTCAGAAAACTGTTCTGGACAAGTGAGCATTCTATACCAGAGCATTTTACCATTACCATTTCAAACTGAATCTGTTGTCATATTGGCATTTTGAAAGGTGAGTCATTTGTTTTCAAACAAGCTAGAATACAGGGTGAACACAGATGATTCCTTTTCAAACTCATATCATCTTTACCTCATTAGTAAAGGAAAAGGTGCTCTTTCAAAGAACTGGCACACATGCACAATAGGCTGAGTGGCCTTCTGTGTGTGCCATTCTACAATTCTATGTGTGCCCAACAATGTGAATAAAAACAAATGGAAGAAGGGAGTGAAAAATGTTTCTTTGAACAGACCCATAATGACTATTCTAAGGCTGGAGAAAACTGAAAAAGTGAAACATGATGAAGCTGGAAGTCACTCAAAAGTTGATGGCTGGAGCAATCCAGTATTCTTTTTCACTCACTCATTATTTGCATTCCAGCCTGTGATAATAACATACATGTTAGTTATATAAATAGTGTCTAAAAGAAATGTCCTGCAGGAACAATTCTAACATGCATTGCTCATCAGTTTCTATAGGTAACGCGAAGGACCAGCCTCCTGGTGTAACCAATGCAATATTACAGAGCATCCTGCATCATCACTCTAACCACAACAGCCACCTGAATAGATACATAAAGCCAGAGGAATGTAAATAAGATGTTCCAATAAAGTATATGAGATAAATCACAGATGAGCAGCAACCTGCTGGCTACAACTTTAGTCAGCCACACTGAGAGAGTTAGAAACTCACCAGGCCTTAATTTAAGTGACTTTAAATGAAGGAGGTTATTTCAGCAATAAAGTATTTAGCTGTCATTTTACTGCCAAGAAAGACATGGCATTAAATCCACTCCTGGAAAGGCTGTGCATGACCACAGTCCCGAGCGGTTATTGACAACGGAGTACATTCAATTTTAGCAGCACTTGCATCAGATCTCTATGTTACTGAGACCTTTCACACAGTTTGGGAACTTTTCTTAAATACTTACTCTTTACTATAAAATTCTTGATCTATCTTGTTTGGCTTCATCATGGTGAGCTTCATAGCCCTCCTTGCTATTTGGATGTCTGCTCAAACAGATGTCCAGACATGCTGCACCACAAACCATCAGCAGAAATGTGACTGCAACCAGCTGTTTATCTTTTGAGGAAAAAAAACTCTGTCTGAATCAGAGATAGTAGGAACTGCCGATGCTGGAGAATCTGAGATAACAACGTGTAGAGCTGGATGAACACAGCAGGCCAAGCAGCATCAGAAATCATTTTTCTGAAGAAGGGTCTGGACCCAAAACGTCAGCTTTCCTGCCACTCTGATGCTGCTTGGCCTGCTGTGTTCATCCAGCTCTACATCTTGTTATCTCTATCTGAATCAGCCAGCCTCTCAGACTCAAGTAATTGTACATGTGGTCATAAAAAGGGTAGATGCTATGCAGAATGCAATAAACTATCACAAGTTTGGCAATTCTGCTCTGCTGAATTGTAAGACATCAATGATCTGTAGCTATCTTAGGAATTGGATGAAGAATGTTGAAGCAGAACATACATTTGTGAATTTGACCCCACCATGACCTCAGTCCAGTATTAAAAGGTATTAAATATACAATGAGAACAGTACCATGCCAGCAGGCTAGAGTCCACCATTGGCACCCCGAAGTGGGATTGTTGCTGCAGCATCCAAACAGGAGGGAACTCAATGTTGGAGGTTCAGGAGAATTAAAGATTATGAAACAAAAAGGTAGATTTTGGGCCTTGGCTAAGAACAAGGCTTAAAAAGATCAGGAGCTGGGAACTAATATTACGGAAAATGTCCCCCATGGGATCTTGTCTCCCTAAAAGGGCTCTGACCTCATCAATTAGAGAAACCATTGAGACATAGTTTCATAACTTCTAATTTTTGTAACAAAATACTAATTTCACAATAAAACTTTACTACTATAAAAAAGAGTTCATCATTGAAATATTTAAAATACCAATAGCAGAAACCATGTACGCTTAACATTGTGCCACTGACAGAATAGATCTCAGAAGAAAACGCTGTCAACCAGACAATGTTTTCCCTGGATACAGATGTTTCAATAGCCAAATGGATGTCTTTGTTAACAGTCTTGGCTCATTACACATTCTTTACTGCTGTTTCATGACAGGACTTAGATCACTTCCAAGTATGGAAACAAAGAAGCAAGTAAGAAAATGGAAAGCTTGCTGGGTCACACTTCCCTTCTAAACAGAGGAAGATGATTGCTGCATTCTTGAGTAGGGGCAAAGAAAGTATATTCAATATCAGGATGGTTAGGCTTGGGACTAGGGTTAGGGATGATGAAAATACAGAAGGCCACACCACTGCTCTCCTGCTATTTCCGCTGAATTTTGCACCCACCATGGGAAGACATGGCAGAGGGAGATCAAAGTCCTATTATTAATTTGTAATTGGAGATATCAGAATGGGCATATTCAGTTTGTTCCCCTTTATCACATCCTTTCTGGTCTGAATTAGGCTGACCTTCATTGTTATTTCATGCTGGTAAAATAAGCAGACATCACATCTTTCAGAAGGAAATTGTGGATAATATCTGTATTTAACATATGCACAACATGAATTGTAATATTTAAATTATTATTGCACATTTTACGCAAAATCACTTTATTCTAACCTTAAAAGTGTTATGTTCAGTCCTGAGGCAAGGTTCCCAATTCTTTACAGTTGAGATAGGATACACCAAACTATTAAGCTCTTGTGCGAGGAGAGATGAACTGGCTCCCGTTTTTTATTCACCTACACCTACAGCTGGTTGCAACAAGTGTAGTTTGAGAAATATCCCCTCCATTATAAAATCCCTACGGTGTGGAAGCAGGATATTCGATAATTGAGTCCATACAACCCTCCAAAAAGCAACCCACCCAAACCCACCCAAACCCACCCCCCTACCCTTTAACCCCATATTTCCCATGGCTAATCCATCTAGCCTGCACATTTCTGGACACAATGGGAAATTTATCATGGCCAATCCACCCACCTGCACATCTTTGGACTGTGGGAGGAAACCAGAGCACCTACACACAGACATGGGAAGAACATGCAAACTCCACACAAAGGTGTGATTGAATGTGGGTCCCTGGTGCTGTGAGGCAGCAATGCTAACCACTAAGCCACTGCGCCACCAATGGATACTTTTCTCTCAGACCTAAATAAACTTTAAAAGGAGTCAATTTAACAAGACTTCCTCGGATTAACAGAAAGAGTGAGTTGATTTAATGACTAAATGCGAGAAGAATTAGTAATACACCACACATACACACAGATTAGAATGAAGAGGTGAGTCCAAAAAGATAATAGTTTAAAAAAAGAATGTGTAGATTGGTCTAGAATTGTTCATCAATTGTAGATTATATAAACCTTGTGCCATTGCATTGGAGGTTATCGGTGGCATTTATGTTGGGAGTAAAGCAGTTTGTAAGCTGATTGAAATTCCTTTGTCCTAATTTCTTTCCAAAGAGGTTTGCAGCACTCAAAATTAGAGAGGGTCTTTACCTGAAACACAGTGGTAACTAGGGGACAGTTTATCAACACCTTCATAGCACACACACTCAAATCCAGAAGGGTATATACAGCTAATATAACAGACAACTGTGGATGTGAAAATCTGAAACAAAAACAGAAATTGCTGGAGTAACTTAGCAGTCTGGTAACATGGTATCGTGCTATTAGTTCTGAAGAAGGGTCATTGGACTCAAAACATTAATTGTTTTCTCTCCGTAGATGTTGCCAGACCTGCTAAGTTTCTCCAGCAATTTCTGTTTTTGTGTGGTACACACCAGAGTGTACAGTCCCACTAGTTCACTCCCCTAGAGTGCAAATTAGCTTTTTAATTTTTTTTGCATATTCCTATGGGATTAGGCAGATATGTCTGCAAGAAATGCCTTCCTGCCAAGAGAAGAGATAGTTGACTCTACCATCAACTCTTCTTAAATTTCTTCCTGTTTGAAGGTTCCCAGATAACTTACATGTGTAATATTCATGGGCTTCACACATGACCTTGATAGACACTTAAATCCACAATTTTTCTATCACTATCCTCTTTTTTAGAAACAATGCTTTTTGGAGTTTAAAATAAAACATTTTATACATGTTTTGGGGTTCTGATCCATTGTCATAACAAAAACCAACCAGAAGATGTGGATCTGAGATAACAAGGTGTGGGGCTGGATAAACACAGCAGGCCAAGCAGCATCATAGGAGCAGGAAATCTTGACGTTTCGGGCCTTGACTCTTCATCATTCATTTTCTGATAAGGGTCTAGGCCCAAAACGCCAAGATTTCCTGCTCCTATGATGCTGCTTGGCCTGCTGTGTTCATCCAGCTCCACACCTTGTTATCTTGGATTCTCCAGCATCTGCAGTTCCCATGATCTCAGAAGATGTGGAACTGTTCTATTTTTGGCCTCCCTTGCCCAGCATTGTAGAAGTGAATAGTGAGCCTCAGTTTCAGAGGCATCCTCTGGTAACTCCCAGTGTTAGTAATTACTCCATCATAAAGTTTGACAATGAGCATCTGCAATGAGCTATATAAAGACAAGGAGTTTCAATCAAAAGTAAAAGCAGCAAAATGCAAAAGGAATGGCTGACCCACTGCCACCACTTTCCAATTACTGTTCTTTGCTCAAACTTCTGATACTGGAGACCAAGCTCATGAATCATGTCTATATTGCTTCAGATTCTCTGAGTATTCTGTACTGTACATCAGGAATGTTAGGATAAAAGTTATGTAGGTTCTAAATATATGAAAGATTCAATATGTAGCATTGTAGAGTGTTATTGCTCTATTGCTTTAAGGCTGCAAACCAGGTTCGAACAGTATTATCGCACTCCTTTTTCTTCCAGCTATCATTAAGTTTGTTGCAGTTTAAATTTGGTGAAAATGCTTTTAATTACTTAAACTTGACATTATAATGTTTAGAATTACCCAAGAATATTTGACAGAAAACATTATGTTGAGGATACATGAAAGCCATTCCTTCTTCTTTTGGTATTGTTAAAGAATTCCTAATAATAAACGGGAATAAGTTTTCTGGGTGATTAATGTGGACTAAGTACACACTGAAACAAAAGCAAATTGCTGTGAATTCTGAGTAATCTGAAAAAAAGAAACTGCTGGAAGAAAACTCAGGAGGACAGGGAGCATCTGTGGAGAGAGAAATAAATCAATGTTTTGAGTAGAATATGGTATATTTCTGATGAAGGGTTTAGGCCCGAAACGTCAAGTTTTCCTGCTCCTATGATGCTGCTTGACCTGCTGTGTTCATCCAGCCCCATGCTTGTTATCTCGGATTCTCCAGCATCTGCAGTACCTTTTATCTCTGATAAGTATATGTTTGGCAGGTTATAATCCTAAATCCATCTGTCGAATGGCGGACTTTGAAGGATCACAGTGAGAGTGGTCCTTGTGAAACAGATTCAGGAGAAACCAGCGAACCTACACAACTAACCTCCATTCCCGTCATCTCGGTAAAAATCCTTCATGCACATGTGCAGAGAAACAAATAATACTGTACCTAAGTGGGAATTGTCCCATCTACACATGAAGTGACGCACTAATCACCTGAAACCTGACAAATGAAAAGGCTGTTTCTTGGCTCTAGGGATTATCTATTCGTTTAATACATTAAATCTAAAATCCAAATAAAATGTATTATGAGTAAAATAAAAAGCTGAGGGCTGGAGTTTCCAGAAATAATAAGAATTTTGTGATGTATCAGGGTCAATGTAATATTATGTCAATTTTGCAAATTGCTAGAAATTAGAAAACTAACTAAATTCCTACTGAGCTTCAATGACACAGGTTAAGAAAAAGGAGGCCAAGTGGAGAAAGCTCATAGACACTCAGATATTTACAGCACCAAATGAGGCCATTTGGTCCATTTTGTCCATGCTAGTCAACAAAGATCTTCCTGCACTAAACCCATTTTCAAGCTCTCGATCCATAGCTCTGGAGCCTAAGGCAACGCACGTAAATATTTAAATACAGCTTAAGTGTTATGAGAGTTTCTGACTCAACCACTCTACTTCAGGCAGTGAGTTCATACTATCACCACCCTCTGGCTGAAAAAAGTTCTCCTCAGCTCCCTTCTTCATCTTCAATCCCTCTTACTTTAAATCCCCCACGACTGACAGTACTCCTAATGGAAAATGTGCCTTCTTATCCACCTATCCATACCCATTATAATCTTATACACTTCTCTCCAGTCCCTTCTTAAATTTTGCTCCTCCAAGGAAAATGAGCCTATCTAGTCTTTCCTTATAGCTCAGAGGCAGCATCCTGGCAGCATCTCCTCTGCACCTTCTCTAGAGCAATCACACCCTTCCTATAATGTGGTGAAAAGAACTTCATGTTCAAGTTGTGACCTAACCAGTGTTTTATACAGTTCCAGTAAAACCTGCTCTTGTATTCGATGTCTAAGCTAGTAAATCCCATATGCCTTTTTAACCACCTTATCTACCTGTCCTGCTACCTTCAGGAATCTGTAGATATGCACACTGAGGCCTTCTAATCTTCATACTTTTTCAGGATGCTTCCATTCATCCTTGCTTTGTCAGCCCTCCCACATACTTAGCTCATATTGTCTGGTTGAATTCCATTTTCCAAAACACTGCCCACATGATCAGTCTGTTGACATCCTCCTGCTTTACAGCTATCCTCCTCACTATTTACCACCAAGCCAATTTTCATGTCATCTGCAAACTTCTTGATCATTCCCCCTATATCTAAGTCCAAATCATTAATGCAAACCATAAATTACATAGGCCCTTGCATGTAGCCCTGTGGAAACACAGTGGAAACAGACAACCAGCCACATCCCTCTACTTTCACCCCCTGCTTTATACCTTACTGACAATTCTGGATCCATGGTGCCTTTTCACCTTGTATCCCATGGGTTTTTACCTCCCTGTCTGATCTGTCATAAGAGAGCTTATCAGTAGATTTGCTAAAGTTCATGTGAACCACGTCAACTACATTACTCTCATTAAAACTCCTAGTTAACTCCTCAAAAGCTGTAATTAGCCTGTCAAACATTACCTTCCCTGAACAAGATAGAAGGTTATGTGGGAATTCAGTGAGATCTTGATCAACTGGTCCAGTGGGCTGAGGAATGGCAGATGGAGTTTAACTTAGATAAATGCATGCATTTGTTAGGTAAAACCAGGATAGGATTTACATAGTCAATGGTAGGGTGCTGGCAAGTATTGCAGAACAAAGATCTAGGGGTATAGGTTCATGATTTTTTGAAAGTGAAGTCACAGATAGACATGGTAGTGAAGAAGGCTTTCGGTATGCTTGCTTACTCAGAGCATTAAGTGTAGCAGTTGGGATATCTTGGCGCAGCTGTATAAGATGTTAGTGGGGTCACATTTGGAGTAATGCATGCTGTTCTGGTCGTTCTACAATAGAATTATAATATAATTCTATAGTAGAGTGATTATAATTAATATATACAATTAAACTAGAAAGAGTGCAAAGAAGTTTTATAAGGATGCTACATGGACTGGAAGGTTTGAGTTATAAGGAGAGGTTGAATAAGCTGGGACTTGTTTCCCTGGTGTGTAGGAGACTGGGGGGTGACTTTATAAAGGCCTATAAAATCATGAGAAGCATAAATAAGATAGATAGCCAACAGCTTTTTCCCATGGTAGGGGAGTCTAAAACTAGAGGGCATGGGTTTAAGGTGAGATGGGAGTGATACAAAAGGGTCTAGAGGGGCAACTGTTTTCACACAAAGGGTGGTGAGTGTCTGGAATGGACTGCCAAAGGTATTGGTGGAGGTGAGTACAATTATTTTCATCTAACAAACATTTGGACAGGTACATGGATGGGATAGATATAGAGGGATATGGACCAAATGCAGGCAAATGGAACTGAATTAATTATGAAAACTGGTCAGCATGGGCAAGTTGGGCCAAAGGGCTGTAAACTTCTATGACTCTAAATCTATGCTGATCATCTCTGATTATTCCATGTCTCTCCATGCAGATATATTCTGCCCCTCAAATTTCATTCTACTAACTTCCCCACCACAGTAGTTATAAGTCTGGCCTGTAATTTCCTTGTCTATCCCTTTCTCCCTTTATTAATAATAAGATAACGTAAGCAGTCATCCAGTTGCTAAACATACTAATACCTCCTCTCCCTCTCTCTCCCCCTCTCTCTCTGTCTCTGTTAATTTCTTCTCTAATACTTCACAGCTCTTCACCCTGATGTATGTATCTGCATTATGCTTTTCCATTTTAAAGGTCAATACAACGTCAATAGGTCAATACCAGGCCTATGCTCAGGTCTTCTGGGTCAATACACAGATTACCTTATCATCCCTAATGGGCCTTTTCCTTTACTTAGTTATTCACTTACTCTTTATATGCATTTAAAAAAACTTCAGGTTTTCCGTTAATCTACTGTTGTATGCTTTCATATGCAGTCTCTTAGCTTTTCTGATTTCCTTTTTTCCACATGTTATCCTCCTCTAGGGATTCAGCCATATTGAGTCCTTGATATCTGGTATAAGCTTTTCCTTTTTTCTTAATTCTAACATTTATGTCCCTTGACATCTGTGGATCTCCATCTCAGTTCCACACTTTGTGTGGGAACATATTTGGCCTGTACTTTTACCATTTCCTCCTTGAATCCCTCCTATTGCTCTGACACAATTTTATCTGCAGGTAGCTGTTCCCAGTTTATTTGGGCCGAACCATATCTTAATCTTAAAATTAGCCCTTCCCCACTTTAGACCTTTATTCTAAGTCCCTCCTTATCCTTTTTGATAATGATCCTTAACCTAACTGAATTATAGTCATTATCTCCAAAATACTCCCCTGAACATATGCTGGCCACCTGCTTGGGCTCATTTCCAAATATTGCATCCAGAACAGCCCCTCCCATGGTTAAGCATTTTATGTACTGGCTGAAAAAGTTCTCCTACTTACAATTCAAGACTTTTGTTCTCTCCCTACCTTGCACACTAAACACTATCCTAGTTAATGTTCTGATGAAGAGTTACCAGACTCGAAACGTAAACTTTGCTTTCTTCCCACAGATGCTTCCAGACCTGCTAAATTTCTGTTTTTGTTTCAGATCTCCAACATCCACAATTTTTTTGTTTTATTCTATCCTAGTTAATATTTGGGTAGTGAAAATCCCTTACTATAACTGCCTTATTATTCTTACACTTCCTTGAAGTTTGACTCCTTATTAGATCCTCTACATCTCCCTGTTTTGGGGCCTATAGAACAAACCCAATGGCACTTTTGCTCCTGTGTTTCTTTGCACGTCTACCCATATGGCCTTATTTAATGATCTTTCTAAAATATCATCCCTCCTCACTGCTATAATCGATTACTTGATCAATATTGTCACATCTTCTTCCTCCCTGTCTATCTCATTTGAATACCCTATAACCAGGAATGTTGAGCTGCTAATGCTGCCTATCTTTCAGCTAAGCATCAGTCATAACTATCATGCTCCCATGTGCCTATCTGTGCCCTCGACTTGTATGTCTCATTCTTCAGACTCCTTGCACTAAAAAGTGCTCTATTTAACCTTGCAAAAGTCATTTATTTCTTATTTAGCCCATGATTCTTCTGCGTTCTAGACTCATGTCTTAAGTTCTAATTCCACCTCAGCTTCTCTTCCCTCTGAACTAGTTGTTAAGATCCCATTCTCCTGCCAAGTTAATTTAAATCCATCCCCACAGCATGAGCTAACATCCCTGTGAGGACATTAGTTCTGTTCCTGTTCTGATATAACCCATTCAACTTGTACAGGTTCCACCTTGTAGAAATGACCCTAATGCTTCTGAATCTGAAGCTCTCCCTCCTACACCATCTCTCCAGCCAGCATTCATCTGCTGTACCTTTCTATTCTTGTACTCACCACTGTGCATTACCAGAAGTGATTTGAAGATTACTAACTTTGAAGTCCCAAGTTTTCCTATTTAACTCCCTAAAGTCCGCATGCAAGATCTCATTTCTCTATTTTCCTAGGTCATTTGTCCCAACATGGACCATAGCCACTGGCTATTCCCCCTTCCCTATCAGAATATCCTCCCTGCAGATGTTCTGTGACATCCTTGACCATGACACCTTGGAAGCAACATATTATCCACAGCCACAGAGAACCTGTCTACTCCCCTGACAACAGTTAATGGAAACAAGAGTTAATCAACAAAATAGCAAGTGCAATTTTTGTTTAAAGATATTTTGTTTATCCACAGAAAAGCAATATTAACTGGCTAAAAGGATTCCTTTCATACAGCATTTCTCGATATGAGAACATAAAAAATAGGGGTAGTAGTACAACATATGGCCCATCAAGCCTGCTCCTCTATTCAATACAGGCCTTAGATTTCAACATTACTTTCCCACCAGCTCCTTAAATCTCTTAATTTCCTGAGAGACCAAAAATGTCTATCATAGCCTTAAATAAATTTAACGATGATGTTTCCATACCAGATGGGAAAAGAATTCCAAAGATTTGCAACCCTTTGAGAGAAGAAATGTTTCCTCATCTCAGTGCTAAGTGTTTGCTCTTTATCCTTAGAATGTATCCCCCACATGTTACAATCAGATCCTAGGAAAGATTCTCCATGTTCACTCAGTTTTCTTCAATTAACAAAGAAATGAGTTTATTAGTTACTAAACATGAGAAAAAAGTTACAATACACATACACCCACATTATAAAAGAGAAGTGAGTCCAAACAAAGGTAAAAGAAGATACAGTCTGTCAGTCTCTGTATTGTTCATGAAGAGTAGATAGTGGCACATTAATAGACCTGCAATCAATTTCAAAAATCTCCACTTTTCAGGTCGATTGAGATACTTCCGTCTGTTTCCTTTTGAGTGGCTTACAATGAATATCTATAGTAAATATTTGCAGTTTGAGGAACTTCAGAACTGAGTGAAGAAACTGGAGTCTAAGCTGCATTGTACCAAGTCAGGGAAGAGGAAAGTTACCTGGACACTTTTCTCCAGAAGGTGGTCACACTCTTCAGATTAGATAATGCAAATTCAAGAGTGTGACTGCCAGTGAAGCGGGTATTAGCACATAGGAATTAATGTTGAGCTACCTTGGACCCTGCAATTGTCCAAATGTTGCAAGGTTCTTCCAACCTGTATGAAAAAGGGTAGGATAACAGAGAGGATGAGCAAACTGATTACAAAACCTTTTTCAGAAATAGGGGAGAGGGAAGAGAGCTCTGAAATAAAGAGAAAGGAGGGGTGGGGCTGGGGAGGTAGGTGGGTTGGTGATAGGTGAGTACAGGTAGGCAGTGGTGGGGATTGGTCAGTGAGGTGGGAGAAGTGGATAGGTGGGAGGGAAGACGGACAGGTTGTGTCAGGTCAGGGAGGCAAGGATGAGAAGGAGAGTTGGTCATGGGATGAGGCCGGGGTGTGGGGAGATTTTAAAACTAATAAAGTCCACATTTAGACTATTGGGTTGTAGGCTCCCAAGGCGGAATATGAAGTGCTGCTCCTCCAGTTTCCGGATGGCATCATTGTAACACAGGAGGAGGCCCAGGATAGACATGTCACCCAGGGAGTGGGAGAGGGAGTTGAAGTGGTTCGCGACTGGAAGGTGTTGTCGTTTGTCACGAATAGAGCGCAGGTGCTCTACAAAGCGGTCTCCGAGCCTCCACTTGGTCTCACCGATGTAGAGGAGGCCACATCGGGAGCAGCGGATGCAGTCGACCACATTAGCGAATGTGCAGGTGAACTTCTGTCTGATGTGGAAGGTTTTTTTGGTTCCTTGGATGGAGGTGAGGGCGGAGGTGTAGAGGCAGGTGTGGCACTTTCTGCAGTTGCAGAGAAAGGCGTAGGGGCCGCCTCTACATTGAAGACTCCTCTACATTAGATTTTTTCCCAGATCAGGGAAGTCCAGAACTAGAGGGCATAGGTTAAAGGTGAGAGGGGAAATATTTAAAAGGGGCCTGAGCGGCAACTTTTTCACACAGAGGGTGGGTCCATATATGGAACAAGCTGCCAGAGGAAGTGGTTGAGGCAGGTACAATTACAATATTCAAAAGACATTCGAGTAGGTACATGGATAGGAAGGGTTTAGAGGGATATGGGCCAAATGCAGACTTACGTGTCTAAGAAGGTTTCCTAAATAAATATGTAGAGGGTCCTACTTGGGGGGATGCAACATTGGACCTCCTCTTGGGTGATGAGGTTGGGCAAGTGACTGAAGTGTCATTTGGAGAGCACTTTAGGTCCAGTGACCATAACGTGCTTAGTTTTGACAAAGTTATGGAAAAAGATAGGACATGTCCATGGATTAAGGTGCTAAACTGGAGCAGGGCTAATTTTGCATCCATTAGACAGGATCTAGCAGAGGTTGATTGGGTGAGTCTGTTTGAAAGAAAAGAAATGACTAGCGAATGGGAGGTCTTTAAAAGTGTGAAATCAAGAGTCCAGGGACAATATGTCCCCGTTAGGGTGAAGGGGAAAGCTGGCAGGTTTAGGGATCCCTGGCTGATAGGGATTTTGAGGATGTGGTCAGGAAAAAGAAGGAGGCATACATTGGGTTTAAGCTCTTAGGCTCAAGTGAATCCCTAGATGACTAGAAAAGGTGGAGGAGCACACTTAAGAGGTAAATCAGAAGACCAGAAAGAGGGTATGAGATAGATCTGGCAGATAAGGTTAAAGATAATCCGAAGAGGTTCTATAGTGATATTAAGAGTAAAAGGGTGACTAGGGAGAAAATAGGCCCCCTAAAAGATCAGCATGGCCGTCTATGTGTGGAGCAACAGGAGATTGGGGAGATTTTTAATGAATATTTCTCCTCAGTCTTTACTGAGCATAGAATAATGGATGCTAAGGAAATAAGTGGGGATATCTTGGACCACATACATATTACCAGACAGAAGGTGTTTGCAGCCTTAGATCACATTAAAGTGAATAAATCTCATGGGCCTGATCAAGTCTACCCTCAGACTTTGAGGGAGGCTAGGGAAGAAAATTACAGAGGCCCTTGCAGAAATGTTTGTTTCATCTTTAGCCACTGGTGAAGTTCCAGAACACTAGAGGGTCGGTAATGTTATCCATTGTTTAAGAAAGATAGCAAAGCCAGGGAACTACAGGCCAGTGAGCCTTACATCAGTGGTAGGCAAGTTACTGGAGAGGATACTGAGGGACAGGATCAACCAACATTTGGATAGTCAAGGTCTGATTAGGGATAGTCACATGGATTTAGGGGAAGGGAGCCATGTCTGACAAATCTTTTAGAGTTTTTTGAAGAGGTAACCAAGAGGATGGATGAGGGTAGGGCAGTGGATGTTGTCTATGTGGACTTTAATAAAGCCTTTGACATAGTCCTGCACAGTAGGCTACTCATGATGGTTAGGTTACATGGGATCCAGGGAGAGCTAGCTAATTGGATTTAAAATTGGCTCGATGGTAGGAAGCAGAGGGTGATGGTTGAAGGTTGCTTCTTGGACTGGAGCCCTGTGACTAGTGGTGTGCCACAGGGTCAGTGCTGGGACCTTTGTTATTTGTTATTTACATAAATGATCTGGATGTGAATGTACAAAGCATGATTAGCAAGTTTGCAGATGATATAAAATTACGAGGAATCATTGATAGTGAGGAAGGTTATCAAAAATTACACAGGGATCTTGGTCAGATGGGGAAGTGGGCTGAGGATGGCAAATGCAATTCAATGCAGATAAGTGTGAGGTGTTGCACTTTGAAAGTCAAACCAAGATAGGACTTACACAGCAAACGGTAAGGTCCTGAGGAGCGTTGTGGAACAGATGATCATAGGAATACAAGTCATAATTCATTGAAAGCGGCATCACAGGTAGACAGGTGGTGAAGAAGGCATTTAGCATGCTGGCCCTCATCGGTCAAGGCATTGAGTATAGGAGTTGGGACATTATGTTACAGTTATATAAGTTGTTGTGAGGCTGCACTTGGTGTATTGTATACATTTTGATCACCCTGTTATAGGAAAGACATAGTTAAACTGGAAAGTATGCAAAGATTTATGAGGATGTTGCCAGGACTAGTAGGCCTGAGTTATAGGGACAGATTGGCCAGGATAGGACTTTATTCTTTGGAATGTAGGAGAATGACGGGTGACCTTATTGAGGTGTATAAAATCATGAGGGGCATAGATACGATGAGGACATGTAGTCTTTTTCCCAGGGATGAGGAATTGAAAACTAGACGGCGTAGGTTTAAGTTGAAAGGGCAAAGATTTAAGAAGAACCTGAGAGGCAACTTCTTCCAGCAGAGAGTGGTGCACATATGGAATGGGCTACCAGAGAAAGTGGATGAGGCAGGTACAATAGCAACATTTAAAAAACATTTGGATAGGTCCATGGATGGGAAGAGTTTAGAAGGATATGGACCAAATGCAGGCAATTAGAACTAGCTGAGCGGGCACCATGTTCAGCATGGACCAGTTTGGGCCGAAGGGCTTGTTTCCATGCTGTATTACTCTATGACTCTAAATATGACTAGTTCAGTTTAGGAAACCTAATCAGCATGAATGATTTGGGCTGAAGTGCCTGTTTCTGTGCTACATACCCTGTATGGCTTTATGACCTCTGTGCTAGCTTTCTGTGTTTTGTGCACAAGTACCTCCAAGATCCTTTGTGTTTTAGCTTTCTGCAGTTTTTCTGTTTAAACAATACTTTGTTCTTTTGTTCTCCCTTCCAAAATGAACAACTTCATAGTTTTCCACACTGTACTCTATTTGCCGACTTTTTGCCCACTTCCTTAATGTATCAATATGTCTCTGTAACCTGTTTGTAACATTGCAACATTAGGAACTAAATTAGAAAGCAAAACATCCAAGGTAATAAACTCTGGATTACAGTCTGAGCCACAAGCAAACTGGCCTAGGGTAAATTAAGCCAAGACGTTAACTGCATGTTGAAATGTTAAAATTGGTGTGGGTGGAATGGGTTTCAATGCATGGGGCACTGGTACCAGAACTGGTGTAGAAGGGAGCTGTTCCAAGGGAATGGGTTCCACTTGAACTGTCCTGGGACCAATGCATTCGATAATTGCGTAATTAAGGCTGTAGAGAGGGCTTTAAATTAATTACAGAGGGGTGAGCTGGGGTGATGGAAAATGTAGATTTACAAAGCAAGAGGATGCAGCAGCATTACAGTGCAACTGTATTGGATACAATATCCAAAACGGGCCATGGAGGGACCAAGTATAAAAACAAAGAAAAAAGGCAGTAAATAGCAAATAGTAAAAAAAGGGGGAAAACATAGTAAAAGGGCTCAATTAAAGCTGTTTACTTGAATAAGCATATTATTCAGAACAAAATAGACGCAGTAACTACGCAAATACAGATAATGGACATGATCTTACAGTCATTACGAGCTTACTGGGAGACCAAAGCTGGGAACGAAACATTTATGGGTTACATGACTTTTCAGAAGGACAGGCAGGAAGGAAAAGGTATTGGGGTAGCATTGTTGGAACAGGATGACAGAAGTACAATAACAAGAAATGATCTTGAATCAGAAGATGTAGAGTCCATATGGGTTAAGCTAAGAAATAAACACTGGTAGGAGTAGAATACAAGGACCCAACAGTAGCTATATGGTAGGACAGAGAATAAATCAGGAGATAATGCTGACATGTAAAAATGACAGTCCATTAATCATGTGTAATTATAATCTTCATGTAGATTGGAATAGTCAGATTGGCAGGGGAAACCATGAAAAAGAACTCATGGGGTGTACTCAGCACAATTTCCTCGAACAATATGTTGTGGATCCAACCAGGGAACAGGCTATTCTGGACCTTGTGATTTGTAATGAGGCAAGCTTAAAAACTGATGTCAGAGTAAAAGATCCCCTCAGAAATAATGACCATAACATGGTAGAATTTAGCATTCAGATCAAGAGGGAGGATCTTGGGTCAGAAACAACTGTGGTCAGCTCAAATGAGGACAATTACAAACAAGTGTGGGCAGAGATGGCTGGAGTGAACTGGGAAAGGAGTTTGGCAGCAAAGACAGCTGAGGAACAATGGCAGACATTTAAGAAATTAGTTCATGGCTCACAGCAAAAGTATATTCCAGTGAGGAAGAAGGATTCTAAGAAAGGGATAGCTACTATGCTTAGCCAGAAAAGTTAAGAATAGTATCCGATTAAACTAAGAGGCATACAATGTGGTAAAGATTAGAGGTAAACCAGGAGATTGGGAAAGTTTTAAAAAACAACAAAAGACAACCAAAAATAATTAAGAGGGGGAAAATAAACTTTGATAGTGAGCCATGGATGGCATGGTGGCACAGTGGTTAACACTGCTGCCTCACAGTGCCAAGGACCCAGGTTCAATTCCAGCCTTGGGTGACTGTCAGTGTGGAGTTTACATGTTCTCTCCATGTCTGCATGGGTTTCTGCTGGCTGCTCCAGTTTCCTCCCACAATCCAAAGATGTGGGGGTTACATGGATTTGTGTTCCAAATGTCCAGGGATGTGCAGGCTAAGTGTCTGGGTGGGATACTCAATGGGCCAAATGGCCTCTTTCTGCAGTTGCAGGATTCTATGATTCTCAGCCAACATATAATATCAAGATGGCAGTAAGAGCTTCTTTAAATATATGAAAAGGAAGGGAGAGGCCATAATGAATATAGGCCCCTTAGAGAATGAGGAACCAGGAAATGGTAGCGGAATTGAATAAGTACTTGAATCAGCCTTCACCTGAGAAGACTGTACCAGCATTCCAAAATTGCTAAATATTCAAGAGCAAAAGGACGAGAGGAAGTACATTCAATAACAGTTACTAGAGAGAAAATGCTTGGGAAACTAGTAGGGTTAAAGACTGGCAAGTACCCGAGACCAGATGAGATGCATCATGTGATATGAAATAAAATAGCTACATTGAGGCTGGATGCTCTGGTGGCAATTTTCCAGGAATCCTTAGATTCGGGAAAAAAAGATTGGAAAACTGTTGCGGTGATACTTTTTATTTTTGAAAAGAATGGAGACAAATAGCAGGTAACCGTAGGCTCTTTAGCTTAAGAGCATAGGAACTAAGGGCAGGAGTAGGCAATTAAGCCTCTCAAGCCTACTCCACCATTCAATACAAATGTGTCTGATCTCATCTCAGCCCCGGTCCACTTAGCTATCCATTTTTCATAACCTTTCAGCCCATTACTGATTAAAAACCTATCTCCCATCCACCACACTATAGATTTACAATCATTTGAAAGAAGTAATTTCTCCTCATTGCTGTTTTAAATTTGTTACCCCTTATCCTAAAACTATGACCTTTCTCTCTAGATTGTCCCACAAGGTGAAACATCCTCTCTCCACTTACTTTGTCAATCCCTTTACCATCTTTCATACCACAAATAGATCTCCTCTCTTTCTTTTAAACTCTAATGTGTAGGCCTAAACTGCTCATTCTCTCTTCATAAGACAAACCCCTCATTGTTGGAGATAGTAGGAACTGCAGATGCCGGAGAATCTGAGATAACAAGGTGTAGAGCTGGATGAACACAGCAGGCCAAGCA
Source organism: Ginglymostoma cirratum (assembly GCA_024137785.1). Taxonomy (NCBI): domain Eukaryota; kingdom Metazoa; phylum Chordata; class Chondrichthyes; order Orectolobiformes; family Ginglymostomatidae; genus Ginglymostoma; species Ginglymostoma cirratum. Next base: position 70,806,185 of record JAHRHZ010000014.1, read on the forward strand.
GCATCAGAGGAGCAGGAAGGCTGATGTTTCGGGCCTAGGCCCTTCTTCAGAAATTTTCTGAAGAAGGGTGTAGGTCCAAAACGTCAGCCTTCCTGCTCCTCTGATGCTGCTTTGCAGCTGTATTCATCCAGCTCTACACCTTGTTATCCCTCATTGTTGGAATCCATTTAGTAAATCTCTTCTGGACTGCTTCCAATGAAACTAGTTCCCTCTTTCAGTAAAAGGAACAAAACTGTACACAATGCTCCATTTGTGGTCTCACTAATGCCTTGTTCTTTTGCGGTAACCCTTCCCTATTTTCATTCTCTCTTCCTTTAACAGTAAATGCCAAATTTCATTTGCCTTTCTTAATACTGGGTTTAGGATAGTTAGGTGGTTGTTTTTGACCGGTGCAGATGCAATGGGCTAACGGGCCTTTTTCTGTGCTGTAGATCTCTCTGACTCTATTACCTGCATATCAATCTGTGGTTGTTGCATGAGAAAATCCAAATCCCTCTGCACCGAAGCATTCTGACTTTTCTCTATGTTTAGATAATAAGTTGCCTTTCTATTCTTCTGACCAAAAGTGATAACCACATTTATCCACATTAATCTTCATCTGCCAACTTTTGGCCCATTCACCTAGTCTATCCATAGCCATGTCATGCCTGACAAATGTGCTAGAATTCTTTGAGCAGGTGACAAGCAAGATAGATAAACAGGAAATAGTGGATATATTTTCAGAAGACATTTTATAAGGTACCATACATTCAGCTACTTAATAGATCTCCATGGTGTTGGAGGTAGTATATTGGCATGGATACAGGATTGGCTAACTAATAGAAGACAATTGGCATGGGGAATATTTTCAGGATGGCAACATGTAACTGATGTGCTGCAGTGATTAGTGCTGGAACCACAATGTATGAGTGGCTTGAATGAAGAAAGTGAATGTGCTAGTGCCAAGTCAGCCATGATCTCATTGAAAACCAAGCTGATTCAATGGGCTGAATAGTCTACTTCTGTCCTACATTTTATGGTTAATGCAGTAGTGATTGGTTTTTCAACTTTGACCTTCACAGCATACTGATGCGTGAAATCTGGCCAATTAGCACAAAAGAGCACCTCAGCTCATCTTTTTCTACTATCATATACAAACTAGGGTTGAACTGGATTTTATCCCTCATTTCAATGCATTATTGAAAGGGGAAAACAGAACATATGTCTCTCACCCAGACTGCTGTTTCTCTCTGATTATGTTTACAGTCTGAGATAATTCCTAGGATATTCCTGTTCTGTTTGCAGTGCACTTCTCCCTTGAAGCTTCCTTGACACCCCTTCAGATATGACATTCCACAGAGTCTCGCTATCTATCTTCAGACAGCTAATTAATGTACATCCTTGCACAATTGTTTGTCTGGAGCAGTCACCTTTTTTAAAAAAGCATATATGGGAATTAAATGTTTGAAATGTCCATAGTGATCTGAAATGATGATGCACGGTCACAATACACACCACTTCTCTCTCTCCATCTTCTCACACTCTCTTCCTTTCCCAACCCCACCCTTCACCCTCTGTAGTCAAGCTGTTTTCTAGATTCCCTAGTTAGGGAAGACAACCTCTCAGTGCCCATCCTATCAAATTTTACTCACATGGCACAAGACAGTAAGAACAGTTTAAACAGAACTAGAAAATGCTGCAAATATGCATGGGGTCACCAACATCTCAAAAAGAGAAAAGACAGCTGGGTGGCATGTTGGGTGTGTTTGCTGCATCAGACAACTGCAGTTGTCAATTAAGCTCACGCTTTATAGAATAGGCCAATAGGCCAAAATGTTTACACTTTGCAGAGAATAAAAGAAATATCTTATATTTTAAAGCAGTTTTATGTCACACAAAACTTGGGATGGTGCCACCACCTCTCAAAGCATGGGCCTTGCATGGCTGATTACAAGCCCCAAGTCCCCAGTTTGGTTTAAAGTTCCTTAAGTAATTGCCGAGTTGTGCTGAGCAGGAGAGTCTCATGTGATTTAAAATCAGCAGATAATGCAGCAAGGTGGTTTGATATGAGCCCCGGGATTTGTTACTGAGTCTGTAGTTACCAAGGCATAGCCTATAGCAGTGAAACTAACCACAACACTCACATTCTACACCATAGTTATCATCCAAACTTCATTTGCCAATTATGTAACTATCAGTCACTTCAGCACATGGAAACATATCCACCAAGTCACAGCTGCATCGGGGTAAGAGAGCAGAGAGTCACATCTGTTTCCCTAAGACCCTGCAGCAAAAACAAATACAACAACAATCTGTCACAGCGCTGATTTCCCTGGGGTACTGGGAATCGGTGAATGCATACATTTCAAACTATGTACTCCTCTGGATCAGGCCAATCAGTGCAATTGAAAAAGACAACAAATGACTGCAGTTGGTGTGCAGTGCCAAAAATCACATCATGTATGTACATTAGTTAATACTTCAGATCTACCCACAGCCCCCGCATTCCTTCTCGATCTCTTCCACAATGATCTTGGAGTTATTTGTAAGAAGAGAATGGTTGTCAACTCTAAGGCCATTTTTAAAGCTGTGCAACCAATACTATAAGGGACTGAGTGACGTCAGTGAAATGACACCTATGATCCAGGTCATATTGTACGGAGCGGTGATTTCTTGTCATATTAAATAGGTAGCCCTCTTCCATATTGTTCCAGAAAGTGCATTTGTTTTTGTCAAACTAGAGATAATCACAAACATACACAGTGACAGATCATGGGGACATCTATCCCAAGCAGGAGACCAGTCTTTAAGCTCTTTAAGCCCTGACTGAAATTGATTCAAAGGACCAGAATTTTGTTTTGGGGCTGATGATTATGTGCTGTTCATTCACCCCCTGAGCTCCCAGTGAGTGCAAGAACAAGTCAGTGAGACAGTTCCAAACAGACAGATGAAATAGAAGGGAGTACAATCCCATAAGGAAATGATCCAAATCCCAGAGGATTTCCCTTCCAGCTGGTCATATTGCCACTGCTTCCCAGGAAGCAACTCTCATGTCATAGAACTACTAAGGACCTTGTAATAATCTCACTCCCAAATCCGGCCCCACTCACCAGCTTTTGTCGGCGGCAGTTTCTGCTAAGGTCCACTAACATGCCAGTTAGGGAGCTTCTGCCCCTTTAAAGTCCCCTGCATAATCATGAAGTGCTTCAAGAGGCTGGTCATGGCCCACGTCAACTCCAGTCTCCCACCCTGCCTCGATACCCTGTTATTGGCCTGTCGACATAACAGGTACACAGCAGATACCATTTTCCTGGCCCTGCACTCATCGCTAGAATATCTGGACAAGGACACCCACATCAGACTCCTACTCATTGACTACGGCTCTGCCTTCAACACCATTAACCCCTCCAGATTGATCTCAAAACTCCGAGACCTGGGTCTCAGCTCCACCCTCTGCAACTGGATCCTCAGCTTCCTGACCCATAGACTGCAATCAGTGAGGATAAGTAACTGTACCTCCTACTCATTAACACTCAACACTGGAGCCCCCCCAAGAATGTGTTCTCAGGCCCCTACTGCACTCACTGTGCACCATGATTGTGTAGGCAAATTCCGAATGAATGCCATCCACAAGTTTGCTGATGACACAACCATGGTAGGATGGATATCAAACAACGATGAGGCAGAATACAGAAAGGAGTTAAAGGACTTGTTAACATGGTGCAATGATAACAATCTCTCTCTCAATGTCGGCAAAACTAAAGACCTGATCATTGACTTCAAAAAGAAAGGAGGAGGACACACCCCTGTCTATATCAACAGAGTGGAAGTTGAGAGGGTTGAAAACATCAAGGTCTTCAGAGTGACAATAACTGACAACGCGTCCTGGACTTCCCACGTAGATGCAATGGTCAAGAAGGTGTGACAATGCATCTTCTTCTCAGGCGGCTCAGGAAATTTGGCCTGTCCATAAGGTCCCTCACCAACTTCTACAGATGCACCAAAGAAAGCACAACAGTCTGGTACATTAACTGCACTACCCAGGACCATAAAAAACTATAGCAGGTTGTGTGCACAGCCCAGACCATCACAGAAGGCAACCTCACATCTATGGACTCCATTTACACCTCTCACTGCCGCAGAAAGGCTGCCAACATCATCAAAGACCCATCCCACCCCAGTAATGACCTCCTACAATCTCTTCTGTCAGGTGCAAGAGACAGAAGCTTGAACACATACACTAGCAGGTTCAAGAACAGCTTCTTCCCTGCTGTTATTAGACAGATGAATGGACTCTTTAACTTTCAATAATGTTGATCTTGTTAATGTTGAACTTACCACACGTATGTGTGCAGTGTAACCTGTATGTCTCCCTCTGTCTAAGTCTTTTTCACCCTCTGATCTATATGTTCTTGCTTCCTATGATCTGGCTGTACTGCTCACAAACAAAGCTTTTCACTGTACTTAGGTACACATGACAATAAATCAAAACAATCAATCAAATTCCTAATTGGGATTTTGATCTATGTAAAGTCCGGCTTTCCCTTAATTTATGCATGATGGACCTCATCACAGATTCATATGATAATCTTCCCTGTGGAACATTGCTACTGGGAATGCAATCATGGCCATAGTGTTGCAAAGGCACTAACAATAAGAAATATACAAACAACAACTGACATTAGTGTTTTATTTTAATATACTAGTCCAGTTATAGCAAATACTTATCTATTAAACTTTACCACTGCTGTCTGCAGAAAATTCTAGAGGAGCTGGAAACTGGTAAAACAGTTAGATTTCCCATTATACTGACCAACCCAATCAGACCAAAATCAGAGTCTAGATCCAGCCCCTCATCTCTGATATGACATTTTAGTCAGCCAGCTGCATGATAAATGTGGAAACCTCATTAACATCTTTAAGAGGCTATAAACAAAACTTTAACTTTACATAGTAGATGTTATATTTGCCTGGTTTTAAATATACGTTTTCTCCCTTAGTGAATCATCCCACATGCTTAAATCTAGGTGTGTTTTGGAATGAACAAATAATTAGGAAACTGAAGCTAATGCAGAATTAACAAGTTAAAGTTACATAGCTTAGGGAAGAAAGCCTGATTGGGAGAAAGCGTGAATTCAAGTCCAGTATATTACTAGTAAGCATCTCATTTCTTGTCCAGCTTGGTTCATTCTATCATTGAGACCATGGGTTTGCAGGATTAAATAGAAGTGAGTGAGAAGAATCCCAGACGTCAGTGACAGGTCTACCCCTCCAGGTTCCATTAATATGTCAGACTGGCTAGTCGATTACTAACAGTGCCTGGAGCACTGCAGGCCTATGTGGTTCAAGTATCAGATTACTAGATTTTCTACATCCTCAAAGCTCCAAGGTCCTGCTTGAAACCTACATCGGAGTCAACTCAAGCACATTGTAATTCCTCTTCTCAAGATGAACAATAACCAACTGGAATTAAAAAAACAAATGCTGGAAAAAGCCAGCAAGTCCAGGTAGCACCTACGAAGAGAGAAGGAGAATTAAGGGCCAATTACCTTTCGAGTAACTGACAAGCATGGATTTGAAACACCTTAAGTATTATATTCCATATACAGTTTTACTGTTATATTTACAAACTTGCTTTAGTTCCTGATCTCTATCTTCCAACACATTGGCCTCAAAATTAATGGGGAAGCAAAGAGGAAACCCACTTGGCAGGTAGGGAGGGGTAAGCTAGAAAAGCTCAGGAACATGGATGTCCTGCTTAATTTATTACTGGGAATGCCTAGAGTATAAATTGTTGTAATTGATTGAAATTTGGCATTCTTGCATTTGTCCTGAGGAAGAGATGAATAACTTGGGTAATATGTGTCTCTAGTTATCGATATTTAAGTTGGATTTCAATGCCTTTGTTTTAATTACACAGTTTCCTGCTCAGCCAGCCAATTTCATGGGCTGACAATGGGAAGGTAGGAATTTTAAAATCTGGATTGATGAGTTGGGGCAGGGTGGAGGAGATATCAGCTAAACTGAGGATAGGCTGGGGATCAGGGCTGGAGGATGTGGAGTCCACCAATAATGGGGCAGGTGACCTAAGATGTAGGAAGTATCAGACGATTGCAGGATAGGCCAGATATTGAAGTTTAGCTAGGGAGGTGGCATTATTGTCATTCAAAATATTAACAAATAAGTTTTGTGCTTTAACAATGCTGCTGTAATCACCTGAAGGGTTTTCTTTGATGTCATCCTTAAGCTATTTCCTTCCCTGTTTACTCTTCAACCCTACAGGCTCCCTCAGCTGCTTTTACATCAGTTACAATTGTGTAAATTCAATGAAACACACAAGTCAAGAAACTGTAGACTAAATTTACACGTTTCCCCATAACTGCTGCTAATGAGTTAAGAAGCAAAAGAAATGCTCATGCTTGTCTGCCTGCAAAATTATAAAATTTGCTCAAAATGAATTTCACTCTTACTTTTGGGACAAATTTGAAGAGTGTGTCCAGAATAGCCACCTAAAGCACAAAATCAGTGTACAAGTGCTGTGTACATTAACCTTAAACCATAGAAGATATCTGCTCCCTATGTGTTTCGGTACACAGACACAAACATATGAATTTAGAGCAGCGGTAGGCTAATCGACCCCTTAAGCATGGGTTGTCATGAATAAGACAAAGGGTGATTTGATTGGGCCTCAAATCCTCTCTCCTAACCCTCTTACCCTATGACTTCAAAAAAGGGCCTCCAATTTAAAATGAAGGTGGGAAGAATTTTTTTTCTCTCCCAGAAGGTGTAAGTCCATCCCAAAGCTGTTCACAGTATTCCTGCTGTGGTCTGACTAGTGTCTCGTATAGTTTTTAGGCAGTCGTGGGGGTGGGGAGCAGGGTCGGTTAGCTCAGATGGCTAGTTTGCTTTGCAGAGTGACACCAACAGCATGGGCTCAATTCATCTACCAGCTGAGGTCAACGTGTAGGTCCCACCTTCTTGACCTCACCCCTTGCCTGAGGTATGGTGACCTCGGGTTAAATCACCACTAGACATCTCTCTCTAATAGAAGAGTGGAACTATGGCAACTTTACCCTATGACTTCCTCATCAGTGAAGAAACTGTTTATTTCTGCCTTAAAAATTCCAATGACTCCACTTTCACCTTCCTCAGAGGAAGAGAGATCCTCAAACTTACAACCTTCTAAGAAACAAAATTCTCCTCATCTCCATTTTAATTTTGTTTTAAACTGTTTGCTAGTTTCTGTCACTCCCATAAGGGCAACATCCTTTCAGCAGTCACCCTGTCAAGTCCACCTAAAATCCTTTATGTTTCAATAAGATCACAGTTCATTCTTGTAAATTCCAATGGATACCAGTTCAATCTGTCCAATCTTTCCTCATAAGTAACTTTCTCATCCCAGCAATCAGTTGAATAAGCCTCTTTGGGCTTCTTATAAAGCAATAATGTAATTTCTTAAATAAGGGGACAATGGTGGCATGGTGGCTCAGTGATAAACACTGCTTCCTCATAGTGCCATGCACCCAGGTTCAATTCTACCTTCGGGCAACTGTCTGTGTGGTGTTTGCATACTCTGCCTGTGTCTGCTCCTTTCTCCTCTGTTAAAGGGTCTGGAATCAGTATCATCACATTTTGGTTGAATATCATCATTTATTTTCACTAAAGCAAAATATTGCATAGGCTGAGATCTGAAATAAAAACTGAAAACTCTGGAAAGGCTCAGCAAACCAAGTACCATTCATGAAAGAGAAACAGATTTGATGGGCTGGATTTTATGAGGGTTGCAAATTGCTTGCCCTCTGTTTGAATAGTTATTTGCGAGCTGACCAGTTACGAAGAAGGCTGCATTGCAGCAATGATACAGTGGGGGGTCGGTCTTAACAAGCTGAGAGTGGAGGTTTGGCCCCTCAGCAACGGGAAGTCCCATCCTCAATTGCAGCCAGCTGATCTGATTGGCTGGCAGCTGAGCAGACTCAGTAGGTCACGATAAGAGGCACAAAGTGGGGGTGTGGGGGAATTTAAATGGGGAGCATGCCCCCAGTGCAAATAGGATATTCCCAAAGGAGGCAGCCCTCTATTCCCGTCTTTATACTCCAGGTGGTGAAGAAGCAGGCTGGCCATGTCCCTCTGCCTTCCATTGTCCAACAATTTGGTCCTGAACCGGCAATTAATTTGGAAATACTATGGTAACCCTTTCGAAAATACCACCTTGTCAGAATAATAAATTGTCATATCATAACCAATTAATTTTGTTTTTTCTTTCCATAAGCAAATCATTTCTACCCAGCTCTTTAACATGATTCACAAATAAATAATTTGGGAAAGGAACCACTCAGCAGACATTTCTACCACAGGTTTAAAGCATTAGCAATTGAGCTGTAAGGCCTCAAACTTCCTCCAATGATTGTGTGCAAACCCTCTGTCACTGATTGCATTCAGTGAGCTCTGGAAAATAAGAGATTATGATCCAGTATACTAGTATTCCTCAAAAAGATCCTATATTTATCCAAAACAAAACACACCAGACAAATTCAATTTTCAAAACCTAGCAGAACAAGAGGTACTTTCTGATGAGGACATGATCGATTTCCATGCAGGGAATATGACTCATTTCAACGATGACAGCAGCGTGTGCAATTGTTTGCATATCCCCAACAACTATCAGGTGTTTCAAGATTTGCAGCTGCAGGCCTTACAACCTGAATATTAGATGCCTATAACAAAATGTCTCTGACCCTTTTTTAATAGAAAAGGTTTCCAACACACTTAAGCACAAGTTTCTTTCCCATTTTTATTTTTCCTTCTTTATTCTGTCTTTACTACAAAATTAAAGAACATATTCCATTCTGTTTCGCTTAGGTTTTTATTTAATTATTCAACTTCACTGTCATTAGTAAAGAAACTTGTATCGCATTCAACATCCACCAATTTATTTTCATCTTTTATTGGCACATCTTTTATTGTCTTTTTGTTTCATTTAGAACTACTGGATATTGATTAATAGTGTGTTGCTGAGCCACACAAGCCAGATGGTCCCCAACAGAGGTATATAACTAATATTTTGGAGCCAAATTTAGCTCTTCATTGGATGAAGTGTTTATTTTTGCTTCACTTCAACTGGCCATTCAATCATATTGGCAAAAAAGAAAACTGCATGTATTCCTGCCACAATCCTCACAAGCGAACAGCACTATGTGCCAATCTGCAGCAGAAACCTACAGGTTTGCCATTTAATTATGCCTTATGCTCTCCAGAATTTCAAACTCATTATAAAGTTTATCAGTGGAATAATCGGGGCTCATTCTGGGGTAAGTGGGACCTCTACAAACGGGATGGTCTGCACCTGAACCAGAGGGGTACCAATATCCTGGAGGGGGGGGGGGTGGAAATTTGCTAATGCTCTTCAGGAGGGTTTAAACTAATTCAGCAGGGGGATGGGAACCTGAATTGTAGCTCCAGTGTACAGGAAGTTGAGAGTAGTGAGGTCATGAATAAGGTTTCAAGGTCGCAGGAATGTACTGGCAGGCAGGAAGGTGGTTTGAAGTGTGTCTACTTCAATGCCAGGAGCATCCGGAATAAGGTGGGTGAACTTGCAGCATGGGTTGGTACCTGGGACTTTGATGTTGTGGCCATTTCGGAGACATGGATAGAGGAGGGACAGGATTGGTTGTTGCAGGTTCTGGGGTTTAGATGTTTCAGTAAGATCAGGGAAGGTGGTAAAAGAGGGGGAGGTGCAGCATTGTTAGTCAAGGACAGTATTGCAGTGGTAGAAAGGATGTTTGATGAGGACTTGTCTACTAAGGTAGTATGGGCTGAGGTTAGAAACAGGAAAGGAGAGGTCACACTGTTGGGAGTTTTCCAAAGACCTCCGAATAGTTCCAGAGATGTAGAGGAAAGGATAGCAAAGATGATTCTGGATAGGAGTGAAAGTAACAGGGAAGTTGTTATGGGGGACTTTAACTTTCCAAATATTGACTGGAAACGCTATAGTTCAAGGACTTTAGATGGGTCAGCTTTTGTCCAATGTGTGCAGGAGGGTTTCCTGACACAGTATGTAGATAGGCCAACAAGAGGCAAGGCCACGTTGGATTTGGTACTCGGTAATGAACCAGGCCAGGTGTTAGATTTGGAGGTAGGTGAGCACTTTGCTGATAGTGACCACAATTCGGTTACATTTACTTTAGTGATGGAAAGGGATAGGTATATACCGCAGGGCAAGAGTTATAGTTGGGGGAAAGGCAATTATGATGTGAATAGACAAGATTTAGGATGCATAGGATGGGGAAGGAAACTGCAGGGGCTGGGCACAATTGAAATGTGGAGCTTGTTCAAGGAACAGCTACTGTGTGTCCTTGATAAGTATGTACCTGTCAGGCAGGGAGGAAGTGGTCGAGCGAGGGAACCGTGGTTTACTAAAGAAGTTGAATCTCTTGTCAAGAGGAAGAAGTAGGCTTATGTAAGGATGAGGCGTGAAGGCTCAGTTAGGGCGCTTGAGAGTTACAAGTTAGCCAGGAAGGACCTAAAGAGAGAGCTAAGAAGAGCCAGGAGGGGACATGAGAAGTCTTTGGCAGGTAGGATCAAGGAAAACCCTGAAGCTTTCTGTAGGTATGTCAGGAATAAAAGAATGACTGGTGTAAGATTAGGGCCAGTCAAGGACAGTCGTAGGAAGTTGTGTGTGGAGTCTGAAGAGATAGGAGAGGTGCTAAATGAGTATGTTTCATCAGTATTCACACATGAAAAAGACAATGTTGTCGAGGAGAATACTGAGATACAGGCTATTAGTCTAGACGGGGTTGAGGTTCATAAGGAGGAGGTGTTAGCAATTCTGCAAAGTGTGAGAATAGATAAGTCCCCTGGGCCGGATGGGATTTATCCTAGGGTTCTCTGGGAAGCTAGGGAGGAGATTGCAGAGCCTTTGGCTTTGATCTTTATGTCATCATTGTCTACAGGAATAGTGCTAGAAGACTGGAGGATAGCAAATGTTGTCCCCTTGTTGAAGATGGGGGAGTAGAGACAACCCTGGTAATTATAGACCAGTGAGCCTTACTTCGGTTGTGGGTAAAGTGTTGGAAAGGATTATAAGAGATAAGATTTATAATCATCTAGAAAGGAATAATTTGATTAGGGATAGTCAACACGGTTTTGTGAAGGATAGTTCATGCCTCACAAACCTTATTGAGTTCTTTGAAAAGGTGACTAAACAGGTGGATGAGGGTAACGTGGTTGATGTGGTGTATATGGATTTCAGTAAAACATTTGATAAGGTTCTCCACGGTAGGCTATTGCAGAAAATTCGGAGGCATGGGATTGAGGGTGATTTAGCGGTTTGGATTAGAAATTGGCTAGCTGGAAGAAGGCAGAGGGTGGTGGTTGATGGGAAATGTTCATCCTGGAGTCAGTTACTAGTGGTGTACCGCAAGGATCTGTTTTGGGGCCACTGCTGTTTGTCATTTTTATAAATGACCTGGATGAGGGCATAGAAGGATGGGTTAGTAAATTTGCGGATGATACTAAAGTCGGTGGAGTTGTGGATAGTGCGGAAGGATGTTGCAGGTTACAGAGGGACATAGATAAGCTGCAGAGCTGGGCTGAAAGGTGGCAAATGGAGTTTAATGTGGAAAAGTGTGAGGTGATTCACTTTGGAAGGAGTAACAGGAATACAGACTACTGGGCTAATGGTAAGATTCTTGGTAGTGTGGACGAGCAGAGAGATCTTGATGTCCATGTGCATAGATCCCTGAAAGTTGCCACCCAGGTTGATAGGGTTGTTAAGAAGGCGTATGGTGTGTTAGGTTTTATTGATAGAGGGATTGAGTTTTGTAGTCATGAGGTCATGTTGCAGCTGTACAAAACTCTGGTGCGGCCGCACTTGGAGTATTGCGTACAGTTCTGGTCACCACATTATAGGAAGGATGTGGAAGCATTGGAAAGGGTGCAGAGGAGATTTACCAGGATGTTGCCTGGTATGGAGGGAAGGTCTTACGAGGAAAGGCTGAGGGACTTGAGGCTGTTTTCCTTAAAGAGAAGAAGGTTAAGAGGTGACTTAATAGAGACATACAAGATGATCAGAGGATTGGATAGGGTGGACAGTGAGAGCCTTTTTCCTCGGATGGTGACGGCTAGCACGAGGGGACATAGCTTTAAATTGAGGGGTGATAGATATGGGACAGATGTCAGAGGTAGATTCTTTACTCAGAGAGTAGTAAGGGCATGGAATGCCTTGCCTGCAGCAGTTGTAGACTCACCAACTTTAAGGGCATTTAAGTTGTCGTTGGATAAACATATGGATGATAATGGAATAGTGTAGGTTAGATGGGTTTCAGATTGGTTTCACAGGTTGGTGCAACATCGAGGACCGAAGGGCCTGTACTGCGCTGTAATGTTCTATGTTCTATGTGGAAAAGGAGCAGGGGTGGTGACAAATGCAGTTGGGTCCTCACATTCATTTGGGGTAGTCTTGTCATTGGTGAAAGTGTATAACAAGTAATACTGTATTGCCCTTATACATCTTTCCAGGTTTCTTTTCCATTAATTTCAAAGAAGCAAGTTTTTATTTATTGGGAGGTGGCATTTGGCACAATGATTTGCTAATGGATTTCCTTTCATCAGATTGTTGGAATCTATCCAAAAATGAAAAATGAAGTCAATTTGTCATCCTGTTCTTGTATTTTTAGGATTAGAAATGTATATTGACAAAAAAAATCTTTAAAATGCAGCACATTGCTTTTGTGTTAACAAAGATTTATATTAAATGTTATCAAAAGCTTTTGAAGTAAAGGTACATCATGTACATAGTTTCCCACAGTCCACTTCTGGTTGTCACCTTCTCAAAAAATTAAACAGATTGGACAGATTCTACATTGACCATTGTTCGCTTGATTGAGATTCACTTTTGATTCCCAGGTTTCTCTATGATAATCTGTTTCAGTTTTATGCATATTCAAAGGAGATCTACTTTTTTTTCTAAAGAATAAGTGAATGAATATTGAGCAACCTACAGCTTAAGTGACAAAGCACTTGTAAGTATTTGTTTTCATATTCTATAATCAAGGAATCTTTCCATCAGGTTTTTATGGTGTTGAGTTTGCTACTTTTACTCTGCTGTTCAACTTTTACTAATTTACCAAGTTGGCATATAAAACCAAAAATAGTCTAAAGCACTGGTGTCAATGTTGTTAGTATCCGTGAACCGCAGAGGAGCAGCAAAGGGTGCACATAGACTTGGATTTCCCTTCATTACAATCTCCACATCTGAATTTACACGGAAAAGGCCTTGAAGTCGAATTAGCCAATAAACACAATACCAGATATTTGGCAACAAGGCAGTTCGTCGCAAGATTCAATTTTAAGCATTGCTAGCATGGAATCACTCGTGTCCAAATTAAGCACTTGAAACAACCCAGAAGTATTCGCTAAAGGTCACAAGAACCCAAGAGAAGCCTCTAAGATTCAGATCCTGGTAAAATTGATTTCCAAGAACTAGGAGAGATCTTACAAAGAGACCTTCAGGTTTTTCAGGATTGTTTGAATGAAATCCATAATCCTGATCATTAAATGGTCTTTAGTTGCTGCACAATAAGGTGAGGAAATGTGGAGTGCATATTCCTGTTTGGTTAAGCAACTTTTGGTGACAGGAGGATGTGAAGGTATCCAGTGGATGGGTTTCCTTTATTGCTTTGCTTAATCGAAAGTTGGCAATTCCCACTGTTTATTCAGTGTGCCAGTTGCTTCAATGAACTCTTCTCTAACCTTTCTCTTCCATGAAACGGGAGTCAAAATTTGTTTGGTGGCAGGATAGCACAACCTTTCTTGGTGGATTAAAAAAAATTGTTTAGCTGTGAAGAGTTGGCAGGGCAGCAGGAAATTAATTCAGTAAGAATTGCATCCAGTACAGAATGTAATGGAGGTTGCAACTTTCACAGCAAGTGAGGCTGACATTATTTTCTTTGTCCACAAATTCCAGTAAGGGAAATTTCTTTGTTCTTTTTGCTCAACAAAATTAGCTTCTGAGACATTTTGTCTCCAATCACTTTACTTCTTACCTGTAGGATTCATTCAATGTATCATTTTGACAGATACATGTTGTTAGGTGATGCTCTATGCTTTATAATTTGTCCTATAAATAACAACTACAAATGTGCACAGTAAGAATTTTAAAGTTATTCCACACTTATCAATATAGTGGAAAGCTATAAAAAGGAGACTACAAAAATTAAGACATAGCAAAGAATATTAGAAAAAATGCAAAACAACAATTAATACAACAACTCTGCAGGGACATCAATCAAGTGCAATCTATGTAGAGTGAGGACCAGTGACAGTTGCTGAATCAAGGCTTATAATGTACAGTGGCAAAGGGAGATACTTAAATAAATAAATAGTTTTCTTCCATCTTCTGTTAGACGGTGGAAATCCACATTGGAAAGAACAACCTGACATAGATATTAAACTGTTACTAGAGGCCATTATATTGGACACTTTACAGCCAGAATTCCTAGGAGATACCAGTGATGAACTAGAAGACTATAACAATAAATTTCCAATGTTCTGCCAAAAGGAAAATTGTTACAGATATGAACTTTTTAAGCTTGTTGTTTCTCGAGACTGTTTCAGAGATAGTAGAACTGCAGATGCTGGAGAATCTGAGATAACAAGGTGCAGAGCTGGATGAACACAGCAGGCCAAGCAGCATCAGAGGAGCAGGAAGCCTGACGTTTTGTGCCTCGACCCTTCTTCAGAAATGGTTCCGTAGGCAGGTGCTAAGAAAGGTGATGTGGCTGTAGTACCTGGTTTACTTCAGGACGTGGTCGAGCAGTTTCAAGGCCGAAGAGAAGAAGGGTCGGAAGGGTCCAGACCCAAAATGTCAGCCTTCCTGCTCCTCTGATGCTGCTTGGCCTGCTGTGTTCATCCAGCTCTACACCTTGTTATCTCTGTTTCTCGAGACTGTCCGTTTAATTTAAAGTAAAATGGAGTAATGAACAGGACGTATAACCTGATGAAGGGTTTTCTGATGAAGGGTTTAGGCCCGAAACGTCAAGTTTTCCTGCTCCTATGATGCTGCTTGACCTGCTGTGTTCATCCAGCCCCATGCTCGTTATCTCGGATTCTCCAGCATCTGCAGTACCTTTTATCTCAGGACGTATAACCTGTTGTTGCTTCACAATAAAGGACAATGAGATTGATGTATAAGGACATTGATGTTCTGGGGAGGAGGTGCAATATGTTAAAACTTGCAAAAAAAATGACCAGAGTAACAATGACAATGTTGCATAAATCATAGTATTCGAGTCTCACAGGTAGGTATTAGGAATATTAAATTTTATAAATGTTTCTACCAAGGAAGAGAATAGAATTGAGAGGGTATTTCTACTTGAATAGCAGGTCTATGTGACTCATGCTGTCATGGGGAAAAGCTTTAGGAAGAATAGTACATAAGAAACTACCATAGAATCAGTTTGTAGATTTTCTCTAAAATAACCTTGAACCCCACAGACAGTTAGTATGCAAAAATCTAAGAGAGAGAGAGAGAGAGAGGAGAGGAATAGAAGCAGCCAGATTCGATTGCACAATGACAGTGGGAGCTCGGACTCAGACCGAAGATACCAGGTTTATGAGGATTTAAATGAAGCTGGAAGATTTGCGTGGCATTTAGGCTCAGTGGTTAGCACTGCTGCCTCACAGCATCGGGGGCCTGGGCTTGAACCCAGCCTCGGGCAACTGTATGTGTGAAGTTTGCAAATTCCTCCTGTGTCTGCATGAATTTCCTCTCACAGTGTAAAGATGTGTAGGTTATGTGGATTAGCCATGGGAAATGCAGGGATAGGATAGGATAGAATCTGGGAGGGATGTTTTTCAGAGGGGTGGTGTGGGCCAAATGTCCTACTTCCACACCGTAGGAATTCTATGAGAGATAAAAGGTACTGCAGATGCTGGAGAATCTGAGATAACAAGCATGGGGCTGGATGAACACAGCAGGTCAAGCAGCATCATAGGAGCAGGAAAACTTGACGTTTCGGGCCTAAACCCTTCATCAGAAATCTATGATTTATTTTGAGCGGAGGGAAATGACTTTTTAGTAGCAATCACTGTGAAAGCTAGTTTGGGGATTGCTGGAAAATCAAAAGGTATCCATAATTTCAGGATGTGAGAATATACTTAGACTGATTTCTGGAAAATGAAACTCGACTTCATGGGAAATGACACGACGGACAGGGATATTTGGTCATTTCAAGAGTTAAATGGGGGACCTTTTCTATAGTTTAGAGCATAAGTGCCCTCTGAATAGTGTTTAGACAATGTTGTTTGTAGTTTGTCTATTGTTGTAAAAGTCTTAAAACTTGAAATCTTGCCATGTGATCCTTCTGATTAGTCATTGGAAATCAAATATCTTTTAAAAGGTTATCAATCTCTATGAGAATCATTGCACAGAATATTATGTATTATTGTCATTATCATTTGAGAAAGGAAACATGGATAATGCAGAAAGCAATTTAATTTCATTTGAGATTTTCAAAGATTGCTTGTGCTTATACCTCAGAAAAACATGACTTAATCAGCTTGCATGGATTCCAAAAGAGAAAATCATGCTGGCTAGCATTTTGAAATTTGTTTTTTTAAAGAAAGTAGATAGATAAAGGAATTAAGGTGCATTTGATTTATATGGACATTTAAAAAGTATTTGGTAAAGTACAAACAGATGCCAATTAAGAGTAATGTAGTCATGTGGAGAGATTATTGATGGTTGGGAAGCAATGGACTGAGAAGATGTGGTTAGTGGTGTTACACAGATGTTTCTGTTAGACCCATTGTTATTTATAACACATATAAATAATCCATATTTACAAATTGAAGAAATAACGTTGACATTAACTGTTGACATCAAATTGGAGGTGCATTTCAGAAAGACTGCATTAAACTAGCCAATTGTCAAAGTGTACTTTAAAGTTTATAAAAGTGTGACCAATATGCTTTGGAAGTAATAATTGGGAAGAAGCTAAAAATCTTCAAAGCTCGGAAGGATATAAGATGACCCATAATTAGATCTTTTTCACTGGTTGTTGAATTGGTAACAAGAGAACATTCTTAATATCATCTCAACCATGAACAAAATAAAAAATTAGGAAATTTCCTTACTACAGAGAGTCACTAGAAGATAAACTTTCCCATTTTTCTACTTATTTTTTCGAAGAACGTAAACTTCTTTGCCAAAGAGTACTGTTGAAGTGAATCCATAAATTATTTTACATGGGCAAATTGTTGTGTCTACAGGAGGACTATTAAAACATATTGGGAGTGCACAGGAGAATGGTATTACACGAAATTACTAGCACAGAGAAAATGCTGAGCCAGAGGTATTGCCTTGAATTCTGGCCTCTGTGTGTATGGTCTGTCATTCTACGATTGCCCTGTGAGCTGCAATATGACTTGTAACTGGCTAAAAGACTTCCACAGAAAAAATTACACTATCTGAAATATGTGCACATTTCTTTATTGCAACTGAAAAATATGGAGAGAAAGCAATAATAAACTGTAGTGCCTCTTTAAGGATTCGCATACAATATCTAATTGGGCAAATGTCAGCAAACGTGCAGGGTCGCGGGGAGGTGCCGGAGAGAGAGAATTTTTTCCGGGATTTTGCTTAAATCATTTTCTAAAGTAATTAAATAGGAACTAGTACTGTATTCCTCAGCAGTAATCAATGTAGGACAGGTATTAGAACAATGGACACAGGAGTAAGTCATTTAGCCCTCGCACACTGTACCCCCATCCAATGAGATCATGGCTGATCTGTGGCCTAACTCCATGTACTCGCCTTTCCCCATAACTCTGAGCCACTGACGAACAAAAATCTATGCATTTTAGTTTTACAATTAACAATGGATCATATAATCAATACAATGACAATGTGTTTGTGATTTGGTTATAATAGCTAGTTGAGAAAGATTAAAGGATCCTTGCTACAAAGTGATTGGTTGCTAAAAAGAATATGCTGGACCTTCACAGCATCAGGTCAGCGAACATCAGTAAAGACAAAGGACATCATTTCAGACTAATGAAGGACACATCCAAAAAGCCAAAACCTTAACAGTCACTAGCCGATCTTCCGTACATTGTCTGGGGGTTTTCTTTTCCCGAGTGCCTGGTTTATTGATGTTCACAGAAGCAGATATTTTGATTCTTCTTACGAAAATGTGGATAAGTTTTTTCTGGCCAGTCACGGAAAGATTTGTTTCTGATTACAATGTGTAAGTGCCATTATGACTATGGCGGGAAGAATTCCATGATTGCTATTTCTAAACTTTATTAGAATCAGCGAAAACAGAAAATCTTCCAGTTATGTTTTTGATGCTAGCACACATCAATCACAGGAAATGTTAACCCGGCTGTTTTGTGAATAAGATTCTTACTTAAGGTATGTTTCAGCCTTTACTTAAGGTATGTTTCAGCATTTACGATTGTGATTAAATTCTCGGACCTTGTTTAATTTTTATCACCACATTATCTCGACATCTAGAAGTCCAGCTTGGCCTTTTTTTGAGTATTACAGAGTTCATCATTCTGACACATTAACTAGCAAGTCCACCGCTGCCTATTTTGAGGAGCTTTACATCGATGAAAAAACACAAACGCCGTACTTCCCGTACGCAGTGAGGATATTGTAACATTATAGAAATAAAATCTGATACTTAGCGTTAAATTACATATGAAATAAATGCAGGTCGCAGTATTGCTAATGACACGTCAATGGATTCAAGAAGTCCACGGGAAATTCATCCTATTGTAGACCTTATAGTATTTCCTTCCTGGTGGTGTGAAGTTGAGAACTTGGTTACTACTTTGATTGCAATGCTACAATAACTTACATGGACGGTAGCTGAACACAAGCACACACTTCAATTAATAAATATTGCTCCAGCATAAGGCCGTGACAGACCGGGTGGCCTCCCTTTGTGAGCGAAACCTCTGTGGTTCCGTATAGTTTTTAGACTACACGTGTGTCCTTGTTTCAGATTCGTTGACATTTGAGAGAAAGGATGATGAATTTGAACAAGTTGAATGGGAAGTGATTGCTTTTATCGCGCCAAATTAATCCATCGGCTGCATCTATTAAATTCTTTTCCATTCAGTTTGCAATATTAACTTTTAAGGTCTTTGTTTTCCTTGGAGGATATGATCTTGGCAATAATGCATTCGGTTCTGCAGCTGAAATTGGTCATAATATAGTACTGCTTTAATGAAGCAAATTTAGAATGCACAATATCTACATTTTGATCTCATCGAGTTCATAATTCTGTTAATAATTAAATTATAAATTATAAGCGTATCTTTTAAAAAAACCTATGAACAGTGCTTTCGTGAGGGTCAAATGCTAAAAGTGTTCAGAGAACTGCCATGTCGTGTTGTTTTGTGCGGCTCCAACCCTTAAGGTTACCATGCCCACTGATCCTATCGCTAGGGGACTCAGCTAATTTTAACAGCAGCTGGAGTAGCTGTACCGGTGTTCAAATTCTTTGTTTTTTATAAAGCAACACTCAATACTATATATAATAAATTATAATTGTGAATCTGTGTTGACCGTCGCTGCAATTCTACAATTTGGGAAGCGACTAAATTGTCTAAAATTATCAATAGAAATGTCGGCTACTGATTTTTATCTCTTGTGTGAAACATTCATAGTACTGTTCCGTAAGCCTGTAAAAGGTATGAGACTTCCTTCCTAAAAAGGAATGTGCATCTAAATCTTTCTTGCAACTTTACTCAAGCTTCAATGTTGATTATAATCTTAGATTATTGACTGCTTTTCAATCGAGAAAGGCCTCTGCACTTGTGAAACATTTTGGAATAGAAAATTGGAAACAAAATTCTGTTGCAAACTGTAAACGTTTTAGAGTTTGTCAACAGAATTGAAGTCAATAATGTAATAAATAACTAAGAATATTTCAAATTAGCATTTATTGTATCCGATACTATATTTGCATTGATATATCAGAATAAAACAAGCGTTTTTCGTATACATGTAATGTAGTATTTTAAAAATTGGACATCTTGTAGTCAACAGAAGTCGCCCAGAAATCGATTGCTCGGCAAATTTTCGAGGTTGCAAAGGGTTAAATAGTTGCCAGTGTAATGCAGGCTCGTCTCTGCAGTTCCTCTTCTCTCCGGAGCGGGGTGCTGCAGGTTTGCTCTCCTGAAAAGATGGGCGCTTATTTCACCAGCTCTGCGCTATACAACTAAATAATACAACAAAACAAAAAAAGGAGAGGGGGTGCTGGGGAATGGTGGTTGGGTGGGGGGAAAATTCACAAATAATGATGGACGAGAGCCTATTGTGCAAAGCCTCTTTCATTTTTGAAAGGGCTTCGAAAAGTAGAACTTAGTTATGTATTATAACGCGTTCACACGTCGACCCGATGCACATCATGCAGGAGATTTTCCAACTCAAGCCATTTAACTCTACAACAAGAAATATATGTAGCTAGTGCAAGTATTCTGAAAAAAAAACTTTTCCAATAAAGTTGGAATGGGAAGGGATTTCCTGCGCGCCAGGGACTTTCCCTCTCTGCTCACGCTGCTGGTTCTCCGAATCAGTGAAGCTATTAACGTGGTCAGAAGAGCTTGGTTTATTTCCAGCTCATAAAACCCAAGCGAAATTACAAAGAGGATACCTGGTAATATTCGGAGATTTCTGCATCGAACCCCATTGTTGGTGCTGTGCCCTGAACTATCCGCTATTTAGGACGAAGAGTTTGGAAGCAAAGAGAATTTGGCGCTTTTAGTGAATTCGGTGTTACTTTTTTTAAATTTGCCCATGACTCAGTTGCTGACTCTGCGGTTTCTTGTTAAGTTGCGAATCCCCAGTGATCCCGACTCCCACTGATTCAGGTGAAAAATCGACTGTGACTTTTGGAAGCCTACATTCCAAAAATGCCTTTCTAAAAATAAGTTTCATAAAATCCTTTTGCACTTTTCAGTTGTAAATCAAGACAAAGTTAAACTCCCGTTTTATTAAGTAACGTAAAATACTGGTTACTCAAACCCCTTTAACTGTCTACTCACGCTGTAAATTTAAGATGTCATTGGGATGGCATTAATAACACAACAGATACAAGGTTCACCACTGTTGGAGCGCACGTAACACAACGTATTTGCCAGGAACCTATGTCCAAATCTGTACTTTCAATATTAATTTTCTCACTGCGCAGACCGTCAGTCTTTTAGTTTCTCGATCTGTGTAATTTTGAAATGAAATTAGGGACTGTAAACCTGGCTTGAAATAATAATCCTACCTAATGTTCGCGTGCTTCTTCGTAATGAAACCTATTCCCCGAGGTCGGGCAGCCTAAATGTCAATCAAAAGAGCTGATTCAGAATGCCATTGTTTGTGTCCAACGTCACTGCTTTTCCTCTTATATTAACTTACAATGAAAGGCCGTCTGATCACTCATTCCAAATGTAGGTTATTATTTTGTTAAATCCAAGAAAAAAAAGTCCCAATCTTTCAGCCGGAGATGTCGCCTGACGCTTTACAAACAGCACCTTGTTTACTCAGCACGTTTTTAGACCACTCTGGGTTATTTAAATCCAAACACTGGAAAGGACAATGAGTGCAGACGGAAAACTCCATACATGCAGGATGGTACATCTCATTAAAGCAAAGCTGAGACACAGCCTCATACCAGATATTCAATTCTGTTGTCTTTAAAGGTTGCAAAAGTAAGTTCAAAGATTCAGAGAAAGATGTAGGATTTCATTATTTAGTGACAGCAGGGAATGATAAGGACTGATATTCTCTGGCAACATCGGTAATTAGGGTTTTACAAACTGGATAAACGTGGAAAAGTTTCTCCAAATAAAAGCGTGCGTGTATTCTATTTTTCAATCTTTACGACTAACGTATGTTTTACAAGGGGTCGTCTTCTACATATAGAAGTATGGCAAAAAGACTTAATTTTCTTCTGGTATGACAGGTGTTACTCTTTGTGTATTTCTCATCATCGTTATCTTTGATCATTTGAGGTAGAATCCGTGTCGTATGTTTTCGTTCCTGCTGTCTTTTCAGGAGGTTTAATTAGATTTCCAAAAGAATTAATTCAAATAAGGTAAAGGCTTCAAGTCTGAACAGACTCGCCATCGTTAGTTTCTGTTCCTTAAGTAAGTTGTTCAAGGTGCTAATAACAATAGTGTTCGGAGAGTTCTGAAGTATGCCAAACGCCCTTAAAGGGATAGCCTGTGCGCACTTCTAAGTTTTGTAAAGTTTGCTGAACATTTTAAGTAAATGGCGTTCAGTTTTGAGCCACGCTATTTTACAATATTATTTCCTAGAAAGGTTTATACATTAAAATTAGTGAGAGAAGCCGAAGTTTTCTAAGTATCAGCACTTACGTGAGGTGGAATTTTCCATTTTGTCACATCTTCCTGCAAACTATCCAATACACGAATTGAACAAAGCGCGAAGGTTGAATGACTACTTTAAGGACAAGGCGAATCTCTTCAGGGTTAAATGTGACTATTTTTCAGTCTTAAGATAGCGCGCTCATCTTTTCACTGAAAGTAAATTCTCAAAGACAAAACATGCGGACGCCAAAAGTGTGGCTTTCCTGTAAATAAATACTATACAGACCAACGTAAAGGGGTCGTTCACGTTTAATCACAGTGTGAGCGTTAACACTGAAGTTGAAGGAATGTTGGCTCCTGGTCAACACGACAGCACATTTTGGCGTACCTCAGAGTTCGGGTTTATTTCGAACTTACAAAAGTTCATCACACAACCCACTGAACCTGAAGTGCCCCCTTTCATTCATTGTGGAGTTCTGTCATTCAACGTGGATCGTGACTATGATGACAGGTATTGCTGTTCCCCGATGTTTGCAGTTCCCATTGCTAAAATTAGGTATTTATAGGAACATTTATACTGCGAAGGGACGTGCCGAAAGATAGAGCCTCAATATATAGAAGTGGATATATAGAAGTGTAAAAATACACATTGACATCCACGTCTTGCTCTGCAATTATATTAATTGACATTGTATACAGCGGATTAAAGAAAAAGGTCATTCTAATTTCATTTTCGGATTTAACCTCCAATTTGAATACGCTTCTTTGTCACAAATCTGTATGTATGAAAAACAGGAATTTTTATTGCTATTTTCCTCATCCCATTTGTTAGGGTTGCTCCAAAAACAAACTCTAACACCTTTTTCTCCATACTCCAGAGGGAATCTGTAAAAGAGGCTTGACTGTAATACCAATGCCTTGTATCTGATAAATGAACGTCGATTCTTGTCAAATAGTGCTCCTCAATTCGGCAAGCGTTCCAAAACAGTTCAGTAAACCTGTCTTCTTCACCGAAACATTTGTTTTCCCAGAATGTGTATTTAAACTCGGAGACAACCCGACACAATGATTTACACCAATTCTTATCACGGGTCCTCAAAGTAAATTACATTGAATAAATTCCTGTACATTTATGTGCTTTAAAGTAGGTTGAGGTTCGGCTCACGTCGTTACTTAATGCAAGATATCACAATTACCACTGCCAGCAAGGGGTGGGTGGTCAGGGATAAGTGTCACTTCTCTCTCTCTTTCTCTACCCCTTCTCTCAAAGGTTTATCTGTGATTATTTAGCCTGTTCAGGATATTAGTACTTCTATTAGACCCCAAGAACATGAAAATTGTACACAGTATTTGTAGGAAGTCGATTCAGTGGGCAAATGTATTTTTTTCTCGTGCCAGGCTTTCATTACGTTATATTTTATCAGCGCTCTGGGTAATCATGCACCCGACCTTATTCAAAATCGGTCTTTTTTGAAAATTATCCTAAAGAGAGGGAAGTGCAGCTCACCTTATTTTTGCACTGGTGAGACTATTAAAAACATATTATACTCCTTGTCTAGTTCTATTTAAGAATAAAATTGGATCTGTGGTGAGTACTTTAACGCCGAACATGAAGTGGAAATGCAGAGTTCGCCAAAGCTTCTGTGTAGAGCCAGAACAAAGAGAAAACCATTGATGTAGATCAGGCTTGTTTGTTGTAACCGCTGAGTTGCGGAGAGATGTTGCCTGTTATATCTATAATTGCAGATGATATTTAAATCCCATATTTTTCACAATGCAAAAGAATATTTGAACTTAGAGGCGAACATGCTGTTTCTAGTCTTTGGATCGCTCACAAACTGTGAGCATCAGTCGTAAACGAGATTATTATCCCTGTCACATCCAGCAAAAATGATAGGTGCATAAAATCTTATTTTATATCTTAGTGCAGAACAGTTTAATGGCCTCGATTTTCTTTGGATAAAATAGTCTGTTAATGGTCAAAAACTGGTAACGAGCGCCCACCAAGTCCACTCTCATCATTATGAGCAACATATTTTTAAGTGAAATGTCTTCATACTTCTTCATATCGGTCTTCATTTCAATACATAACTACGTAATACACTTTGTTAAAGATAGTGTTACCGCGAAATACAAAAAATTACTGAAACACCTGATCAGAATATTCTAAAACAAAATGGCAAATCTCAAAGTTTAAAGGAAACGGCGGCAGCTTGCACAATCTTACGCAGAGAGAACATTGATAAAATGCAATTAAAGTTCAGTTGGGAAGCTCCGTTTAAGAATATAAAATTCTTAAATCACATGCAAGCTGTAATTTTCTATCTTTTTGCTTTCTGCCGATAACTTGCCAATTCATTGGAAGGTCTTTCTTGTGTTCCCTTTGCAGTGATTACCGCCCCTCCCCCCGTCCCCTTGATACCCTTTTCTTGTTTTCATAGCTTAAAAAGCAGCTAGTGTTTTATTACCACAGTTTAATTAGTTTTTGAAAATCCTTAAAAAGTCACATATCCTTTATTTTGGACATGTATTACTTGCATTTTATCATGATAGGAGTTTATGTATGCACAGCAATTGATCTTTGTAGGTGCTGTGTGATTTTTACTTTTAAGTTTGGCGGGTAGCTCTATACCTACATGACATGTATGATTCCTAATTATTTAATATTTGTAGATATCCATACGGTTTAAAGTTAGAACTTGTATTTCATTTCGTCGTGTCTAATTCTCGAAAGACGTACCAAGTGCAATTGCGCTACTTGTGACCGTAATGCAACAGAGCAAGACAGCAATGCAAATTTTACAGTAGATAATGAGAGTATGGGCTATGATGGCAAGAAAAACGATTACCAGGGAAAGAGGGGCGTCTCTGAGTGCTTTTATCGGACTAAATCACATGATTTTGGGGGAATTTAAACTTACACCTGATTTAAATCCATATGTAATTAAAAAGTTGTAATTCTACAATTAATTATACCTAAGCAAGAAAACCTTAGACCTTTCCAATCAACCTGCTTTCCCCTCCAGTGAGGATACCAATCATTGAAACTTTCTTCGACTGGTCCCGAAAATGAGCACCGATAAGATCGTTAAAGGGGACATGTTTGGAGATCCGGCCTAAACAGATCGTCTGAATGGTTCCGTTTACCTTTTGTTGCAGCTTGGTTTACCTATTTAGTTGCACTTAGCTAGTCGGCATATACCCACTTACACTTCTTTTAAAAAAGTGTTTAAGAGTAAAGACACCAAATTGGTATACGAGTAAAGGGGAATATGTGCTGAGTGATTCAAGAGAACGCGGAACAGTTCACGACCGAACTCCAATAGTTTTCTCACGCCTAAAGTGGATGTTTCATTATGACCTGCACCATTTTACAGCAACAATTGGCTTTATTTCAACAAAAGGCTGTCATCGTTTTGCGAAAGTCATGGACCGCATATTCTCCATTAATTGCGAGGTGTCTAGTCAACTAAGAAACAAAGGGTTCCTGCAAACATGTTTCAGGTTCTGCAGAGCTTTTTTTTAAGATCGGAAGAAGCATTCCAACTTTTCTTGACACAGACTAATTTTGTTCCTGCTTCCTCTTGTAGTAAAGTCTCAATCACTTACAGTTCAATATATAAATCTTGTTTATGTGCGTGCATTATAAAACATTGTAATACTGCCAACGTATTGATTTTATTGCAATTTTGTAGTCTAGCCATTAGCACAATTGAATGTTTTTATAGTGCGTTTATCTATCTTACATCGTTTTAAAAAAATGCAAGGCAAAGTGTGACTGCAGCGCAAGAGTGCGGGTAAAGGCCCGCTGAAAGTAAGAATTAACACGCCTCCACTTTTGGAAAATATCCCGACCCCACGTGTCACTAGCGTCTGTGCCCCTGCTGGGTTCTTTGCTGTCTCCGGGAATACCGATCGCAGATTAATGAAACTAGCCTGTTTGTTCTCAAAATTGGAGTTTTGGAAACATTATAAACTTAACTTGTGTATACTTATACGCTCCAATCCGCTCCTCAAAACTAAGACAATAAAGGAGCGTGTTAAATATTAAACCGTGAGATTCCATTAAAATCGATAATTTGATAGCACAAGGATTTTCCTGATTGATTGTGGAGGGTTTCACAAATGTTCTTTGATGAATTGTCCCAGAATCAGTAAACAGTGTGTTTAGTACGTCACCTGTTTAACTCGATGTTTCCATATTTCATGAACAAACAGAAACTTCACGTAGTACCAGAAACCAGTCACTACATCTATTAAGACGTGTTCAATCATTTGATAGTATCAATTCTTAAAGTGCCTAATATGTGAGTATGCAAGTTTATACTGGAAAGAACCAGTGAGTATGCAGGGTCTTCTCTCGCTTCTGAGTTGGAATCCAAGACGTGTTCACTCTACTCTAATGAAGGGACGTGATGTCACAAGTATGGAGTCATTTAAAATAAAATCCAGTTTGAAGACTGTTTTGTGTAAAATTGGTTATTTAAAAAGATTGTATCACTTGTGCTGTCATTTTAACAGCTTTCTGGCAGCAGCATTTTGGTATTTTTTGCTACTACCTTCTCTGCATACACAACTTTATAGTATTGTATTTATTAATCATGACAGCGAATCAGTGCAGCTAATTTTTTTGTGCAGGTCGCCCAGCTTGCATTTTGGAGTCCTGTGTTTTAAGGCACGCCATCGCGAGCATTTACTCTCTCTTGATTGCAGCAATGACCAGGTTAGCCCATAAACTTATTCACATCTAACAATAGGGATTCTCAACAATTAACAAGAAACAACATAATAAAATCGTTTACAAAGAGCAGACTATTTACAATAAATTATCCAGTCTTTAGGAGTGCAGTGCGTAATTTCACACGCTTTGTAAGTAAACTAGTTTCAAGGAGCGCACATGTATTCTAGCTCATATTTTTAACCAAACTCCATCCACAACATTCCGATGCTATTCTTATGAAATCAAAATGTTGCTCTGTTGGAAAGAAACATCTTTTAGCAGCTCTGAACGCTTCAAATGCTTGTCATGATATGCAGGTTTCCCAAAAACCTTTTATTTTCAAAGTAATACCGAACCATGTATTTAGAAACCCACTTCAAGATTTTTAAAAACGTAGATTCGAAACGTTAATATACAAAGTTAAAAAAGAATATTATTCACTGTCAAATTTCATCCACTCGGATCAGGACGAATACTGGTACTTAGATTGCTGTGATTTAGTTTAATTTGGTCTATTTTGGGGGTGCTTTTGGAACAGCAAGCCAACAACACAAAAGAAAACTGGATAACCCTGCTTAACAGCGAAATTAACATGTGAACTGCAGGAAAGAGAGGGCAAATTGCTAACCACACACAGATTCGCCATCTTAAATGGACTTTAATTCCAGTTTATTCCTTAGCATGCTGCTGCTTAATATTGAGGAGGAAAATGTCAGAGGAGCGTATGTTATAAATCACACTAAAAGGAAGATCTGTTCCGCCTAAACTAATGAGGTAGTCACAAATTCAGTAAACACTAGTTCTAACTGAATAACAACAAAGACCTTGAGATCAGTGGAGCAATATGGCGGAAATTTTAAGCACTTCCTACAGAATATAAGATATCAGCTACTGTTGTTTTGTTTGATTTCAATAGCCTGTTTAGGATAATTATCATTATTTCAACTCAGTCTTATATACATATACATATAATTATGTGTAGATATAAATCATTATGTGAAAGACAAAACCTTTACGTTAACGTGTAATCCCTTCAACCAACCGTCTAAACAATGTAGCCCATTCATTATTTTTTTGCCGTAGAACATAGGCATTTGCAGTTTCGCAGATCATACCAGTTTTAGTAACTATAAAATAAGTGGCACTGACCCTGAAAATGGCCTTTGTTTGTAAACACAGCTGTTGCAATCTTTACATTGCAAACTAAGGTATGCGCAGCGGACAATTAAATACGAAGGATGGTGTGAGGAGAAACCCAAGCATCTGGAGAAGCAAGCGGCCTTGTTTTGAAACTGTCAGTCCGCTAAACCCCTATTGTGAGAGACTCATGCAAAAATTTACCAGCCTTTACTGCATTAATTTCAGGCCTGCCTCGAAGTTAAAAACAGCTAAGATAAAGATGAAGCCTTTTAAAATTGACCAAAAATGCATTATCAAAATAATATAGAAAAAAACTTCTACAACCTAGAACACAACGATTTAAACATTTTTGAAAGCAATTGAGATCATTCAATACAACCGTATGAATTCAATGTTCATAAAAGAAAGACTGCTGTTATTTCAATGCCAAAATGCTTTCAACTACATCACATATACGAATATACTTAAAACATTGTTTGACCTTCTTGAACAACTCCTTACAAATATAGAAGTACCTGCTTCCATTAAATTATGGCTGCGTGGTGAATAATTACTGAGTGTTTAGTAAAGTAACACAAAATGAAGTTGTTTTGCTGAAAGGAACAGTTGTAGCATGATTTTACCGTGGTTAATTTTACAGTAATCCAAATGGTTTTTAATCAGTGTTTGACCAATGAGAACACCCTTTTAAAACCAAGACTCTTAGGATAAATCATTGCAATATAGACTGCTAATAAGTCACATATGTCAACAATGGCAAAGTGCTCTACAGTTAGCAGCACATTAACTTAAATAAGCAATGTGTCATGTGTTTTTGCTGGTTGAAAATTTCACCTATTTGTGTACATAGATTAGGAATAAAATCGCCGTGGATTGCAATAAACTACAGTAAAAGTTTCTGTTTTACCCATTATACTAAAACGTTTTGAAAACATGTACATTGATGGAGTATGAGAAGTATAGAGGATAGTATTGAAAGCTGAAATTACCCACTGTCTGGCCAGAATATCGAGTGACCTTGGGAGAGATAAGAAGGGACTGTCTGGTGAGAGGGGGATTCAAAGTGGTATCTGCTGACACTGCTAACAGCACCATTAGTTACCAGTGTACTTTTATTCTGCACATTCTGGTTCATCATTTATGCAACAATTCTATAAATGTTTGTATGTAAGTCATGTGAGTGCATAAAAAGATGTACAGAAGATATTGACAACAAAAAACAGCTTTCATTGTATGGTTCTGATCTTCACATGGTTGTTCTTTTTGTAATTCTCTTATATTGTCAAACTTGGTAATGCATCCTGAAAAGTAAATGTAAGGACACTAGTGTGTCTTCTCACTACCTCTTTGCAGAGACCTAAACACTTGTGTATGCAAAATACCAATGTAACATATTTTCTGAATCATTAATTTCTTTATATTCCCTTTGATTCAGTTTTACAAAGTTCACAAAATCTTTATTTTAAGCAACTATTCTTAATTTGCATATCTCTGAGAACTAAAACATTCTCACTGTGTGCAAAATAGCTAATTACCATATGTTTGCCAATCCATGTAATTGTGATTTTTATATTAAAATGCCAACTGAATTAATCCCTTGCACTTCAAGGAATGTGTAAATAATAACATACTAGATCCTAGAAAAATTAATCAAATGTGTTTAAGCTACATCTAAATTATTTATGATTCTTTTCAAAGCAAGTCTAAATTACATAATATTAACAGTGCAAACACGCTACACTTTATGGAGTAAGCAAATGCCTGACTACAGTAAATAAACAACGTCTCACCCTATTCTTTGTAACGCAGTTTGCATTTTTTGAGTTTCTATCTTTTTGTGTAAATATAAATCTGGATGACTGATTGTCATATGCAGCATTCCTGGTATGTTTAACCTATGCTATCTGTATCACAAGCAGAATGAGTTTAGTTTCTTGCTCTAGGGTAAAGCCTTCATACTGTAAATTACATGGTGAGCCATGTGCCTGTATTATTTCTTCATTGTTTTCAAATTAAATGCTAAAATTTAATGGCCATCAAACTTAAAATCCTCGACTGTTGATTGATTCTATTGTATTCATCATCTAACCAGTTTTTTATGTTTGTTTTGTCTTTGTTACTTTTGTGCAGTCTGTACAAAGTTAGTGAGATGAAAACACTTATGATATACTATAGCTAGGGCTAATTTTGTAGGTATTCTCAGAGTTTCAATGATGAACATTAAAAGCAATTATTTTACGTTTAAGAACAAAAGACAACAAATCATTGAAATCAGTAACCTGCTTGTGCTTATCTATCTAAATATCAATGATATGGACTCTTTCAAGATAAAAGCATATTTTATATAGAATGACGGCCATATTGAGTCAGATGAAAGTACATTTTTTTCTTTCTTAAGTTAAACACACATTCATAATTTGCCACGAATCCAATATAGCAATAATCAATCACTCAGGCAAAACATCAAGTCACTTGCGATTTAAAACTGTAGTGCATAAATTTAATGGCTCATTTCTAACATTTCACTATGTCGACTTCTGACGTACAGTAACCTTGTGGAGGTACCGACTTATAATTCGAACATTGAAACAATGTTAATTAAATTGCTCGAAAACAACCGTTAAACAACCTCAAAGTGACATTAGTATTTCAGAAAGTGTAGTGTGGAATGCCTCGGTCAGTAGATAGCAGTGTTTGGTCAATCAAAAGAATAATCCACACGAAGGGGTTTATGTCTTTAAAACAATATTCCAATATGAAAATTTGCTGTATGTCGAGACTTAATATCCGGTCATGGCTCATGACAAAGAAAACAGGAAAGTACTTTTTAATATAACTTTGCACAAGCAGAAGCCTCCTTATCCAAAATATCTCTTTTATAAGTTAAATCGTCTGAATTTATGGCTAGGCGGGAGAGGTATTACAGCACCACCCATCTGCCACTTCCACACGGGATGGGCCTTCTGAGGTGCTTCGGGATCCTTGGTAGAGTTCAGTGAATACGCAGGGCACAAATCCCCATCGTTGCCAATAATTAGTGACGGTGGAGAGGGAAAATTTGCCATGAAATTAAATGGCCTTTTCACCGTGGATGCTACACCATTGGCTATGCGTTTACGTTTATTTGAACCAGCAAATTCTTCTAGTGTTCCTTCATGCACATCTGTTTTACCTGCAAGACGCGGACTTTCTGATTTCACAATTGTTTTGACTGGCGAGTTTTGCAAAGTGTGCTGTTTCCCCAACACTAAAGTCCTGTAATTCCTTCTTATTCTTGCACCATTTCGAAATTCGCAGTCCTCTAATACTGGAATGTTTAAAGTGCGTTGAAGGTCTTCACTTGGTCTGGAAGCGTTTTGTGAAGTGGTGGCCGTTTCAGTGCACACATGGCTTTCCTTTGCTTTTGTCGAAAAACAGTCTCGTATTTTATTTTCTCTTAAAGTGGCCACTGTTCGCTTCGATACATTGCACGCATACTTGAGTTTCTTTCTAGGCTGTTGAGGCACATATCCATACTCTTCCTCACAGCTATTTTCTTCTAATTTTACTGTAATATTGTGCATAACTGTTTTCCCCATGTGTGCATTATCGCTGAGGATGCGGACGGCGGGGCCCTGACTTCTGTCCGTGTTTACACTCTGGAAGGCTGAGGACAGTGCGATGAAATTGCTGGTTTTTGATTCTTTCTCTGCATTTGCTGCTAATGAAGAATCATTGTCTGCGGGCTCGGAAACTATTGTCACATTGTTTTCTTCTGCACAGTGTGCTGTAGATGCTTCAAGGCATTTATTTGACTCTGTTAATGTTCTTTGTTGTGGAAACTCGGTGTTTCCCTTTGGGTTAGGTGCAGGGCCCCCTTCTTTTGCACAGCTAATTGTCGATTCAGTCCTCTTTAGATAATGAGAAATTTCGGAATGCGGGAATGCAAACTCAGATATCCTATCATTGTTTATCTCGGCAAAGCAACTTCCATAGCCAGTTGAGCAGCATACGTTATGCGTCTTAATAGTCCAGTTCTGCTCGTTTCTCTTAACAATAGTCGCGGACTTTAAATTACAATGGGAAGTTCTTCCTTCCAGCAGATCGCTACTGGCTGTTTCATACACGACATTATTGTTCTTTGCTTGGAGCTGGTAGTGGAAACTCGGCTGCGTTAAGACGAGGGGTTTGCTGCAAATGCTCGAGAAACTGGTGCGTCTAAATCGTATACTTTGAACAGAAACCTGGCTGGAAACGGAGCTGGAATCAGATTCGGACGAAGTATCTTCGTCACTTGCCGAGGTCACGTCGGAGGATTCGGACACCGAGTCGTCCTCTTCGTCGGAAGAAGCCGAGTTGCTGGAACTCGACAAACTTGACCCAAAGTCCGAGTCGTTGTCGGCGCGACCCGAGAAAGAGCTCGACTCGGAATCGCTGCTGCAGCTTTCTTGCGAGGGCCCCTGGTTGGACTGCAGTCCGCTGGCAACGTGAAATGTATTAAGGCACTCAGTGCCTCCTTTCGCTTTGCAAGATTTAGGAGCAGCTGCCGCCAGCAAGACTCGCTTGGCGGTGCTTGAACTCCCCAAATGTTTTTGAGTGATTTCACACGAACTTTTGCGCCTGAAGTAATACGTCAAGCCGGTAGCGTTTGGAGACTTAGGGTAATAGGCGATGGCGGATTGGTAAAACACTGGATGCCTGCAAATCATGCTCCGAAATAAGGAATGGTTGGTGTGAAATGCTACACAGTTGCTTGATATTTCCGCAGTTTCGTAGTTTTGGGGGATTTTGCAATGTGATCGGATCATTTCAGTGTAACTGTGGCTGGTAAATTTACTGTAGAATTGAGGTAGATTGGATGCCGGTAGCGAGCTGTCGTCTCCTTGCAAAGCCCCGTTCATTCCAGCCAGAGTCTGGGGTTTTCCATTCAAAGTCAACCAAACTTTGTTCTCTTTCAAAAAACTCGCGCAGCGATCAGTGGGGGTTTTCTCCTGGTTCAGTTCGGTTGATAACAATGTCCTGTTTATTTTTCTCCTCTTCGTCTTAAGAACCCGTTCAGTTTTGCACGAAGTGTACAGGGCTTCAACGTCTTCCCGTGAAATGAGAGTGCATTTAGCTGCATGAAAAGCAATAGAATTTATTGCTTTGAGTTTTCTTAATTCTTCCAAATCGCAGTGATGTTTCTTCACGTTTAGATGGTCCATCCTTTTGTGTACTGTTGTCCTGGGTATGTTTTTCAGCAGATTTGTGAATACTTGGGAAAGCGCAAACATTTGTTTTCCCTTAATTATGAGATAGCCAAGTCTCACACCATCCACTTCTTCATAACCCGATTCCAAGTCTCCCATCTCGCTACCTGAATTTTGTCCCGCATTCGCTGGAAAAAAACATCGACTGCGGAATTCGACATTCCTCATGGCATCCTGTTTAAAAACACATATCATTACTGTTTCTGATTCAGACGATCAAAAAAACTTTGGGAGATATTCAACGCATAACGTGGTATATTTGTTTTAGAAAAAAAGCGACATCGCATGTTCTTTATATGAAGCTGAATTTTCAACTTATAGATGCGTATTGCTGTACCTGCACTCTTTAATTTTCCCAAATACTCATGGATTTACTGTACTGTATATGACAGAATGGAGAGAGAGAAAAAAAATGCAGCTGCTATTCCCGCCGCTGCTTCTCCCACAAATAAGATGACAGAGTGAAGTGAGTTCGCGGGGAGACACCTTCATCAATTAATTCCCCTAAAGCCAGCTCTGATTGGATGTCACTGACAGGTGATGCAATAAAAATTGATATTCCACCCCCACCCAAAAATCCTCCACTAATTAGCATACCCTTATACTCCCACCCTCTTGCTGAAGTAAATACAGTTAGTATGCAAATCTTTAATATACACACCACCTCCCCCACCTCCGAACCCACCGCCCCCGCCCCCTCCCCCCAGACAAAACATCATCCAAAAAAGCGCTTCAGCAGCCGCAAGCTACCTGGT
Source organism: Ginglymostoma cirratum (assembly GCA_024137785.1). Taxonomy (NCBI): domain Eukaryota; kingdom Metazoa; phylum Chordata; class Chondrichthyes; order Orectolobiformes; family Ginglymostomatidae; genus Ginglymostoma; species Ginglymostoma cirratum. The sequence continues at coordinate 70,840,342 of JAHRHZ010000014.1, forward strand.
TTCTTTTATACATTTATTTCTTCTGCCTTCCGATATCGCAGATATAAATGTACACAAAAGAAGCCAGCGCTTTATAGTTTTACTCTCGACTTTCCACTTTTTTTTAGGTCAGCCAGTGCTACAGATGCAAAATATCTGATGCACACGTATTTATTTGAAGGAAGGCAACCTCCCATAGGCTTTCGGGGGCATTCACTTCTTTAAGTCAAAAAGTTCCAAAAATATTCCATGAGAAAGATATTAATAATATTTTGCATTCTTAATATAAACTGCATTTTATCTTTAAGGAGAAAATTATCTTTCCATATTCGGCATAGAGTTTGTACTAAAGACAGCTCAAGATTGTTGTTCTCAGACACATTGAATATTTATTTTTCCTATATTCGCTTTCAGCATTTATCAACACGTGTTTAACAATTTGTAAGGAATAAAACATATACATAGTCAGTATAGAACAAAATTCCAAAGTACATAATCACACATATAACGTTTTCCTGTTGAACTGCTATTTGCAGAATGAATTTGTAATCTTGCTTGGGCACAGCGTACGACATTAATGTTGGGCGAGCGTCTACAACTAGCTAATGCAAGGCTTATTTTCTCATTCCTCAAGACGTAAAAAACTGCGCCCATAGAATAAGCCGGTAACAGAGAACCCGTATTAGCTGGAACTTTCTGACTGCCGTAATCGAGAGGCGTTGCAGAATATATATTAATTAAAAATACAAATTTTAAATTCGCTTTACTTTTCCGAAAAAGGAAAATTGTACTTTTAACAATGCAGTTTTAAATACATACTAGCATTTCTCCCTCCCACACACATACAAAAATCTCCATGTGATAAAAATGGTATTGCAACAGTCCCTCCTCACTGAATTAGACTAGTGAACTTCCCCGCAGTTCACACAGCAGATTAGCATATCATCTACAGCAAGGATGTATAAAACTTGGTATCATATCATGTATGTCTCACGTAACTAAACATATAATAGCAAATTAAAGACAGATTAAAAGTTTGTCCCCTCTACTGGTTGGAACAGGCTGGCTGAATCACACCGACTTGATACTTTTCATAGAAATCCGTTTTCACAATGGCCACCTCGCTATCGGGGAAGCAGGTATCTGGAAACTGCCAATGAAGGCGTCCGCAACATCGTTAAACTTTATGTTTTACCACGATGAAAAAAAAAGCAACACAGAACAGTGATTGAATATCTTAACAATATAATCTTCGTGAAGCTCTTCTGACCAGGCAGTTTAAGCATAAAGGCAGTCGATTACAAGCACCATGTAAAAATCTTCGGCAGTTGAGCGCTTTGAATAGGTATATAGGAAACCTTATGCACAACTGCCACCACTATTCTCAAAGTGCAAAGTCGAATATTGCACACTATAGATCGCCTGGAAAGGTCTACACACAAACTTAGAAGCAATCTAACGGAAAGTCTGAAAAAAATGTGACCCAGTTTATATTAGACAGACCAGAAGCGTTATTTGCAGTGCAACAGTACTAAACTGCAGAGAGGGGTGATGGGTTACTGAAGCGATGAAAGGAAGCTAGTTATTTATACAATCAAACTTCATTTAATGGTCAATGCACTAGACAACGCATCATTGCCGTTATTGCTGACGACAAGCAGATCTTTAATGCTTCTTTATTAGCCTTCCGCTTAAACGGATCTTAGTTTGTATGAATTCTTAGGTTCACAGTATCATAAAATGTGTCAAAACAGAGACTCATTCACAATAGTTGCGCTTCGTCCAAGTATAGGTCATCTTTACAGCTCCGCCTTCATCCCCATAAAGATATATTGATGATTATTAGAGGAATTCTAGATTACGATTTGCACGGTGTGCTGCAAAAGACTCAACAGAAAATATAGAGACAATTCTGCGCACATATGGCTTTTGCCATTGTTTAATATTTTACACAGACAGTACAATAGAATAATCATCAAATCGCTTTAAATTTATGCTTGCTGATGTAACGTGTAAAACTGGATTATGGGGACCAAAAGGGCAAAATGTGTAATGGCCGTCCATTTGGGCACGCAAGGCATTTGGGGAACTCATGTATATGCTAAAATGTGAACAACGAAAGCATATTTACTAATTTCTGTATATAAATCATAAAATTACCGAACAATTGTTGTCATTACTTGCATTTTATACAACCTTTTTTTGCTGTTTAATTCTGTCATCAGTTTTTTTTCACATTCAATATTTGACAGAAAATGACAGGTCGCTCTTGCACATCACTGAACGTCGTATATCCCAGGCTGTTTAGGACAAGGGGTTGAATCTGAAGAGAAGCTATTCGAGGCCCTTCTATAAACACATGAAAGGCAGGTTGCCTCCGGATGCATTTAAGTGGCGAGCTGTTTTTTGTCACTAGCCACCAACATACATCATAGAAGAACAGCAGTAAAAATCCTTGATTACAGTATAAGGGAAACACACCAATATATTTATACTACCACACACGGCGGTTTTATGTATTTTTATCCAACGTCTAGATGCCTGAATTGATAACAGCGAGAACACAGCAAGGTGGCTGCCTGTCATTTTAATCAAATATAGGACCATTGTAAATGATTTGATCCCAGCGACAGCAGCATCCTTCATAGAACAACAATGATTGTTCTAATTACAATAGTACGTGATTCCCGAAGAAACATAGGATTCCTCGTTTGATACATTAAACTTACTGTGCGAATAAATATAATTGGGAGTAGCAACACTGGATAATTTTGAGGCATTAATTTACCATATTTAGATGTTCTGCTAACACAAACCCACTCTCACTACATATTTTTCTGTACGTCGGGACAAAAGAAACAAAAAAGTTACATAAATAAAACTGACAAAAGAGATGAATTCTCCAGCAGCAATAAACAAATGAGATTTTCACTCACAAAATGTAATTTGGAAGTGTTTTAAATATTCAATAAATACTGTTGCTCTAATTAAATAGATCAATTTCTATACTATTAAGAACAGTAGAGTGTCATGAGCTTACTTTAAACCGCAACGCTCATCTGTGTTTGGATGAAATAGTCTATCAACAGCTTGGATCTGACTTGTCAACAAATCCTATTTATCAATTTTACTCCTAAATAAATAAATGTATAGTAGCCTGTTTAACGACGCATTGTCCTATGGTTAACTTTTTTTTCATCAGAGGCCCCAATCTTTTATTTACTCTCTGCTAGCAAAAAGAGACACAACTCACACACTTCCAGAATGACTTATTGCTTTCCTCCTTAGTCAAAAGAAATATCAAAACAAGCATGTTACAACCATGCAATCAGCTGTATCATTGAAAGTTGTACTTTAGAAAGTATGATATTTAGCATATAAAACAGTTTAAAAGATTAGACAGTCACAATTTATAACATATATTGATAAGATGGAAAAGCGGACATTTTAATGACAGACTTTATCGAATTAGGGAGACTTTTATATCTCTCGGCAAAAAGTCTCAACCAATAATCAAATCAGAACAATGTATTAATCCACAATTAATAGTAAGGTATATTTTCATATTGTATAGAATACAGAGAACAATAGAGGGTTAGTACATGAGATCTATTCAAACTATATGGCATCAGCGTGCAGGTTAACATTGTACAATTTTCCAAAAGACATCTAAATTTTCACCAATCCAGTTTACTTAAAAAGTATTGTAAGAGGCTTTGCCGGAATGGCATACTGTTAACAAGAACGACTTGTCTTACTGTGTGTGACGCTGCATCACTCTGTGATAACATATAAACACTGTGAAAGTGATATTTTATAAATGAATCAGTTGCCCCAAAAATTTACACATTGTTTTGTTTTTCTGTGAATTTATCAGGAATTCAACAAATTTTTATTACCACTTTATTGGTGAAAACCTGCCAAAAAGTAAATTTTAGTCTGTTGAAAACTAAATGGCAACTGTGATTTGAATGGTCCAGGATGGGTTTCCAACAGGAATTTATTCTATTTTACTTGCATATAGACTGTATGCCAATTGTCTACTGACCCATAATCAAAATGTGTTGACCTTTCTACCCCTCTCCTGCCCCCTGACCTATCCCGAACTCAATGCAGCCTTTCTAAATTTGCAAAGCATTGAACATGCAAAGGGGGGCTGGGGAGGCTTTGTTCTCGACAGACCATAAGAGTGTGCATTCTGCTAAAAAGAAAGGACGCCCTTTCTTACTGATAATAGTTAAGCAAGAAAAGCAGCTAAAGAGGGACTATATTTCTCCCTTGCAAGTATCAATATTCAAGTAATAGGCATCAAGAGAAATAAAGTAGGAATTTAGAGTTTTCTAGTAAACCAAGTGATCATGATGAAGATAAAACCAGACCATTGTTTTAGCTTGACTCAAATTTGAATGTAGTATAAATCAGTTAAATTACATATGAAATAACTCTAGTCACTTGATAAGAAGTGGGCGATGTCATAAATAGTATAATAATTTGGCAAAGATTCAACATGTTCTGTGTTGGCTATTTAAAACCTGAACTATTTCTTTAAAAACCTGCATTCACCATTAAAGTTAGGGAATACAAGTACTTTAATGGATTGAAGTAGCTGTTAAGTAACAATAGATGTGACCGTGTATGTTTTTTAAAACTACCTACAAGACACTGCCTCATGCAATTTTGCTGTGCTAACCTAAGAGAACAATGATTGAAATTATATTTCTATTTGTAATAATGTAAACGCCTAACTTGTGATGACAAGTATCGTTGAAAATCCTAATCAGTTTATAAAATTCAAGCGTAATTGCATTTTTAAAAGACGCAATTTGGAGTGCAATTACCTTGTGGTTGTGCCATAACTAGCGATTAACAACTACAGAAACAAAGATATTGATTATGACTAAAACAAATTTCAACATTATTTCTAAACCCGTCATGTGCTTGTGTAGATGCAGATTTGTAATGAAAGTATGAAATTATTTCCAGTTTGAGTAAATTGTGAGAAAGCAGAGCAAATCATTTCCGTGGTTTCAGAGAGCATTTACTCGGAAGCATAGTTTGCTTATTCCGGGTTGAATTCACAATTCCATAAAGATTTAAAACTTTGCCCAGATTTTTGAATGCAGTCTGATGAAAGTGCTTTCTAAGAAACAAAAACGACACGATTTCTTTCAAAACTAGGACAACATTTTGGCAACAGTATTATTGAGACTTGAGGGCAGACCCTTGGCGATTTCGTTTTCATTACTCATGCTTAAAACGCTTTGACTTAAATCAAATTAACACAACTGCGTTGCTCAAAACTACATACGAAAAAGTAAATTTGGTGGAAAATAATTTATTTTCTGGGCTTTTATTGAAGTTGCAGGCTACTTCCTTTGGAAGTCGACATTGAATTCGACAGGCAGCAGCAGAATTAGGATGGACTAGAGGGTCGTAACGTAACCGATTCAGAAGGCGGGGGTTTACTTACTGCAACAACGTGCTCGGCAAGGCAGTCCTTAAAGAAACAAAAAGATTAAGAAAATATATGGTGTATTAAACACAGGTTGCTGTATTTATAGCTGTCGCTGAAGAGCTTCTGAGATCTAATATGCACGGAATCACTTTTGTCGATTTTAAAGCGCAGAAGGTAAGCCATTTCCAAACATGCCGTTGTTAGGTTCGAAGGCAGCAAGGCAAAAACAAAGGGAATTCATTCTCGTTCTCGAAAATCAGTTGTACATTTCCAATCCAAATTGGCGTAAGATGTTTTATACAGCAAATGTCTAGATTAAAGATAAATTTCATTTTCGATGCTTTCAATCAAAATAACACGAAAAGCACAACATGTCCACGCGCCGGACAAAGCACGACCTAGAGGTTTTTTTCCCACAGATATAGGTTGGTTTTCGTGAAATCATCGCTTTAAAGCAATGCGGTATTCCCTTTTAATCTCTTTTTAAAAAGTATGCATATATGATAAGTAATAGTCCCAGTAAAGACTTTATTGGCGACAAACAAAACGTACACAAAGCATTACCAGGTTTGCAAATCCTAGTGTGTATGTTTTGCTGCCTTTAGATACATCAGCTTAAAGAAGAAATTTGCAAAATTACGTGTAATGCAAACTTCAATATTTTAATCATAGTGACATGTAAGCAGGATTAATGCAAAGTAGTTGACTAGACTTGTAGTTTGATGCAAAGATTACCGGAGAAGTACCGGGATAAAGATGGAATTTTCAGTCAATATATTTTGAAACAACATGTTTGCGATCACTAGTCCCTCGGACGCAAGGCACTGAGGAATTCCAATGTTACCTCTTCTTTCCAGTTTATCATTCTCGACCCTGTACTTCAGGCATTTTGAATCCAAAGCAAAATCAAAATTTTGAAAAAAAGAAATCACATTAACTTGATAGTTTTGTATTTTGCTCTCCTTTTAAACCTGTCAAATAAGACTATATTGTAACTCTAGCTGGCAGCACGGTTTCTGCGGATTTAACGAACCTACCGTGAATAGGGTGATTACTTCAAAATGAGTAAGTTTTTAAAAAATTCTTTGTGCTGTATTCCCGGGGATATTTAAAGTTCAAAAGCTGTAGCAGATCCTTTATACAGGTATGTATAGGAAAAAAACAAAAAGTAAATTAAACTACTTATAACTGTCCAGATAACACCCCCACCCTCGCTGTGCTGTGCAACTTAAACGTTGGGATCTGCAACTACTTAGTCTGATTCACGTGGGGAAGATGGGGTGAGCGAGTCACCTTTAACCTCCGCTCGTTCCGGCTTTGGCTCACTTCTATACCCACAATGCCCACTTAGACCATCAATGCAAGCTCGAGGAGGAGGAGAAGGAAAGGTTTTTTTTAAAAAGGCAACAGCACAACCGGAAGCTGAAATCCCCATCATTTTCCTCTCCTCCCCGCCTCCATACCCTCTGGAAGAAAGGAAGACCCGAGTTATCCCGGAATGGTCGACAGAACATCGATTCGAAAAGGAAGCAGCCCATTGGTCGATGAGCTGTCAATCATGTCACCCCCCCACACCACCAACTGCCGCTACCCGCACGAAACAATTTCCCAAGTGCAGTGGCTGCAAGCTCGCGCATTTTCCGTTAACAGTGTCGGTTGTGCGTGAACGTTCACGCGCATGCCCATGCCTCCCCCGGCAATTTCCCACACACGCACATACACACACACACACGTTCGAATCTGACTTGCCCCCCGTGTGTGTCGTCAGTGCGCCTGCTCGAGTTGTCGGTCAGGCTTGAGCTCAGGCGGTTGGGAGCGAGTGTTCCCCTTCTCCCCTCCCCCTCCAACCTTCGCGTCACCATGGCTGTACAGCAATGTGGGACGTGAATTTAAAAACAAGGGTCTGCATTCCCCCAACCCCCAGCCTCTTGCCGCCACTGCTACTGTCCCTCTTCTGTTCTTCCTTCCTCTGTATTTTTTTTCTCTTTTCTCATCTCGTAGATGGTTTCAAGTGGACTTCCGGCTGACTTTTCAAATATGAAGGAGATGATTGGCGGCTGTTGCGTTTGCTCAGACGAGAGAGGCTGGGCTGAAAACCCCCTCGTTTACTGTGACGGACACGGTTGTAATGTAGCCGTTCATCAAGGTAAAAACACAAATTTTAAAGTAGAAGCAGTAGTGTAAGGAAACATCCCAGCCTGAGTGCTATGGCCTTGGCTTCGGTCTCGTCCTCACTTTCTTCTTGAAGTCTACATCAGTTTTAGGCCTAGGAAGGTCTGAGTACTAGTTGTTCATTTAGAATAATCTCATGAAAGTTTACACGATGTCGTGAGTGACTTACTAAAATTTGTTTCAAGTGGAGGATCGTTGTTTTCTCTCGCACTATTAATATAATGTGGCCCATTTGAAAAGAGAAAATGCCTGCCTTCCTAGGTTTCACTATATCGTGCAATTAATCGGAGTTATGTAATAAGATAAATAATCGGTTTGTATGTGGTTATAAATGTGTTCACGTATGTCTGCCTATGCTTGCATGTGACTGCACTCGTTTATATGTACACATCTGTGCAAATTATGTAATTGAATGATCGCCCAGGCAAAACAACCTATTTCTAGGTTTCTCTACATATGTATATTTACATAAAAACTCAAAAGACCTGCGGATGCTGTAAATGAGGAACAAAAACAGAAGTTGCTGGAAAACCTCAGCAGACCTGGCAGCATCTGTGAAGAAAAAGTCAGAGTTAACGTTTTGGGTCCGGTGACCCTTCTCAGAACGGTTGTGCACATTCAGTTCTGAGAGTCACCGGAGCCAAAACGTAAACTCTGACT
>JAHRHZ010000014.1:70849007-70919535 GCA_024137785.1 Ginglymostoma cirratum
CTGCTGAGCTTTTCCAGCAACTTCTGTTTTTGTTCCTGATTTACAGTATCTGCAGTTCTTTCGGTTTTTATTCACTTGTATATATGCTGACAGATGTGAGAATGTGAGTATTATTTAGTTGTTTATATAAATGCATATGTTTGATCAGTGGGTGTATATTTACATGTATGTTCATCTGTGTGTCCAAGCTAATGCTTTTATATTTATGATGTATGCTATAGCGTAGATGGATTGAATAGTGAAGGTATTTTTCCTAGGATGAAGGAGTCCAAAACTAGAGCCTGAGGTTTAAGTTGAGAGGGGAAACTTTTTCGCACAGAAGGTGGTATGTATATAGAATGAGCTGTCAGAGGAAGTGGTGGGTATGAGTAGCAAGGGTGTAGAGGAATTTGGGCCAACTGCAGGAAAATGGGACTAGGTCAGATTGGGATGTTTGGTTGGCACGGACGAGTTGGACTGAAGGGTCTATTTCTGTGCTGTATGAATCTATATCTATAGGCATATAATGTGTTTGCTATATGCATGTGTTTTCATACTATGATATATCATGGATTCACGCACGTTTATACACATATGTACATTTGTACAGACGTGCTTGTCCAGCAAAACACATGGATCCGTACAGACACTATATTCGTGCATACGAGCATTGATTATTTATAGTGGCTTGTCTTCGCGCACATGTTTATGCTTTGTTTTGTCATGTTTTGTAATTTGCATGTGTATAAATGCATTAACCTGTGAGTAACTGCATGTGTATTTGGGTTTATAATGTAATTTGCATACATAAGTATGCACCTGTATGTACAGCATTTGTCAATGTTAATGTTTTCTGTCATGTGTAAGTGCTTTTATTTTAAACGCTATACTTTGAAATGGCTTGAACCTTTTATTCTATTATTCATAATTATACAGCATCGAAACAGACCCTTTGGTTCAACCAGTCCATGCCGGACATAATTCCAAATTAAACTAGTCCCACCTGCCTGCTGCTAATCCATATCCCTCCAAACCTTTCCTATTCATATTTCCATCCAAATGTCTTTTAAATGTTGTAACTATACCCACATCCAACACTTAATCAGGAAGTTCATTCTACACACAAACCACCCTTTGTGTAAAAAAAAAGCCTCTATTTTAAACTTCTCTCCTCTCACCTTAAAAATGTGTTCCCTCATCTTAAAACTCCCAATCTTAGGGAAAAGATACCTACCATCAACTCAATCTATACCTCTCATTATTTTATAAACTGCTATCAAGTCACTTCTCAACCTCCTGTGCTCTGGTGAAAACTCCCAGCCATTCTTTATAACTCAAACCTTCCATACCAGGTAACATCCTGATAGTTCATTAATGGAATTTAGCAGCACTGGCCAAGTCAGCATTCATTGTTTCAATAATTGCTGTTCAGAAAGTGACTGTGAACTGTCTTTTTGAATGACTAATCCTTGGGTCCAGTTACTCCCACAATACTGTTGGGGAAGGAGTTTCAGATTTTTGGTGACAGTGAAGGAACAGCGATAATAGTTGCAGGATGGTACTAAGTCACAGACTTTAAATGTATTCAAGTTGATGTCTGTTTGTACGTTTGTATATATGCCTTTGCATGTGTATTTGAATGCGCCAGTTTGTATCTGTGCCTGTTTGTTTGTTTTTAATCTGTGCATGTGAGAATATGGTTGTAGTGTAACTATTTATATACATGCTTGTGTGTAATTGAATTATTTGCATCTGTGCAGAGATGAATGTTTATGCATTTGATGTGCATTTGTGTACTTTTGTCTGTGGGCTGCTAAATCAAAGTGTGCATGTTTGTGTTTATTTATGTGCATGTGCACAAGTGTGTATATGTTTGTACACTTTTTACAAAGATTTGTTTTTATGTGCACTATTTGCAAATAGTTTTTATGCATGTGATTTTTGTAGTTGGCTTGTGTGTGCATTTGAGTATACATATGTGAGTGCATTTTTTTGGTTACTGTGTGTATGTACATGTGCATAAAAATCTTGCTGCCTTTACATGCATGTGGGTACCTTTACCTGTCCCCACACGCATGTGCAGACATAATATATACATAGTGCATGTTGACATTAGCCTGGATCTATATGTGCAAGTTTGTTTGTGTATAGAAATCCACATATATGTTGTGTAGAGATGTTTGTATTTTGTGTGAAAATGCATCTGTGCACAAGTAGAATTTGTGGTTTGGCTTACTGTTTTAGTCCTGTCACTGTCATCAGTAGAGAAGGATAAGTGCCTATTTGGACTGGGGTTGTCTCAAATTTCGCAGCACTGGTCTGTAACTTAGATCACTAATTTCAACATCATTGCCTTCTGTCACTTGGTACTCAGGCGTTTTTTGATCTTTCACACAATGGGTGTAAGTAGTTGGAATATTTTTACAGTTTTTGTCTATCAAGCAAAAATATATTAATAAATGGATCTCCAAAGCATGAAATCTAAGGAAGGCCAACATTGTTTCTCTTCCATGAGTGTTGATCATTAGAAGGTTCACGTTATTTGTAATCGAAACATAATTTATAGGCTTTCAATTCCAAAATTCAATAATATGGATATTGTACAATAAGGAAATTATTTCTTTGTACAATTTGAGAAGGGCTTTGAGAAGATAATTTGTCAATTAAAACTACAACAGACATGTGCTCAACTCTGCGATATTGTCATATTTTCCTCCTGTGCTCCAATCTAAATGTAGATTATGGAAATATAAATTTTTGCTCTTCAATACAAATGTTTAAAATGTATCTCTTACTTTTTCAAATAATTTTTTGGTGGGTTTTTAAAATTGGGGGAGGCTGGCTGATAAACATTGCATGTTTGGTTATTTTAAATGCTGTTGAATAGGTGAAACAGTGCACAATGCACATGCTAGATCCAATAGTCTGACCTTAAACTAACGTGGTCTGGGATGTGGTTAAAAATGATCAAGCCCCAAGATTAAGTAAAAACATTAATGAAGGCATTGAAGGATAAAAGGAAATAAATGATAAGTGTAATGTTACTTTTGAGTGTGTAATTTCAAACACAATGTTTTAAAAGTCTTTTCTGGGAAGTAATTTTTTACTTATCATTTTACAAATTGAGACATGAGATTTCTAGTTTGAAAATGACACATGAAGTATTCTGTATACTCCTGTATGACAAATTGAATTTTTAAAATCAGTTTTGTAGCTTGTATGCGTGAAGTATGTAATTTGTCTGCATTACATAGTGTAAAGTCTGTATGAGAATCCATGTATGTATATTTCTGCGCTTTTGTACACGTTGATTTTTTTTTTTCCCAACAGGCTACTGAAGATGCGCCGACAATTTCTAGTTAAAAGAAAGTACCCTTTAATCTGCCGCGTGATTACTATTTGCGATCTATTTGCTTTTGAGGTTGTCAGTGATTGATTGTTTTTTCCTCCTTACTATTACAGCATGTTACGGCATTGTGCAAGTACCCACCGGACCGTGGTTTTGTCGAAAATGTGAATCGCAGGAGAGAGCCGCTCGAGTGGTGAGTCCATGACCTTCTGAATTTGACTTTGGTTTGTGAGAGTTGTGTCTCCGATTTAACTGCAGCTTACAACTGCCTCTGACAAACTCTAGCAACGACGAGAGAACCTGATATTATAATCTCCTTAAGTTTCAAAGTGAATATTTGCAATAAATTTCTTAACCTCAGTTTGTGGAAATATGGTTGACGGAAATTCTTCGTTTGGAGAAGATGCATGGTGGTATTGTTATGTTTTGAAATGAATTGTGCTGTAATGTTTTGTAGCTAAATACTATCGACCAAACGGCTCTGCAGTGAGGGATGCAAAACTTAGGCCATAGTTTGTAAAAGGCTAAAATGAAATGACCACTGGCGTAACAACAAAGCTATTGGGATTGCTGGCTGTGACTTGTTCTCTTCCCTTCCCCCTTTATTATGGCTCACGTGCTGGCTTTGCAGAGAATGTGATCTTTTCTATAATTCCCCAGTCGCCTGGTGTCGATTGGTGGAGCAATCACGTCGGGAGCGAAGGACCGTCATCAGTGCGTGCTTTCAGTGCATGATCAGCGGCCTCCCCAAGTGACGAAAATAAAATATGCGGAAGACTGTGAAGTGCTGCTATTTGCAGTATGTAGGGTAGCGCTTCAACGGCAGTGATTTAGCAGAGCTACAAGAGGGAGTTCTTTTTCAAAACCAAAGGATCGCCTTTTCAGTATGTTTTCTGGGGCGGAAGTTCACTTGCGCTCATTCTATTTCAGTATTGACTCAATAGTGCCTTCAAATTTTCAGTCGTGGGATTCGAAGAGAAAAGCGACTTTTTTGTGTTATTTTTGGTTGGTCGAGTTTTTATTGCTCCGAAGTTGTAGGAATTTGAATATTGTTTTTGTTTAGCCTCTTCATGAGAATGGCTTCGCCTGAAGATTACTTTTGTGGGGACGGCGAATACCTTTAATTTTGGCACTGGTGTATTGGCAGATTTTCTCAGAAAGCCAAGTAATGAACGTTTTGTTAAGTTGTGTTGCTGTTTGAGGTATTTGCGTGTGCTTCACAAGCTGAATGCACAAATTGTTAGTTTCAGGGTAGAAAGGGTAGAGCAAGTGACATTTTCAGCACAGTAGGGGGTGAAATAAGTGGAGCATGCTAATTGACAACGCTATGCGTACGGAACGAGGTCTTACTGAAGTATACGAGGTTGGGCGTTTGAATCGAAACCGATTTCAGTAAATGACAAGATACTAGGTGACTTAATTGACTGCGATTAATTCTACCGACAGTACAGCTTGGCAGCGAACGTCAATAGTTTACATATGGTATAGAATAGTGTCCTTGTTTATTTTTGTACCTTTCTTTTTCCAAGAAATGTGAACTTTGTCCTCATAAGGATGGCGCTCTCAAGAGGACCGACAACGGAGGTAAGTTGCTTTGTTTTAACAGACGAAATTGACTTGTGTTGACTACATTTTTATATATTTGTGCATATTACAAGCGGCGTGTTTAGTGATAGTTGTATGATCACTGCAGCATTATACTCAGAAGCAGAAGTGGGCCATTCAGCCCGTCGATTTTGCTTTTTTTTTAAATTCATTCGTCGGATTTGGGTGTTGTTGGCTGGCCAGCATTTTCTGCCGCCCCTAGTTCGCCTTGAGAAGGCGATAGTACTCTGCTCGTGGTTTTTCTGTTAACGGGTATAAACATTGCTTTGTCAATAGGCACGACGGATCTTAGTTGGGATTAGATGCTATTTTAGCAAGTATAAAAGGCTTTAGTCTGATTTATTTGGAGTTTTAAATTCACATTTTTTCTGAAATGATTTTGCAATTGGTTAGATTCAAAGTCATGAGTGAACATGTTTGTAGGTTTGTAAAGGTATATTGTAATTCAGAAGCTGAATATTGGTTTGAAATAATTGGAGAAGAAATTTGTAATGTTTGACGTGTTATCGAGGTTATATTCGCGTTGCAGAGGGTGGAGGGGATTTTGTACGGATAAATCTAATAGTTTGGCATCCCTCATATGTTTTGTGCTTCTCATTCGTAGACATTAGATCAAAAACTCAAGTGATTTGTAGGTCTGTTGTCAGTGTTGTAGTTATTCATGCAGGAATAATTTTTTAAAATGTTTTCCGAAAAACGATTGTGAATATTTTGAAAATTAGACTCCATCTAGTGGCTGATTTTAGGTGAAATTTATTTCTATTTGTGCTTCTGTGTGGGCTGATTTTACAATATGTAGTTTGCATGTGAATATGCGAGAGGGAGAGCAGTTTAAATGCTTGTAATTAACATGTGAAATTAGACAGTGAAATTACTTAGCTGTACAACTTCTAAAATAGTCTACCTCATTGGAAGTGGGATTTAATAGAAATCTAAATTAGAGATCCAACCTCTTTGTCATGTATTTTGTTTTTGGAACACTCTTAAAATATAGTTCACATCTGAAGAATAATTTTGTTGGAATTTACTTGCTGTTTTTATTAGGCATTTCTCAATAGAACCAGGAACAACTAAAAAGGGATTCTCAAAACTGGATCAGTTTTTAATTAGAGCATTGAATTATGTTTTTTAAAAAACAACTCCTAAATACAACTAACTGTAAGTTTGCTTTAATCAAATTGAATGTCATTACTGGGATCTAGTTGAACTAAATTGTTGGCCTCTTTAGTAGCTTGGTGAGTAAAGACTATGTTCATATTGTGGTGTCATGACATTTGGACCCAAAGGTCCTTGTTTAATTCCTGACTAAATAAACAATGTGGACTTCTGTAGCAGCTGACCTCTGCAAGAAAACAACACTACTTGTTGATTATCCAATGAAGTTACCTGTTCTAATTTGTTTATGGACTTAAGGTGAAGACTGGGACAAGGCGGTAGTTTGGCATTTTTCAAAACTCTAACTTCAAAAATAAGTGAATTAGTGGAGAACTGATGTTTGTTTTACAGCATCTCAGCACAAGTAATTCTTGATGAGTGATAAAATCGTTAGATAATTTTTAAAAATTCATTCATGGGCTGAGGGCATCGCTGGCTAGCCAACATTTATTGCCCAGCCCTCATTGCCCAGAGGGCAGTTGAGTCAACCACATTGCTGTGGGTTTGGAGTCACATGTAGGCCAGACCAGATAAGGATGGCAGTTTCCTTTCCTAAAGGACATTAGTGAACCAGATGATGGGTTTTTCCGACAATCGACAATGGATTCACGGTCATCGTGAGACTCTTAATTCCAGATATTTATTGAATTCAGATTCCACTAGCTGCCGTAGTCGGATTCAAACTCAAGTCCCCAGAACGTTATCTGGGTCTCCCGATTAACAGTCTAGCAATAATACCACTAGGCCATTGCCTTCCAACATATAATGTAAGGAGGTCAACATGCCCATCATATCTACATTAGGGCTGTGCAATAGCATGGCCAATTTGGCTGTCTGACTCTTTGCTGTAGTTCTGTTCTTGTTCAGATAATCATCCAGTTGGCTTTTGGAAGCTTCAGTTGGTTTGGTTCCCCCATTCGTGAGCAGTGTATTCCAAATCTTCTTCATTGAATTTTTTTAATGAGCTTTCTCCTCATGTTGCGTTTGGTTCTTTTTCTGTTCACCTTGAATCCGTACTCTGGTTCTTATCCCCTTTACCAATGAGTGCAGCATCTCCATATTTAATCTGTCCAGACATTTTTGTGATTTTTATATGCCTCCAGCTAAATTTCTCAGCCTCCTTTTCTTTAAGTAGAACAGTTCTTGTTTCTCCAATATGACATATACTAAAGTCTGTCATCACTGAAATAATTTCTTTCAACCTTTCTATGTGCTTTCTGATCTCTTCATTTCCTAAAGTGTGGTGCTCAAAATTCAAAACTCAGAACTCAAGTTGAGGTCAAACAGCATTTTATAAATGTCCGCAATAACTTCCTTACTTTTGGGTGTAACCATGTGTTTGATTTAAAAAAAATGCTTTGGAATACTGTAAGTGGGAGGTGTGGACCTAATCACTTGTTTTTCGTTTCCTTGTTCCATTCTGACAAGCATTGACTTTTTTTGGGTTTGCTCAGTGAGTTTATCTGTTAGGTAAACTTAGTGAGTTAGGAGAGCAAACAGGCCAATTTTAAAACAGTTGTGTTTGTTATAGATATACAGTGGTATGTTAATTCAAGCAATAAGTGCTCATGTGATGTGATCATGAATAGGATGTGTCAAATTAGGTTTTTAAGTGTTACTTTTGGCTAGGATTTGAACATGCAGTTCAGTTGCATTAAATGGGAATAAACATAAGTTTGCTCCAGAAGCATGTGTGCTGAGGCCTTTAAGACCATTAAATAAGGGAGCAGAATTTGTCTGCTCCATCATTTGATATGTTTCTCAACCCCATTTTACTGTTTTCTCTCTAACTTTTGATCCCCTCATCAAGAGCCTATCTTTCTCAATCTTGAATACAATTAATGTTTAGGCCTGCACAGCGTTTTGTGGCAGTGAGTTCCACAAATTAACCAGCTGTAAAGGGTCATGCCTTCACTTCGATTCTGTGCTCTTAGGTCTCTCCCACCATTGGAAGCGTGCTCTTAGGTCTCTCCCACCATTGGAAGCATGCTCTCCATGTCCATGCTATCCAGGCATCTCAGTATACTGTAAGCTTCAATCAGATACTGCCCCCTAACTAAACTCCATTGAATACAGAGTTAGAGCCCACAGCTGCTCATCCATATCATAAGCTCTTCATCCCTGGAATCATTCTTGTGATTCCCCCTCTGGAACCCCTGCCGAGGCTATCCTTCCTTAGATATGGAGCCCAAAACTGCTCTGTATATTCCGAATGTGGTCTGACCATAGCTTTATACACTCTTAGCAGTACATCCCTGCTCATAAATTCTAGCTCACTTGAAATGAGTGCTAACATTACATTTGCCTTCCTAACTGTCAACTGACCCCACATGTTAACCTTATGTGATTCCTGAACCAGGACTAAGTCTCTTGTACTTCAGATTTCTGAAGCTTTTCCCAATTTAGAAAATAGACTGTGCCTGTAGTTTTCCTACTGAAGTTCATAATATCTCTCACTTTCCAACATTGTATTCCGTCTGCCACTTGTTACGCCACTCTCCTAGCCTGCCTTAGCCCCTCTGCATGCTCCCAGCCTCCTCAAAACTACCTCTCCCTCCACCTACCTTTTGCATAACATGCAAACTTAGTAACTTAGCTAGGGGGAGGCAATGGACTGGTGGTATTATTGCTGGACTGTTAATCCAGAGAATGTTCTGGGACCCTGGTTCAAATCCCACTGGCAGATGGTGGAATTTGAATTCAATACAAATCTGGAATTAAGAGTCTAATAATGACTATTGAATCCATTGCCGATTGTCAGAAAAACCCTTCTGGTTCATTAATGTTCTTTAGGAAAGGAAACTGCCATTCTTACCTGGTTAGGCCTACATATGACTCCAGACCCTCATCAATGTGGTTGACTAGACAATAAATGCTGGTCTAGCCAGTGATGCCCTCATCCCATGAATGAATAAAATTAACAATGCCTCAGTTCCTTTATTCAGATTGTTAATGTATAATGTGAATAGTCGTGGTCCTAACACTGACCCCTGCAGAACTTCACCAGTCACTGTCATCCTAAAAAAGACCCTTTCCCCTCTAGCTCTTTTGTCTTCAGTCAATCCTCTATCCATGCCCATACCTTGCCCCTAACAATTTTGCTAGTATTTGGAACATATTAGTTTATCTGTGCACTAGCTACTTTATGATGTATAGCTTGCTAAACCAGACTGATCACTTATGTTTGAAGAGTGTTCCATTTCTTATTGGATATAACTGGATATGCATATGTACAATGGTATGATAGTTCACTTCTTGCTCCTTTCTTGTTTGGCCATTGTGATTTATGGCTCTTGAAAATGCCGCTCTCCAGACATCTGCAAGATTTATAGTTTAAATTTATCCACCTCCATTTTAAAAGTCCCAGTTGCAAGTTGACTTCAACTAAGAAGTTATGGTGTATTACCAAGCACAACTTGAATTAATAAATGTATTTTATGATTGTTTTTGCAGCAATTTCAAAGAAGTTAATGAAATAGTGTTTCTCATTGCTTTATACCACTATAGGGAACTAACAGAATTAAAGTTTGAGAATATTCATTATATGGTGGTGTGACTATGGCAGTCTCAGGAATGTTTGCTTTTAGCATAACTGTCTATTGTCTTCATCATTTAAACCACTTAAATCTGTAAACAAATTTAATTAAATCTTTTTCCCTTATTAGTTGTAGGGTACACTTCTGATGTTTATTTTATAAGAGATTGTACTACAAGAGTTCTGCAGAATTTGAGATTTGTAAAGCACAAACTGCTTGGAGTCATCTATTAGCCAGTGCAAAACTGCTAGGAGCTGTAACTTGGAAGACCTATTCTCAATAGGTCTTTCGGTGTCAGTGAATGCATATAGACTTCTAACCATACGAATCAAGATCAGAAGTAGGCCGCTCAACCCCTTGAGCTACTCTGCTTACAATTTTTAAAGATTTGGCTTGGGATGACTTTCTCTTGTTTGCTGCTCTGCCACATAAAATCCCAGAGCCAGAATCTCATTGTCTGTTAATGATTTATCAACAGGTTCCCCACAAGCATGTGTGTTAACAGGAAAGAAGCTATATCTATCTGCACACCTGACAGCCCTGAATCAGCTGGCATTATGCACAGACCAGTGCTGGGCATCACATGCCAACCAATGATCCCTAATGCTTGGGTATTGTTACATTTAAGAGGGTAATTCTGAATTGAAGGTGATCAGTCTTAATTGCAAACATGTAACATCGCACTATTTAGCTCCTAAACCAAGCATGCCAAATGTTTAAACCTGTGCTTCTTCTTGTACTGAACAGGATTACTATTGCAATAACACATTGGTAGGGTAAAATGATGGTAATTAATGATGGGTTAAACCTAATCCCAGCTCACATTGTCTATTGGTGGGTGAATAATTCAACGATAGGTAAGTTTTGCTTCATAATGACAGAAAGAGCTAAAGTTGAAGGATCAAAAAGCGATTTCACTATGAGTACATGGCAGCCGCAAGCCAGTTATTCCTGTGGTACGTTTTATAGCACCTACTTTAAAGCATAAAAGATTAACAGGATTGTGAGACTCTGTTTTGTGTGTACTTGTACTGAAAATCAGGAACAAGTGAACTTTTGCTCTTCTACATTGGACAAATGTGGCTCCCTGAGCTCTCCTTAGGACACCTGCATTACAGGTTGGTCATTGTACCATTCTAGTCAAACTCCTCACCTGCTACTGTCCTTGGAGCAGACCATGCCCAGTCACCTGGGCACTTCTGACCGGAAGTGAGAGCCTCTTAGGCTTTATCTCCTTACCTCATCAGCGAAGTGTTATCTTGTGGGCAGAATTTGTCTTCCAGGAGTCTGGCAATATCATAATAAAAAGGTATATTGCTGGGAACTTATTTTTCCGGCCACTTAGAGGAACTCCACCTGTACTGTAGGTTAGAGATAAAAGGTACTGCAGATGCTGGAGAATCCGAGATAACAAGCATGGGGCTGGATGAACACAGCAGGTCAAGCAGCATCATAGGAGCAGGAAAACTTGACGTTTCGGGCCTAAACCCTTCTTCAGACAATTTTTTGAAGTTTTATTTGACATCAAAGTTCATAGGCTTGAGTTACTTTGTGTCAGTCAGTCTCTCTGCAGCAGTGACAGCTTTCCTGAACTCTTGGCTTTGTTGTCTAAGTTTTTAGAATCCTTGTCCTAGGACTTTGCTCTGCCGTAGATGGTTTGTATGGTTAGCATGATGAGTAGCTGATACGTGTCTGGGTCGTTCTAAAGTTGGTCTCAACTTCAGTCTGTATAGTTTGTTTTTCATTGGGATGCTCCTAAGGGTATGTTTGGTCTTGGAACATTTGAATGGAAACTATTGTGGTTTTGTGTTCCTGATCAGTATCTAATGATCCTTGTTGGGAGTCTGAGTATAAAGACACTAATAAAGACAGTACAGCGTAACCCCCGCGATTCAGAATGCTTGGGACTGGATTATTTCAGGATTATAGAATGACATCGGAAGACTAATCACAAGTATGAGAATGGAAACATGGGTACATATATTTACCTGAAAACACAATATAGTGATGAAACATTATAACGCAGTAAAAAGAATTGTTTTGCCTGTCCAAAGACTTGACCATCAGAAAAGAAAATTGCCTAATTTCTTTTTAAGAGGGTGACCCTTAATTTTTACACAATAACCTCCAGTTCTAAATTCTCCCATAAGATGAGACATCCTCTCTAGATTTACCCTGTCAAGGCCCCTCACAATTTCATGTTACAATCAAATTGTCTCTTGTTTTTCCCAACTCAGCAGATTCAAGCATAGCCTGTTCAACTTTTAACCACGAGACAACCTGACCATCCCGGGAATTAGGCCAGTAAATCTTTTTACATTGCCTTCAATGCAATTTTATCCTTTTTTAAAAAAAAAAAGTGACCAATACGGTGCACAGTGCACAGTACTTGAGGTCCGATCTTACTGGTGTGCTGCATAATTGAAGTGTAATCTCCCTATTTTTGTATTGAATTCTGCTCATAATAAGTAATGTTCTATTAACCTTCTTGCTGTATCTTTGTAGGAATCATGCATAAGGGTACCAGATTTGGCAACCATACCTTCCATTCCTTTTATTCAATTCAGTTAAAGAAATTATATACAGCTGTGGGTCCTGCACTGATCCCTATGGCACACGACTCATTACATTTGGTTGACCTGAAAAAGACCAAATTACATTTACTTTCTGTTAGCCAACCAATCTTCTCTCTGGGCCAGTATGCTACTGCTTACATCATGACCTTTTTGTTTCCCGTAATAACCTTTATCAAATGCCTTTGGGCATCCACCAGTTCTCCTTTATCTGCACCACATGTTAACTCTTTCAGTATGTGGATGTACTTACTAGAGAAGGAGCAAAACTTTGTCCTGTTTTATTTCCCAAGAGCAGGTCAAGTGACTGAGGTGTCAGTGGGGGAGTACTTTGGGGCAAGTGATCATAATTCTACTAGTCTTAAAGTAGCTACAGAAAAGGTTAGTCCTGATCTAAAAGTTAGAGTTCTAAATTGGAGGAAGGCCAATTTTGATGGCATTTGGCAAGAACTTTCAAAAGTAGATTAGGGCTGATGTTCGCAGGTAAAGTGGGGGACTGGAAAGTGGGATGCCTTCAAAAGTCAGATAACAAGAGTCCAGGGACAGTAGGTCCCTGTTTGGGTGAAGGGCAAAGCTGCTCGATGTAGGGAATGCTGGATGACTAGAGAAATTGAGGTTCTGGTCAAGAATAAGAAGGAAGCATGTGTCAGATATAGACAGCAAGGATCGAGTGAATCCCCAGAGGAGTATATGGGGATGTAGGAGTACACTTAAGAGGGAAATCAGGAGGGCAAAAAGGGGACATGACATAGCTTTGATCCAACTTCTTGATAGAAACATTGAAGCATAGAAGATAGGAGTAGGAGGAGGCTTCAGCGCCTCAAGCCCGCTCTGCCATTCTTAGCAGTCGTGGCTGATCACACAACCCAATAGCCTAAACCTGCATTCCCTCCATAAACTTTGATCCCATTTGCCCCAAGTGCTATATCAAGTTGCTTCTTGAATACATTCAATGTTTTGGCATCAACTATTTCCTGTGGTAATGAATTCCACAGGCTCACCACTCTTTGGGTGAAAAAATGCCTCCCCATCTCCATCCTAAATCATCTACCCCGAATCCTCATACTGTGACCCCTGATTTTGGACGCATCCACAATTGGGAACATCCTCCCTACATCTACCCTGTCCAGTCCTGTTAGAATTTTATACGTCTCTGAGATCCCCTCCCCCCATTCATCTGAACTCCTGCGAAAACAATTCTAACTTAGTCAATCTCTCCTCATACGTCAGACCCACCATCCCTGGAATCGGCTTGGTAAACCTTGCTGCAATCCCTCAAGAGCAAGAGCATGCTTCCTCAGAAAAGGAGACCAAAATTGCACACAGTATTCCAGGTGTGGTCTCACCAAGGCCCTGTACAATTGTAACAACGCATCCTTGCTCCTGAACTCAACCTCTCACAACGAAGGCCAACGTACCATTTGCCTTCTTTACTGCCTGCTGCACCTGCACGCTTACCTTCAGCGATTGGTGCACAAGGATACCCAGGTCCCACTGCACGCTCTCCTCTCCTAATTTACTGCCATTCAGGTAGTAATCTGCCTTCTTGTTGTTCACTTCAGAAGCAAAAACCTCACATTTATCCAAATTATACTGCATCTGCCACTGATTTGCCCACTCACTCAACCTATTGAGAGATATTCTAAATTAACCTCGTCCCATTTGCCAGCATTTAGCCCATAACCCTCTTAAACCTTTCATATTCAAGTATCCATCTAGATGCCTTTTAGCTGTTTAAAACTGGAGTAATCTTTTTACTGAAGCTAGATTTGAACCAGGAACCATGAGGACACAGTAAACCATCAGACCACCATAGCTGATATTTATTGAAACTCAACGATCTGTTTTTTTAAATTTCTGTCTGACTGTCTCTCCAGTTTTGTGTCATTTAAATTTTTTGGTCATTCTTGTCTTTAATAATTTGCCCAAACTTCTGACCTACCACTGTCTTTGCACAACATCTTTTAATGTTTCTGGTCAACCTCAAATGGTCAGTCTGTCTGCTGGAACATATCTACTCTGAAATATCCCCTTAAATGCCTGCCACTGCATCTGTGTTGACCTACCCTTTCACCCAATTTGCCAGTTCACTTCTGACAGCACTGTGTTCATGCCCTTGAATGCCATTTTGAAATTCTAAAAATCAGTCTTGAATCTAGATCCCTGTCCCTCAAACAAAATACAATTTCAATCATATAATGGTTGCTACAAACTAGGGGTGCATTCACGGAGATCATTAATCTTGTCTCATTGCACAATAACTACTGTTGCTTGCTGTCTGGTCAGCTCCAGAGCATGCTGTTCTAAGAAACTGTCATGAAAACATTCCATGAACTGCTCGTCCAGGCTACCTTTTATCCCTTTGACTTTTCCAGTTGATATGCATACTAATGACTTTTATGATTATCACTTTACTTTTCTAACACACTCTCATTGTGTTTTCCTGATATTTGGTTACTGTTAGGGGTGACTGTACACCACTCTTACAAATGAACTTTCGCCTTCATTGCTGTACACTAGAAGATAACTGTACTTAGAGTCCAAGTCCAGGTTTTTGGTGAGGGCTTTATTTCTGTTGACCTTATTGCATGAAATTCTCACACCACGACTAGCTTCTCATTTTATACAGAAGTGCCCCTTATGCCAGTTGGGTCTGTACCAACAAAATACTCTAATTCTACACAAGTCCCCCTTTCTAGTACTTGGCTCACGGCCTTGAATGTTATGACATTTTAAAGGTTGTGAGGTTTCCAACCTTGGTTACCCTCCAAGGCAGTGCCTTCCAGATTCCCACCACCCTCAGTGGTAGGAAATTTCCTCAAATCCCCTCTTAAACTTTTCAGCTTAAAATTATGCTCCTTGTTATTGACCTTTCAACTGAGGGAAATTTTCTGTCCACGCCCATCAAAGTCAACTTCCTAGCTGCCATTCATTAAGTACTCCCTTGTCTTGTTACTGTTTCTAAAGTGTATCACCTCACACTTGTCGTGGTTAAATTTCATCTGCCACTGATCTGCCCATTTGACCAATCTATTTGTATCCTCTTGTAACCTAAGACCTTGTTCCTCACTGTCACCCACCCGGCCAGTCTTCATAAAATCAATCCTCGCCCAATTAATCCCTAATTAATCTATCCATCGCCCGTCTTTGTTCTATTAGGTTTCGGGTATCCCTTTGGACCAGTAATTGATGATTAAGTATAATTTCTACACAGACCATTTCCACATCATGGGTTTCTTGAATTTAAGTCATTCCTCTATGCTGCTAATATGCTGATCAACTAATAGAACTGCCCGTCACCTTATCCTACATTTCTTACATTGCTAAATGCCCTGTACCCTTCAAGATTCAGGACTCGGTCCATGTCATTCTGCCTTCATGTCTCTTTAATAGCTACCAGATCATACATGTACACATCTATTTGCACTCTCAGTTAATCTGTTTTGTTTAAACTGCTGTGAGCATTCTAATACCGAACCTTTAGATTAATCCTGTTTGCTGTCCTTGTAAATTCTAGTCTTATTTTTTGTTTGACTCTTATTTGTACTGTGTTCCCTTCCTGTGATGGTCAGTTTATCATTTCCTGTATTAATATCTTTCACTTTGGCCTTGACTCTATTCTTTGATTTATCACCTCTTTCTAGGTTTGATCCCTTGAACCCACTACTCGGTTTGAAATTCTCTCTACTCACCTAGTTATGCAGTCAGTAAGAATATCATCCCCAGCATGTTTCGGGTGGAAACTGTTCCAAACCATCAGTACAGATCCAACATCCCCCAGTACTGATGTTAGTGCTCCAACACCCAGAACCCCTCTGTCCCATACCAGTCTTTTCTCCACATATTTACTTCTCTAATTTGATATCCTCTATGCCATGTGCTCAGGTAATAATAGACTGATTATGATCTTTGGGTTTCTGCGTCTCATAATGACTATGCATTATTCTTCTTTTTGCCTATGTCATTGGTACCTACATGGATCAGGATGACTGGCTCTTTCTCTCCTACTGCAAGTCCCTGTGCAGCTTTGAGTAGGTGTACTGATCCCTAGCACTGGGCAGGAAGCACTGTTGCCTGGATTTGTGCTGTTTGCTGCAGAGAATGGTGTTAATCCCCCTCGCTATACTGTTTCCTGTTACCACGTATTCTTCACTTCCCCCACTTGAGTGGCTTTCTGTAATTTTTATGATATAGTGGTCAATTAGCTCATCACACCCCCTTCTTACAACCCTCAGGCTCGTCCAGACAAGAGGAAAACCTTATACCTATTGGACAGTTATGAAGGCTGAGGCAGTTGTCATCGGAATCTCCTTGCCAGCCTCTCTCTGCCACAATCTCCTGTCCCTGAATATTGATCACATCAGGCGACCCAACTCTGAGAGGTCGAACTGCCTGTTGGTACAAAGAATCCAGTTAGAAAGAAACCTTGACGTGTCGTAATGTCTGTAGTTCAGCCTTCAACTCAAAATCTGAGCCAAAACTGCTTGAACTTCAAACATTACACTTGCAGGCATATTTGCTTTGGACCAAAATGGTATTCATGAACTGTCTCATGCTGTAACTGTGACACATCACCAGTCCTGTCTTCCTGAATTAAGAGGTACTTAATTTTTGTAGTTGTGATAATGCCTTTAAGGCCCATGGGGAATGATTTTGTTGAGTAGAATTTCCTTGGTAACAGACTGGCTGTCCAGCTGGAACTCATCACCTGAGCCTTGCAGTAGTACCGTGCTTCACTTTGGGGAGGGGGCCCTCTTGTGACCCAGTGATAATGTACCCTACCCCTGGACTTGGAGGCCCCAATTGAAGTCCCATCTGCTCCAGAGGTTTGTAGTAATATCTCTGAACAGGTTGAATAGCAAGTAGGCTAATGAAATAAAAGAGCAGACCCATAGGTGTGTCTTACTGTCCTGAGCTGACACTGACCTACGTAAGTCACAAATAGTGGCTCTATTTTGGTGTTCAACTATAAACAATATACCTTTCTAGTCCGATCTCCTGAGTTATTACGTTGGTGATGAGAGTAAGAAAAGTTTCGGACAGCCTTGCCTTTCAGCAAATCAGTGAGACAATGATGGAGAAATATTAAAACTGCTGCTGTGTGGGGAAACTGGAACCTTATGATACAGGTGTGGATGATTGGTCCTTGTACGCTGAGAAAATAAGGTTTTTTTTTAACAAGGCAAGCAGGATTGAAGGGGGTCACTGACAAAAAGTCATTCTCCTGACCACTTGTGGGGCTCTGACTTTCAGTATCATAGAGTTTAGCCTCCCTGGTAGCCCTGGAGTCAATCTTTCCAACTGATCAATATGGTCCGTTATCACCTGATCCCAAACCATCTTTATATTGTAGGGTTACAGGTTTAACATAGTAAATAGACTTGCTGGGGAACCAGTTACTGTGGAAATTGGCAAAACACAGAGTATGGGTTAGCACTTTGGGAAATATTAAAGGATAGTTTGGTTTGTGGAATTAATAACATTTCCACCAACAGAAGCTATTGACCGAATCAGATCTAGACTTCAAGAAAGCCACATAACCGGCCCTTTTTTCCCTGCAAAAATGCGGAGAAAGGGCTCAGGAGCTGCAGAGATCCATAGTTGGTATTGTCCTCCGCTTTGGCTTACTCGCATACCGCAGAGCCAAGTCCCCTGTCGACAATACTCAGCTTCACTTGGTTACCAAGGAAGGAAGAGTGGAGTTGGAGGCAGCGAGGTTCCAGAACTGGATGAGAAGTTTCTCCGTAATACAGTGAGGAGCCACAGAGTCTGCTGCAGATATGGCTACTGAAACGGGCAAAACGCATACTGTCCAGACCGAAGGGCAAAGTTACCTCAAGACGAGGCTTTGCAAATAAATCAGCCTGAGGATGAGGAGTTGATACAGCTAAATTGTATCCCTGCTCCGAAAGTGGCCATAATTAATAAAACCATTCAGGTAAATGGCCACCCTGTTGATATGGAGCTAGACCCAGACACTGCTGTATCTATGGTTGGGAAGCAAACCTTTAGAAAATTGACAAATCTTGCCTTTTGAGCCTATTAGACACCATGGCTAGATTGGCCATGTGCTCTGGAGAGCTATTATATATGTTTGGGACCATTATAACCACAGTTACACATGGGCAACAGACAATCTGACTGCCCTTAATGGTGGTGCACGGGCCAGCTTTTAATCCTTTGGGAAAGGAATAGCTACCGAAAATCTGCCTGTACTAGCAACAGATTTTTAAAATGTGTGCTGGACGTATCCCATAGTGTTTCAAGAGAGCCTCGGGAAGATAATAGGTACCGGGGCCAAGATTTAAATAGACCCAGAGGTACCACCCAAGTACTTCAAGACTCCCCTTTGTCCTATGCACCGGAGTAGAGGCTGAGTTGCAGCACCTAGAGGGTCACATTTCTTTTACATTGAATCTAAACCGCGCCTACCTCCAAATTGATTTTGAGGGGTCATCCAGGAAGTATGTTCCTCTAAATGCTCTGAAAGGACTGGATGAGTGCACTTGCTTGCTCTTTGGGGTATCTTTTGACTTGCATCATCTTTTGTAGGGTAAAGAGAACATCCTCCATGGGGTGTTTAGATTGGCAGTCTAATGTATTTTTCTGCAGTAGCACCCAAGGTTGAAATGTGGAGAATTTGGAGGTTGTCTTACTGGCTAAAAAGGGAAAAATGTGTGTTCCAGATAAACAGGTAATGTGTCTAGAGTACAGAATCGACAAGGACAGATTCAATCCTGTTGAAGAAAAGGTAAAAGCTATAAAACGGGCCCTGACTCAAAGGAATACAGTGGAGTTGAAGTTTTTCCTAGGTCTCAAAAATAAATGACTGGGGCAGATACGGCCCATGTGAGGCATTTCAGTAACAATCCTCCAGGTATCTTGGAAATTATCTTTTTCTTAAGCAAAAGCGGGACTGGTATTGTACGTGGTCAAAACCGCGGAAAGCTTCTGGCAGGAACCTTCCTCAGATGCAGTTGTTTTGACAGACATGCCACTGAATACAAGCCCCCTGCAGTGACTCTTCAATGGTCTTCTCAGAAAAGGTGTTCGTCTACTTGTATGCTCTTTTACCAGACCTGGAACACCACAGGAATGGGACTATGGGCAAAATGAAAAAGGATGCCCCATCATCTCAGTAGCAAGAGGGAGCCCTTTTTATTGAGAAGAGGGTCAGTACGGCTGAGTGGTCTGAGGCACTGGGTTAAGGCTGCACTCTCTGTGTGAGGTTGAATTCCACCGCGGTCATGAGCTGGTAGCTTGTCACACCGAACCTTTTGTGGGATGAATTCTGTTAAAGTTGCATACGTAAATATGTGATCTGTTAAAAGCCCTTTTGTGGCACAGAGGTTAGTGTCCCTCCGCCTGGAACGGGAGGCCTGGGTTCAAGTCTCTAGAGGTGGGTAGTAGTGTCGCTGAACAGGTTGATCAGGAAAATAGCTTAAATTTTAAAAAAGCAGACCCAGCTATTGTAGCCTTTAGAGAGAGGTGGGCATCATGGGGAATACAGTGTTTTATTTCCCTCTCCAGCTCCATTTTTGATTTAGTCTTTTCCGTTCTCCCTGCCCTGCCTTATTTTGATGCTTTGCATTGTCTGTAATGGGCTTTGAATGTAAATTTCTAATTTTTGCACACGTGATTTAATAGTGATGGTTGATAGTTTATAAACAAAAAAAAGGAATGGTGATTTGGTAGAGAGAAAGCTGTTCAGTTGAGTGTAATAACACTTCCGAATATAGGGGGGAAAGAAAAGCAGACCCCACCAACGCTCTTGATGCCTTCAGAGAGAGGTGGGCACCACAGGGGATGTGGTGTTTTATTTCCCCATCCAACTCTCTTTTGATTCAGCGCCTTCCCACACTCCCTACTGCTTCATCTCTTTCAATGGTTTGCATTGCTTGTAAAGGGCTCTGCATCTAACTATCCAGTTAGCTGCACATGTGTTTTACTGGTGGCAGTTAATAGTATTTAGTTGCAGTAATTTGGTGGGGGGAAAACAACATTCAGCAATGTTTAAGAGCTTTCTGGATATCTAAAAAAGAGCAGACCCAGGGCCCGGTGGCACAGTGGCAATGTCCCTACCTCTGGGTTATGGAGGCCTGGGTTCAGGTCCTTTCTGCTCCAGCGGTGTTTAATAACATTTTTGAGCAGGCTGCTAAGAAAATAGCCATAAAGCAGATCCAGGGGTGGATCTGCAGAACTGTGTCCGAGGCTGGGGCTTGCCTCTGTATACCATGAGTGGTGGCTCTATTTTGGTGTTCAACAGTAAATGATGTTCCTGTTCCAGTCGGACTTCCTGAATTTTTACAGTAGTCAATTTGGTAGTAGTTATATAAATTTTATTTCCCTTCTCACCAGCTGCTATACTACTTTGAGCCTTAGAATAACACTTTATCATTTTCTGGACGCTCACCAATTAATCAGGTTCTGCTTTTGCAGAGCACAAATTGATTAATGGTGATTGAAAACACCTTGACAAAAGCAACAGAGCATCTCTTTCTCTAATTGCACCTAACGCTACATTCTGTGGTAAGTTGCACTCAAGTGCCAAGTTACACTCAGTTGACTACATATGTATGCACCCAACACATCCAAGACCTTTGTATCTGAGTTACTTAATGTAAACCCAGTTTCAGCTACTTCTTAATTAACTGTTCTTTCACTCAAACACTTAAATTCTGTAGTTGCTAGCCTTAAACTTCTTTTAAACTGTAGATTTTAATTTGATGTCAACTACAAAATAGATATTTCGTCTATTTTAGCAGCAGTTGTATACACTTTGCTTTTACTGCTTACATGCCATGAATGTTTGATACCCAAAATGTTTTGTCAAATGCATGAGTTGCTTGGGTCTGCTAAACAAAAATCTCTTAACTGGTATTTCTGAACAATAGATTTCCAGACTGGACAGGTTTCAGTATGTTGGGTTTAAGTGTTATAGCTGATATGGCCGTTACAGATTGCTGTGTAAAATGGCTACCATTAAAGGGATTGTAGGGGTGGTTCACTACAAGGTTTGAGGTGGGGTCAAAATAGTGTTAAAAATATTAATAGGGGATGGAGTTATTACGGGAAAGCCTAACTTTTCAGAAGTTACTTTGACTTCTGTCTGTAATTTTAAGGATGTTTAACATGATGTAAATGTACTTGTTAAATAGTTGCATTTATGCTGAATTGCCTGTTACAGTCTCCTGCATCAGCCTCAGTGCAGATTTGGCCTAGCCCGTACAGGCCTCCCGGGTATCTCCTATCCTGAGTACTTCTCTCTGTCTGCTGGCACTTATTGTTATATCATACCTCTTGGGGCATGTTCTTGTCTGTGTCGATCAATTGTCTGAATCCTTTGTCCCATTAGGCATGGGACAGCCACTTATGCCCTTGGATGATCACTGTCTCCTTCCTTGCCCTCATCTGAGAGTTGGATTACCATTCTTTCTAAGTTTACTTTCACATACAGCACACTGATAAAAGGGTGCATTTTGGCACTAGGTGAATTATTGAAGCTAGTCTTGGGCATCGTGACCCTTTGTTTTCATATGCTAGGATTTTGAAAAATTAAATACTGCTGTAATAGCTTTGAAATTAAATCTTATACAACAAGTAAATACTAGGAAAGCTCAATTTTTAAGGAACCCCAGTATTCAATATCTTATGTACCTCCGATCTCTTCTCATTCATCTAAACTCCAGAGATTATAGACCTAAACTGTGTAATCACTCTTCACAAAACGAACCCCTCATCTCTAGAATCAATGTAGTGAACCTCCCTTGAAATGCCTGTAATGCAATTACATCCCTCCTCAGTATGGGGATGAAAATTGTGCGCAGTACTCCACGTGTGTGTTCACGACTGCCTTGTACAATTTGCAACAACACTTCTCTACTTTTATACGTTATTCCCTTAGTGGCAAATGCCAAAATTCCATTTGCCTTCCTTATTACCTGCTGCATTTATGTCGTAGATTTCTGCAAGTCATGCATGAGGACACCCAGATCTTCTCTCTGTTTAGATTATAAGTTGTCTTTCTATTCCTCTGACCAAAATAGATAACCTCACACTTAGTCATGTTAAGTGTCATCTACCAAATTTTGGCCCATCTACCTAACCTATCCATATCTACTTGTAAATTTCTTAATCCTCAACTGCAATAAAGAATTATGCACTAGTGGCACAAGGACCGAAACCCTGTGATACCCCACTGGTTACATCCTGGCATACCGGGAAAAGACTCAGTTATCTCAACTCATTGCTTTCTGTTGGTTAGCCAAGCTTCGATCTAAGCTAATAAATTATCCCTAACTCCATGTCATGGAGTCATAGAGATGTACAGCGTGGAAACAGACCTGTCGTTCCAACGTGTCCATGCCGACCAGATATCCTATGTAGATCTCGTCCCATTTGTCAACATTTGGTCCATATCCCTCTAAACCCTTCTTATTCTCATGTACCCATCCAGATGCCTTTTTAGATGTTGTAAGTTTACCAGCCTCCATCACTTCCTCTGGCAGCTCATTCCATACACGCACCGCCTTCTTTGAAAACGTTGCCTCTCAAGCCCCGTTTAAATCTTGCCTCTCTCACCTTAAACCTATGCCCTCTAGTTTTGGACTCCTCCAACCTGGGGAAAAGACCATGTCTATTTATCCTATCCATGTTCCACATGATTTATAGATCTCTATAAGGTCACACCTCAACCTTTGACTTCCCAGGGGAAATAGCCCCAGCCTACTCAGCCTCACACTGTAGTTTAAACCCTCCAATCCTGGCAACATCCTTCGTAAATTTTTTTCTGAACGCTTTCAAGTTTCACACCATCCTTCCTATAGCAGGGTGACCAGAATTGCACACAGTATTCCAAAAGAGGCCTAACCAGAGGCCTAACCAAAGTCCTCTACAGCCGCAACATGATGTCCCAATTCCTATACTCAATGCACTCTCCAATAAGGGCGAGCAGATCAAATGCTGCCTTCACTATTCTATCTGTCTACAACTTCACTTTCAAGGAACTATGAACCTGCGCTTTAACGTTGCTTTGTTTGGCAACACAGCCCAAGACCTTACCATTAAGTGTATAAGTCCTGCTCTGATTTGCCTTTCCAAAATGCAACACCTCACATTTATTTAACTTTAAATTCTATCTGCCGTTGCTCGGCCCCTTGGCCCATCTGATCGAGATCCCGTTATACTGCCCCTCCAATTTAAACTTGATCAGATGGGCCAATGGGCTGAGAAGTAGCAGATGGAGTTTATTTTAGATAAATGTGAGGTGCTGCATTTTGAAAAGGCAGATCAAGGCAGGACTTATACACTTAATGGTAAGGTCCTGGGGAGTGTTGCTGAACAAAGAGGCTTTGGAGTGCAGGTTCACAGTTCCAACTAGGGAGAGACTAGGGCCCCTTAGGAAGCCCTGCTGATCTCTTATGTGTTGAACCACTGGAGATGGGGGGAGATATTAAATGAGTATTTTGCATCATTGTTTACTGTAGAGAAGGATACGGAAGAAATAGCATATGGGGAAATAGATAGCAACATCTTAAAATGTCCATATTACAGAGCAGGTGGTGCTGGATGTCTTAAGATGCATTAAAGTGGATAAATCCCTGGGACCTGATCGGGTGTACCCTAGAACTCTGTGGGAAGCTAGGGAAGTGATTGCATGGCCCCTTGCTAAGATATTTGCATCGTCAATAGTCACAGGTGAGGTGCTGGAAGACTGGAGGTTGGCTGACGTGGTGCCACTGTTTAAGAAAGGTGTTAAGGAAAAGCCAGGGAACAATAGACCAGTGAGCCTGACATCGGTGGCGGGCAAGTTGTTGGAGGGAATTCTGAAGGACAGGATTTATATGTATTTGGAAAGGCAAAGACTGATTAGGGATAGTCAACATGGCTTTGTGTGTGGGAAGTCATGTCTTACTAACTTGATTGAGTTTTTTGAAGAAGTAACGAAGAGGATTGATGAGGACAGAGTGGTGGACATGATCCATATGGACTTCAGTAAGGCGTTCAACCAGGTTCCTTATGATAGACTGGTTAGCAAGGTTAGATCACGTGGAATACAGGGAAAATTAGCCTTTTGGATACAGAACTGGCTTGAAGGTAGAAGACAAAGGGCGGTGGTGGAGGGGTGCTTTTCAGACTGGAGGCCTGTGACCAGTGGTGTGCCACAGGGATCGGTGCTGGGTCCACTGCTTTTCTTCATTTATATAGATGATTTGGGTGTGAACATAGGAGGTATAGTTAGTAAGTTGTGATCTTATCTTGTGTATTAACTTTAGATGCCTTCTGTGAGTCCATATATACTGTATCTGTAGAACCTCCATCACTTGCTTTGTTGCATCTTTGAAGAACTCTAGCCAATTAGTCAAACAGGATTCATCCTTCATAAAACCATGCTGACTCTGAAGGCTTGCTCTTTGACTTTTCAAATGCCCTGTTATTACTTTCTTAGTGATGAATTGTATCAATTTCTGAATGACACGTTAAACGAGCTGGTCTATAATTTCCTACTTCCTGCCTCTCTTTTGAAGAAGGGTGTTGTATTAGCATTTTTCTAGTTCACTGGAACCTTTCCTTGCAATGAGGGAATTTTGGAACATAACCAGCGGATCCACTCTCTCTGCCGCCACTTCCTTTAATACCCTTGGATGGAGGGCATGAGGCGCTGGGGTCTTGTCTGCCTTCAAGCCTGACAGTTTGCTCAGTGCTTTTTTTCTCCCCTAGTGGTGGTGATTATTCTAAGTTTTCCACCCTTGCTATAACCTCTGCATTATCTGTTAGTGTTGGTGTGGTATTAGTGTCCTCTACTGTGAAAACTGATGCAAGTTGAAAATTAAATTTTACATTTTATATTTTGTTCGTTTTCATGAGTGAGATTATTTTGAAGCTTAACAGTTGGAGATGCCTTTAGTTCATATTATTGGAGAGTGATGTGTATGCATTGGCCTTCTGAATATGTTTTGAAAGTGAGCGTCCTTTACATGGCAACAGAATTGTTAAACCAGTATTTGTATGGTTTGCTGCAGGGATAAGTATGCTAGGTTTAGTAATGCAGCCGTTTTGAATAGCGCTGAGGAGAGATCTTGCCAGGGTAAAATGGAACCAGAGGCTGTGATGTATCAATGGATGACTTCTAAGGAAGGGTCGTTTCAAGTACAAACCAAGTAGTTCCCCTTGTTTTTAGTACAAACGGTGAAAAATGTTAGCTTCTTGGGCATGAGGGAGAAAGCAGTTGTGGTGAAACAGAAAGAGGGTGTATGATATGAGGTGAGTTCTTCAAATTAATACCAGATCAGACATATGTTAAGGAGGTGACGAGGAAGATAAGACTGGCAAAGAGAAGGTGAAGATAGAATAGCAGTCAATATTAAAAGGAACCCAAAAAGTTGTTTTACCAGTGAGTAGTAATTGGGTAGTTGAAGGTGGATGGGTCCTATTTGGGATAAGGAAGGTGATAATATATTTAGAGGTGCAGGACTAGACTTGATATCTGACTTAGGTTTCTCCCCCCTATTGGTGTTTGCAAAACTGAAATCTGACAAAGTATTATTAGAAGTTGAGATAGTGGAGACAATTGATAGTGAAATATTTTAAAGAGAGGTGGTACTGGAAAGACGAGCTACACTTGGGGTAGTTAAGTCACCTGGTGCAGATGGCTTGCACCTTAAGTTTTAAAGGAGCTGTTTTCTTTGCAAAACATATTGCATAAACATTACCAGCAACTTTTGCTTTAACCCAAAGCTTCTGTGTGATCGACAAAAGCGCAGTCGCACATAGATATTTTTAGCCCTGTTATCCTATACTTAGCTTGTAATTTAACTTTTACTTTCAATATTTCCCAATTAACTTGTTTCTTTTTAAAGTGTGCCTCAAATAATTTGTAAGAAATGTGGGCAGAAGTAGTACTTTTAACTCCTGAAGCCTGTTCTTCCCCATTAAGTTAGACTATGGCTGCTTGCGCAAACTAATTCCCGATATTCGTCTTTGCCTCGTATCCCTTAGATTTTTGTTAGTGGAAAGTATTATCACACTTCAGTTAATAATTAGAGATCAGAAGTTTGTGAAAGAGGTTCCAAAACTTTGTCTAGAAGGTTTTCTTAATTGCACAAAAAGCTTTCATTTCAACTTGCCAACCAGGGGCAGTAGTTTCTCTGGTTCCCTTTAATATCCTGAAATCTTTGATCAAACAGCACTTAGCCTTTTATATTTAAGGCAATAATTTTCCAAATTGTATAATGTGTCCTTGTGAGTTAATCTTTGGTAGTGCAACTTTCATCTTGGTACTTGTATGTTGCGCTTCTTCCAAGACAAATATTTCCTTCCCGAGTCGCAAAAACTGCTCTAAGGTATTCAATTTAGGTGTCACTTTAACTTTTGTTTAGTTCAGAATAACTTCTTTTTGATTTGTCTCCTAGTCTCTAAATCTAAAAGCTAGGATTTATTTTGGGGTTATCCTTTATCTGTGCTTTGGATTTTGGTGATCTATTTATAAGAGATATAAGTCTCATTGGCCCTTACTGTTTCAACCTTTTCACCGTTTAGAAAATGCACTGTTTTAAGAGGAAGACCTCATATATGCCTGTATTGAAATCCCCTTGGCGTAGTTTTGACCATTCACTTAATCTAACAATTAAATTGATTGTTCATGCTTCCATTTTCCAAAGCTGCCTATAATTAGCAAGCTTGGATTTGTGGCTTTAGATTGCAATATCTAAGTTGTGATTTAAAAACTGTCAAATAATAGCAGTCCAAGCACAGATCCTTGTAGAACGTCTAGTCCCATTCTGTCAGTTAGAAAGTAGTTATAATGGACAGAAGGTGTTATCTTCTGCCACTCAACTAATTTCTTAACCGAATCAATAATTTGCCTCCTTTCATGAATGTCAACAAAGCTATTTCCCTGCTAATGAGGAATGTCATTAAAGCTGCTGAAAGTGTGTACAAATAATATTCATGGACCTTCCCCTAACCATGACTTTAGTCACCTCTTCAAAATATTCAAGAAAGTTTGCCAGACTTGACCTTTGCATTACAAATCCATGATCTCTCTCTGATCAGGTGAAAATTTAGTGTGCTCATCCTATATTTAATTTCAAACTCCAGCAATTTTCCAGTAACAGATGTCAGATGAACTGGTCTATTTCCTTTTTTTTTTAAGAAAGCTTTCCCATATCCCAATGGAATGAATGAGTCACTGGCAAGACCAGCATGCTTTGCAAGCCCCTCATTGCCTTTGAATTAAATGTTAGGCTATTTCAGAGGGCAGTTGAGAGTCAGCTACACTGCTATGATATGAAGTCATGTCAGCCAAGCCAGGTAAGTGTGGTAAATTTCTTTCCCTTAAAGATATTCATGACCCAGATGTGTTCTTTTCAGTCAATGATTGTTCCCTGGCATTATGACCGAGACCAGCTTCAATTGATTGAAATTAAATTCCACCAGCTGCCGTGTGGTATTTGAACCTGTGTCCCCCAGATCAGTAGTCTTGGGCTATGCGTTATGGCACCCCAGTTAAATTCTAATAGAAGGTAATTTGGTAATTCACTAATTCTGCCATTTCCTTTTTTTTTGTTATAGTCCCAGACCATAGCCCCAGTTTTGCTAAGATCTAGTTTGCGAACATTTTGTACTTTTTTGTAAGATGGGCAAATTTTGAAATCCTAGATATTCAAGGAGCATAAAGAGAACAGATTCATAAATCCTGTAAATACCCCTTTTTTATTTCATCAGTCAATGATTGGACTGCTCTAGTTTCTGTAATAATTTGATTGTGCTCTTGGAGTAAGGGAATAAATAGTCATTCAGTAGTTTGGAACTCAAGTATTGCTGAGAAAAGAAACATACTATTAAAGCTGTTTGTCTTGCACTCACGTTAGATTACGTTGTGAGACATAGGCATGCTCTGTCTGTTTACAAAGGCAGGGGCCTGTGTATGAACATATGTACCTTCTAGAAAAGGCACGTGAAAACCCAATCGATCATCATAAATTGGTTATTGGTGTTACTTCCTAAAGCAGTCAGGTTGTTTTTAGTAGGCGTTGTCTAATTGTAGAAGCACATCCAATGTTGGATATTGGCTCATAACTTGGTTATGCCAGTTGAATATGCTCAATACAATGCAAACAGCTGAAGGGATATAAAAACAGAAATTGGTGGAAAAGCTCAGCAGGTTCGGCAGCATCTGTGGAAAGAAAGCAGAATTGATGTTTTAGGTCCAGTGACCCTTCCTCAGAACTCAAGCTGAAGGGATACGTGGTTTTGTACGATTCAACAGTTGTTAGAATGTTGAGTTGACGTATGTGGCATCACAGTGGCAATGAATCAACTAACTAAAAGCTTTTGGACATGGACTTCACCCATGATAATGCCATAACAATCAGAGTTAATTTGCTTACTTAAACTTCTCTCAAAAAAAAGCATAGCGGGTATCTGTTCCCTGGCACATTTAACATTGCAGTGTTTGCCACCTGCTGACTAATCAGCACCCTCTTCTTATGTTTTATAGATTGTTGTCCCCTTTGAATTTTCGTGTCCTTGCAATTCTGTCATGACGTGTGCAAACTTAAAGCTCCAACAGCATATACCTTTTACCAGCAACCATGTCTTCATGTAGAGACAAAACCCTTTTATGACTTCCAGTAATTTGACTCACTTCATCATGCTAAGCTCCGTTCTAGTTGTTTCTGAGGGAACATTTTGTGCTTGTACTGTTTTATCACTCATTCCTTAACTGTATAGTCTTCCACAGATTCCTCGCATGTCTTATTACTATCACTGTCAACTTTCAGCTTAACTTGCTTCTCCTATTTCAGCCTGTAACTGAAGACTTTGTTCAGTTTATTCTGTTTGCTTTTACTAGCTCTGAGAATCATAGAATCCCTAGTGTGAAAGCAGGCTGTTGGGCCTGTCGAGTCCGTGCCAACCCTCCAAAGGAGATCCAACCTGGACCCATCCCAGTCCTGTAACCGTGCATTTCCCAAGGCTAACCACCCTAGCCTGTACATGCCTGGACACAATGAACAATTTGGCGTGGCCAGTCTACCTAATCTGCACATCTTTGGACTGAGGGGAAACCGGAGCGTCTGGAAGAAACTCATTCAGACTCTGGGAGAATGTGCAAACTCCACACAGACAGACTGTCACCCAAGGGTAATTTGAGCCCCAGTTCCTGGCACTGAGCCACCATGCCATCTTTGTTAAAGCCCTGTCCCTTTTCTTATTTCTTCCTCCCCTTGTTAACTTCTCTCTGGATGGTAAGCCATTGAATTTCATTCTTTTTCCCTTTTCAGATTTGAGCCTTTGCTTTTCTGTATCTTTTTCTGTCTTGAGTTGCATCATGCACAACAGAATACCAGCCTACTTGAGCTGGGTCAAGCTTTTTAATTACATTTCAGATGCTGTGCTATTACCTTAGTTAAATCTGCTTTTTTAGCCCCTGCTTTCAACTTTAACTTCAATATTTCCGCAGTGCTGCTTAGTTAATTGTTCATATCACTATTAAAGGAATCTTCCTCTCCAAGAATGATATAGAACATAGAATGGTACAGCACAGTACAGGCCCTTCGGCCCACGATGTTGTGCTGACCTATTATCCTACTCTAAGATCAAACTACCCTGCATACCCTACATTTTACTATCATCCATGTGCCTACCCAAGAGTCGCTTAAATGTCCGTAATGTATCTGACTCTACAACCACTGCCAGCAGTGCATTTCACGCGCCCGCCACTCTCTGTGTAAAGAACCTACCCCTGATATCTCCCCTATACCTTCCTCCAATCACCTTAAAATTATGCCCCATTATAATAGTCATTTCTGCCCTGGGAAAAAGTCTCTGACTATCCACTCTAGCTATGCCTCTCATCATCTTGTACACCTCTATCAAGTCACCTCTCATCCTTCTTCGTTCCAATGAAAAAAGCCCTAGCTCCCTCAACCTTTCCTCAGAAGACCTGTCCCCCAGTCCAGGCAGCATCCTGGTAAATCTCCTCTGCACCCTTTCTAAAGCTTCCACATCTTTCCTATAATGAGGTGACCAGAACTTGAACACAATATTCCAAGTGTGGTCTAACCAGGGTTTTATAGGGCTGCAGCATAACCTCACGGCTCTTTAACTCAATTCCTCTGCCAATGAAAGCCAACATGCCATACACCTTCTTAACAACCCTATCAACTTGGATGGCAACTTTGAGTAATCTATGGACGTGGACCCCGAGATCCCTCTGTTCCTCCACACTGCGAAGAATCCTGCCATTAACCCTGTGTTCTGCATTCAGATTCAACCTTCCAAAATGCACTATGCTGCCGGCAGTGGTAGTGGAATCAGATACATTCGGGACATTTAAGTGACTCTTGGATAGGCACATGGATGATATAGTAATTGAGAAAATTGTCAAACCTTTCAGTAAGCATAGCCGAGTTCATCAGGGGATCTTAGTAACCTTCAAGTTCTATTAAGGAATAAGAATGAGAGTAGACCAGTCAAGTCCTCAAGCCTAATCCACTATTCAGTAAGATCATGGCTGATCCAAGTGACATTCCTTACATCCACTTCCCTGCCTTTTCCCTGTAATCCTTGATTTCCCCTTACTGATCAAGAATCTATCTATCTCAGCTTTAAGTATATACAAGGACCCCAGCAGCGCTCTGTGGCAAGGAATTCCAAAGACACTCAACCCTCTGAGAGAAGAAATTCCTCCTCCTCTCAATCTGAAATTGGCACATCTTTTATTCTGAGACGATGCTGTCTGGTCCAAGACACTCCCATGAGGCGAAACATCCTCTCGGCATTTACCCTGTCAAGCCCCTTAAGAATCCTATGTGTCTCAATGAGATCATCTCTCATTCTTCTAAACTCCAGTGCGTGGAGTCCCAAGCTGTTTAAAGACAATCAAAAAGACAATCTGTTATAAGACAACCCCTCCATACCAGGGATGACTGTCCTACATTTTGCTAATTTTCTTTTTGCTTTCTCTCTTTTCGAATAGCAATGTGATATTTGCTACCTTTTCAATCTAATAGAATTGTTCTGGAATCTTGGAGTTAAGCAAGATCACAACAAATGCATCCACCAGCAGTGCTGCCACCTCTTATAGAACTCTGGAATTTAGGAGGATTAATTGGCTTTGGTTCCATTAATTTTTCCAGTGCCTTTTCTTTAATTTAAAATCCTTAATTCCATTTGATCCAGGTTTCTTACTCTTTCTGGTATGTTTTGTGTGTCTTTTACTTTGAAGATTGGCACAACATTTGTTTTAAATTTCTGCACTTTCCTTTATTCTACATAATTTCTTCTGTCTCCCCCTTTACGGACCCATGTCCACTGAGGCTTTTCACTTCAGTTTTATAGAAGCTTTTGTGTTTTAATTTTTTTTTTGCCAGTTTAATCAGATTCAGATTCCTTCCCCTCAAATCTTTCACCCAGTTTTCCAATCCTCAGTCTTTGCTTTCGAAGCAAGCTCATAAATGACAGTCTTGAGCAACTAGATGATTCAATTCTAAATCTTCCAGCAGGTCCTAACCTTTTTGTTTAAATGTCAGATTACAATAACAAAACACTGAATTCAAACTTTTTTTCACAAAACTTGAAGTAAGCTGATGGTTTGCAATGTACCAACGGAAACACGAATGTCCAAAAAAATTTCAAAAATAAATGTTTTTCTACAGAAAAAAAGGCACAAACAATTAGCACTGACCTTGAGATTTAGTTGGTAATGCTTGTAAATAGCTCAAGCTTTGCTTATTCTGTCATCCATTATTTATTACTCATGCATATACATAATCCATTGTTTTTGGCCACATAGAAACAATTGGCTTGATAGTGATAATGATTTGGAATTAAGCATGGATTTTACTTTTGGTCCATTCCCCTTAAAACGATAACACCACTGATTTTTAAAAAAAAATACAAAATATAGATGTTCTTATTTCGCTACTGCGGGGGTTAATGAGGTGGCCACTCGTGAGATTAAACAATTTGTTGCACAATCTACGCTTTTGCTTCCTTGTTAATTTCTTCTTAACTACCTGCACTCACCTATCACAATCCTACCTACTTTCCCCAGCCCCACCCCTCCTCTCTCTTTATTTCAGAGCCCTTTCTCCCCCTCCCCCATTTCTGAAGAAGCGTCCTGACCCGAAACATCAGCATTCCTGCTCTTCTGATGTTGCCTGGCCTGTTGTGTTCCTCCAGCTCCATACTGTGTTATCTCAGACTCCAGCATCGGCAGTCCTTAGTATTGCAGACTGGAAGCAGATACTTGTACGTAAATTTGCGTCAGAGTAGTAGAATGCATTCTGGAAGGAAATGTGGAGAACACAGGACTGACACACTCTAATAAAGTTAAAGAGACCAATTAATCCTTTTAACCCTGGAAATCAAGGAATATACAGTATTGGATTGAGGAAAAAGGGAAGCTTAAGCCAGATACTTAGGTCTTGAAACAGCAGAATCCCTACAGGAGTACAGAATGTGAAGGGAAATTTGAAAAGGAAATCAGGAGAGAAAAGAGGGGGCATAAAAGAATAATGACAGTAAAGGAAAATCCAAAGTTATTTCACAAGTACATAGCAGGATGAAGGGATAACTGGGGAAAGTGTAGGGCCCATTAAGAAGGATCACAGTGGTAATTTGTGCATGGAACATGGACAAATGGATGTAGGTAGGGTTTTAAATAAATGCTTTGTCTTGGTGTTCGCTAGTGAGAGGGATAATATGGTTATGGAAATCAGGAAGAAAGACTGTGATAGTTACTTGTTAATCAACCCGTTGTCACACATCTCTGGAATATGTGCGACTTGAACCTAGATTTCCGACCCAGAGGATGGACATTACCATTGCACCAGAAAAAACCCATAGTAACCAGGCCTGAGTCTGCTTAGCTTTTGAGATGGGACGTTTGCAGATTAATATGGCTGTAGACTAAAAAGGGCTGTGATGTACTTAAAGGTGTTGATATAGAGTAATTCTTGAGTTGTATGGCAGGTTTAAAAGTAGATACATTTCACCTAGCCCTGGAGATGTATCCCAGGCTAGCGAATGAGGCAAGGGAGGAAACAGCAGAGACATTTGAAATAGTTTTCCATTCCTCCCTGGCCACAGGAGAAGTACAAGAGGACTGGAGGATATAGCACTCTTATGCAAGAAGAGCGCAAGAGATTCATCAGGAAACAGGCCAGTCAGTCTAATCTCTTATGATGGGGAAACTTGGAAACAATTGTGAAGGGTGAGAATTTAGGAGGCATGGTTGGTAAGTTTGGATGACACCAAATTGGTGGTATAGTTGACATTGAAGAAAGTTATTGAAGATTGCAAAAGGATCTTGATCAATTGGGTCAATAGGTTGAGGGGTGGCAAGTGGAGTTTAATTTGGATAAATGTGAGATATTGCATTTTGGTAAAACAAACAAGAGTAAGATTTACACAAATAATAGTAGGGCCTTGGGAGGTGTTGGAGAACAGAGACCCCTAAGGATTCAGGTACATAGTTCTTTGAAATTTGCATCACAGGTAGACAGGGTGGTTAAGAAAGCATTTAGCATGTTTGCCTTTATTGCTCACTCCTTTCAGTATAGGAGTCAGGATGTTCTCTTGAAGTTATAACAGGATGTTGGTGAGGCCTCTTCTGGAGTACTGTGTCCAGTTCTGGTTGCCGTGTTATAGGAAGGATATTATGAAATTGGAGAGGCTTCAGAAAAGATTTACTAGGATGTTGCTGAGAATGGACAGTTTGAGTTATAAAAATAGACTGGGACCTTTTTCCACTGGAGCATAGGAGGGAGAGGTTCAGCACAAAGATGACCATTAATCTTCAAGGGCCTAACTC
Organism: Ginglymostoma cirratum; assembly: GCA_024137785.1. NCBI lineage: Eukaryota > Metazoa > Chordata > Chondrichthyes > Orectolobiformes > Ginglymostomatidae > Ginglymostoma > Ginglymostoma cirratum. Next base: position 70,883,025 of record JAHRHZ010000014.1, read on the forward strand.
TCTCTGTCATTGGTCTTTTGCTATTAATGTACTTGTAGAATACCTTTAGATTATCCTAAACCTTATTTGCCAAGGCTATCTCATTCCTCTTTGCCTTCCTGATTTTCCTCTTAAGAATGCCCGTACTCCCCTTAGACTGTTCAAGGGATTCATTTGAACCCAATTGTTCATTGCTCATACGATTCTGTTTTATTCTTGACTAGAACCTCAATATCTTTATTCATCCATTGTTCTCTAATCTTACCAGTCTTACTTTTCACTCTAACAGAAACATAATGCCTCTGAACTCTCAATATCACACTTTTGAAAGCCTCCCATTTGTCAGTTGTCCTTTTACCTGCGAGCATTCTACTCTAGTCAACTTCTGAAAGCTCTTGTCTGATACCTTTAAAATTTGCCTTGCTCCTGTTAAAAATGTTAACTTTTATATGGAAGGATTATTCTTTTGAAACTAATAGAATTATGATCACTAGTCCTAAAGCGTTCCCCTACCAACACTTCAGTTACTTGTCTTGCCTTAAATCCTAGGAGAAGGTCAAGTTTTGCACCATGTCTGCAGGTACATTTACATATTGATAAAGAAAATTTTCTTTAACACATTTAACAAATTCCTCACTATCCAAATCTTTAACACTATGGCAGTCCAAGTCAATGTTTGGAAAATTAAAATTCCCTACTGTTACAACCCTATTATTCTTACATATATTGAGATCTTTCTACATATGTGTCTATTCTATTCTATTCTTTTGGGGCGCCTATAATGCATTCCCATTAAGGTGATCATCCCTTTCTTATTTCTAATTTCAACCCATATTTTCATTGGATGATCTCCCAGAAATATCCTCTCTAATTACAGTAGTAATGTTTCCTTAATCAAAAACACCACTCCCCCTCCTCTCTTACCTCCCTTTTTATCCTTCCTATAGCTTCTAAAACCTGGAACGTTGAGCTGCCAGTCCTGTCCTTCCCAGCAAAGTTTCTGTAATAGCTATTTGATGTAGTCTACTTAAACTTCAGCAAGGCTTTTGATACCGTCCCAAGTGAGAGACTGATAGTGAAGGTAAGAACCCATGGAATCAAAAGAAATTTGCCAAATTGGATACAGAATTGGATGAATGGCAGGAAGCAGAAAGGTGATGGTTGAGTGAAGGTTATGCATCTTGAGGCCTCTGTTCAGTCTGGTTCGGCAGGGATCATTGTTGAGGCCCTCCCTGTTTGTGTTAAATTTAAATAATATAGACAATAATGTGGGGGGGTGAATCAGTTCCTTTGTACAGCAAGATATAGGCTGGCTGGTCACGTGCGCTAATCAGCGGCCAGTGATGCTTAATCTGTACAAGTGTGAGGTGATGCACTTAACCAGGACAATCAAGGCAAGGAATATATGACGTAGTGTTATAAAGCAGAGGATGACCCCTCCCCCAAGAACTAAAACCAAAACATGCAAAGAGGAGCACCACGCGCTACAATCTGTAAAAGGAGTGATAAAGGGTGTGTAACCTGTCTTTCAGCAACTTCTAGCAGTTAAATCAAATAAATCCTTGACACTCACTCTATAATCAATAAGTAGTAATTTATTTATTAACCTCTAACGGTGAACAAATTAATTAAACTATTAACAAACTGAATAAACTCCTTCTAACTACTAACTATTCCCGAATAAAACAAGATTCTCATGGTATGCTGTTCCAATAAATATAAATCCCACTTATAAAATAAAATTATAAAGGATAGAATTTAGTCTCTTGAAATTACAGCCACGTTATATGTCTTCTGGAATTCTCTGTGCCTTCTCTATCAAATGTTCTGTTGTAAATGTCTTCTCCATCGATTTTTCTGTCAGGAATATTAACTAGTTATGCCATCGGTATCTTTTTGATTTTTAGTTGATGCAGTCTCTAAGACTGAGAGGATTCTGTGAGAGCCAACGATTCTCCCTCGAGAGCTGAGGGCTGTTAACTCTGGCAGGTAGCAGTTACTCTCCTGTTTTTCTCTAACAGCCCTCTTCTTTTATACCCTTGATAACATATCAGTTTCCTACACTAGGATGGGTCCTATGTTCTCAAAACCATCAGATTTAAATTTTAAGATTACAAGGTGTAGAGCTGAATGAACACAGCAGGCCAAGCAGCATCAGAGGAGCAGGAAAGCTGATGTTTTGGGTCGAGACCCTTCAGTTCCTACTATCTCTGTAACAGATTTAAATTTAATTGGTTTTTGGTATCTAAATGCCTGGTTCAAATTGATTGGCTGAATTCAGAATTTATTGTATTGGTAACAAAACAACATTGCTGCTAGGCCTGCTAACTGTACCACCTTTTGCTACAAATGTCTCAATTCAGGTACTCTATGTACTTTCAGACTTTCAAGCTGCTTACAGACATTGTGCTTTTTCTGTGCTTCGAAGGTTTAAACAAAATCTTTTAAAGGGACCATGCACTGCTTTCCCCCAACATTTTACAAGCCTGAAATTCTAATGTTCAGCCTCCCAGTCAACAAATATTGTACCCACCTTCGAAACAGTAGAACCGTGGGAAGGCACCCTGGATCAGAGGTGTGCATGTCCACCAGCCCCTTAAATTAGTAGGACAAATAGACAAAGTGGTTAAGAAGGCATAAAGGATACTTGCCTCGATTAGTGGAGGCATAGAGTTTATGAGCACGGAGATGATGCTGGAACTGTAGAGCATGTTGATTAGGCCGCAGCTAGAGTATTATATGTAGGTCTGAAATCAATATTATAGGAGGGATGTGATTGCAGTGGAGATGGTACAGAAGAGATTTGCCAGAGTGTTGAGAGATTGGATAGACAAAGGGTTGCTTTCCTTGAGTAGAGGAGACTGAGTTGGGGTGGGAATATGACTGTAACGTATGTAAAAGTATAAAGAGTATAGACAGGAAGGAATATTTTCCCTTGGTGGTGAAACCAGTAACTCAGGCAATCGATTTACGGGAAGGGGTAGGAAGTCTAGGGATGTGAGGACAATCTTTTTTTTTATTCTGAGATTGGTAGGAATCTAACTCACTGTCTGTAAGTGTGGTAGAGACAGAGCCTGATGACATTTAAGAATTTAGATGTACACTTGTGATGCTAAGGCTTACAAGGCTATGGGCCAAATACTGGAACATGGGATCGGAATAGTTACGCCATTGTTTTCGACCAGCAGACTTGAAAGGCTGAAGGGCCTTTTGCTGTGCTGTAGACCTCTGGCTCTAATTGCATTTGTAGCCTAAGTAGTTATTCTGTACAGTGCCTACTGTGGCATCATAGCTAATACAAATTTTGTGCTCCCTGACATCCACATATACAGGATTGCAAAATGTGTAACTGGATAATTATCCCGACTAACACTTTCCCCATACATCCCAGGCGATTGAGCTCAGTTTCGTGGGCCACTTCCTCAATATCAGTGAGCATGACACATCTGGGTTGACCTGAATCTTACTGGTTAATTTGGTTCAGACCTGCTTTTGGCAATATATTTAACAATAGCTAATTCAGGGAAGCTGAGCAGATTACTTTTGGGGGAAAAAGAAGTTACTGGACCCAAACTGCTAACTCTGCTTTCTTTCCACAAGTGCTGCCAGATTTACTGAGTTTTTCCAGCAATTTCTTTTTTTTTGTTTCAGATTATCTTTGAAGCCAGTTTTGACCTTTAGTTTGAAAATTGTTGATTGTTGACAGAAAATTTCTACTTCTGTTTTGGTAAGGTTTTATTTTGTGTGTTTTATGATCAAAAGTCAGCAGTTCAAATTTAGGCACACTGTAGTTGTGAACATTTGATCCCAGGCTGTAAATGTCTTGGCTTTGAAGATTAATTTGTATGATATATAAAGAGTCTAAAGCTTTTAAAAAAACTTCAGAAAAGTACTGTATGGCATCCTGTCAAGATTGTAAAAAGTATATCTATCTCAATATGTGCATAAAATCTGGGTGTTCTGATGGTGCAAATGATATAAAGAGAATTTTAAAAATTAATCTGATCAGGTGGAGTATAGTTTGTTTCAATATATTACACCCTCTAATAACTTGACTTCAAGGTATATTTGAACAAATTAATGAAACATCGAATCATTTTGTCTGAGCAGAAAATCGTGTAAGGATTTTTGTTACCTAGCCTTAACTCGGTGCTGTATTTTTGTTTTTCCTGCTGGGAGGAAATAATTTTTGGGATTTAACTTGAATTAGTAACTACTTGACGTGATAATTCGTGGCTTGTATGAACCTATAAATTCAAGTCCATGTGATGTTAAGTATTCATGGTATATTTATGGTGTGAGGGCATGAAGGTTCAACTGAAAATAAAACTTGCTATTTTGCAAACATAATATAAATTATGACATAACATACATGTGTGCTGCAGACCAAGCTGTTGCCATCACTGGAGAGCAGATCAGAATATTTGTATTTTCACTGCTACAAAATATTTCTTAATGTTCTTCAATGATTTAAAGAGTATGTGATCAAAGTGATTGCTGTATAGTGGGCCACTCTAGTCTTATTTATGCGTAGTAGTTAACATTATAAGGGGGGATGGTGTTAGAAATTCGAACCGTCTGGATGATTGTCAGGAATGCTGAGCTACAAGGTTCTTTGTTGTCCTTTCAACAGTGCTTTCCACGTGTGCCTGGCATAGCGCCATATAACAGCACAATGTGTTTAATGTGTCACACTTTTAAACTGTAGGTTTGAAAACCTCATTGGCTGAGAAACTGACACATGCCAAGCTTTTCAGTCAACACATTTAGGACATGATTAGGATTTTCAAGCTTAGTGCTTAGATGCCTTTTAGTATATTTAATATGAATGTAATACTGTGTCTTTGTTGATTGTCACAGGCTGATTTATGGAATTTCTTTTCTTGTATACTGAATTGAGAAGGTTTTGTATTTGTATTAGAGACAAAATCTAACTTAATAGTATGTCGTCTGTAGTTTGTAATTTTTTTTTTGTTTCGATTTTATGCACAGGTTGGGCCCATGTGGTTTGTGCACTTTATATTCCAGAGGTGCAGTTTGCAAATGTTACTACAATGGAACCTATTGTACTACAGTATGTTCCTCATGAACGCTTCAACAAGGTAATTTAAATTATTAAACCAAAAACAAAATTACTCTAATTTTCAGTGGTTTAAAATATGAGCCTGCAAATGTATACTTCCAACTAAACTGTACCATGCTTGAACTTTAGGGCTATCAATAACTGTTCATCTTGGTTACTGCTATTGGAATAGTTCTTGCCTTGCATTTTGAGGAGACTCTGTCTGTCTGTCTGTCTGTTTGTTTGTTTGTTTTTCTTCCATTATGTAATGTGTAGGAACAACTAAGTTTCATAATTTGATGCATTCTGAGATATGGCATTATTTGTTCTATCTTATTACAGGTGGTCTTCCTGTCTCTTGACATATTTAGTCTAGTGGCTCAGTGGGTATCCTCACCAATTTGAAATTTGTTACAAATCAGGCCTTTTAAGTTATTGGGTAGTTATTCTCAAATATTTGTTCCCATATCTGAGAGAGAAACATAGGTTAGGAAACTTAAATTACCAGCCACACTGCAATTCACTCCATTATTTACTAAAATGCACTTCCATGGCCACCTTGAGCATCTGTCTGGCATCATCCCCCAGAATTGGGCCCCGTACTGCACTGTCTGTATGTTTACATTAAAAAAAACTCTCCTGAATACATTTCAAAAAATCTTCTACTTATTCCCATACCTTTACACTATGTCTATCTCAATTAATGTTGAGAAAGTTGAAATCACCTAATATAATTGCTCATTTATTATTTTTACAAACCTCAGTGATTTGTCTACTTATCTGCTCCTGCACTGCCCACTGTTCGTTCGGTGCCTATAAAAAACTCATAAGCAGTATGCCTGCCCCTTTTTATTCCTGTGTTTACCCACCAAGCCTCATTTGAAGACCCTTCTAAGATATTGTCCCTCCTTACTGCAGCAACTGACTTCTTAATTAAAAATGCAAAAATCCCTTTTTTTATACTCCCCCTTGCCCTGCCTGAAGATTGTATACCCTGGAATGTTGACTTGTCAGTCAGTCTGCACCCCGTCCCCAGAAAAAAACACATCTGTGGCAGCAGCATTGCAAATCCATGTGTCAATCTGTGCCTTCGACTTGTCTGTCTTATGTATAGTAATCCTAGCTTTAAAGTAGAGGCCATCCAGCCTGGTGTCATTCCTGAGAAACTCAATATGGCTGAACTTCCTCTGCCTTGGGTTCCTTTTGCTAAAGTAACATGTCCCTGTTGTCCTAATGCTGTCTCTCCTGCCCCTGCCACAATTTTAACAGGGCTTATGTTGATAATTAATTGTGACATTCAAAAATCATTAATTGAGTGTGGAGTATGGTGTGTGTATTTTATAATAAACTTGTTTTGATGAGTTTCCCATTATGCCAATGTGGCCCAAGATCAGACTTGGGGACTTGCTCTTTTTCTTCCATTCAAGTTGTCTGTACATCCAAAACTGAAGCATGTAAGAAGCAGCAAGTAATGAGATTTAGAAAGCTTTGGATTTTTATAAATAACTGTATCATACAGCAAAGAAAAATCAAAGGAGAGAAACCAAAGAACTGAGAGTGTTGGAAATCAGAAATTGCTGGAAAAGCTTGGCAGGTCCGGTATCATATGTGGAGAGAAAGCAGAGTTAATGTTTTGGGCCCAATGACTCTGCTTCAGAACCAGTAGCAGTTTAAAAATGATTAATTAGGAAATTATGCAGAAGTGTTCATCGGATGTGGAATACATTTCCAGGTAGGACATTGAAGTTCAGAAGATAAATTAATTTAAGAAATTCTAAGATGGAGAATAAAATAAAAAGAAGCTCTGGAGATGAAATCGAACAGAGGAGGACTGCAGACTTTGTTGTCCTATTCCTCTGTTAAAATCTTTTGAGGTTTCATATTTTATTCAAATAGTGCTACCTAATATTGCCTGCGCAAATGTGTGCTTTGAGCTCCCCAGCAAAATTAAATCTGCCATCTAAGTACTTCGACCTATTAACTATCATTAGTGATTAGATCGATATTGATACTGAGCATTTTATATTTGTTAAAAATGGTTGATTTATAATAAAATGTTTTATTTTCAACCTACCTTTCAAAAAGTTTGTTATTTACATGGCTGGTTTCATTTGTAGAAGAGTTTTTTTTAAGAAAAACCCAACATTTTAGTTCTAACTTATAAATGCCTGGAAAATGAATTGGAAACATTTAATGTGTTTGTTTATTTTAGTCAGGTAAGCACTAGCAGTTCCAGGTTTGATACACTGTTGAGAGTGATGTATCATATTCACTGGAAGAGCATGGCCCTGATATAGTGATAGTAGGAACTGCCGATGGTGGAGAATCTGAGATAACATGGTGTAGAGCTGGATGAACACAGCAGGCCAAGCAGCATCAGAGGACCAGGAAAGCTGACGTTTCAGGTTGAGACCCTTCTTCAGAAATGGGGAAGAGGAAGGGGATTCTGAAATAAATAGGGAGAGAGGGGAAGGCGGCTAGAAGATGGATAAAGGAGAAGATAGGTGGAAATTCCTTTATATTTTCTGCTGATGCTACCTGACTCATTGAGTATTGCCAGCATTTTAAAATTTTTTTTTCACGCCATGTTTGTTGCAAGTTTTTATGTACTAACTAAACTTAGAAGCACATCAGTAGAATTAGGAGAGACTTGGGAAAGTATCTCACTTTTGTAGAACTTTGAAGCTCATTTGCTGCAGTGTGGCCGAAAAGATGGCAGTCTTCTCCCAGTTTTGGCCAAGGACTGTCTTTGATCTAGCCATTGGTAGTTTATTTTGCTTTTTTTGGTTGTGCAAGTTTTTGTTTATTTTTCTTGATGGCAGTTGTTTACCTTGTTTACTCTGGTATTTTTGAAACTGCATGCTTCTGGAAAAGAGTCTCAACATTCTAGGATGTTAGGTGTCTGAAGCGTTTTCAGTAATAATAGTAACCAAGATAATTAATACCTGGCTATGTTTTTTACAGTTTAACATGACATGGATGATTCTGGCTAGGTTAGCATTTCTTGCCCAACCCTAATTACTGTTATGGTTGTGCTGAAGTGCTGCGGAAGTCCATGGGGCACAAGTACACTTGCAGGGCTGTGAAAAAGTTTCATGATTTTGATCAGCAACACTGTGACCCTGAAATGTAGAGCAGAAGTAGCCCATTCAGTCCATCGAGTCTGCTCTGCTATTTAGTGATAACTAATGATCATACAGGTTCAAGTCAGAATGGTGTGTGTCTTGGAGAAGACCATGATCTCCCTTTTCTGGGTTTTGATTGAAATTGACCCAGATTCTTGGCCCCTGAACACTGTTAAATCCTTCTTTGGTAATATGGTATTTTATGATGGAGATATTTGATCTACAGTGTCTGTGTCATCAAAGGAAGACTGGAAAACAAAACCTATTAATAGATATATTGGAGCAAAAGGACTGACCAATTAAATAGCTATTTGAGTCTAACTAAAATATCAATAGGTTATTTTTATCTCTCCATTTTTATACTCTTTTTCATGAGGCACAGATGCTTATTGGAGTACAGTTTGATCCGTGCCAAGGCCCTTTTACTTCCTTATCAAACTGACTATTCTTGACATGTGAACTTGGTCAGTGTTAGCTTCCTGGAAGTATTACAATCAATTGCAACTCTGTTTCCTTCATCTGCACTGGGATTTGGAAACCTTGCTGATTTGAGAAGTGCTTAAACTGCCATAGAAGAAATATTTAAAAGGGATCTAATTGAGGTTGCTTAAATTGTGAAGAATATTGACCAGGTGGAAGTAGGACAAGTTTTGTCTGCCATAGGGCCATTTAAAACGCAGGGATTTTCTCTTGAAGCTCAGATAAAACTAGTTGAAAGCAAATCCAATTTTTCAGAACAAGATTTTTCTTCCATAAAACTGTGCAGCACAGGAGGTGTTTTGGCCCACCATGTCTGTGCCTACCGTGATGCTATTCCACACTAATCCCATCTGCTTATGCATGGTCCATATCCCTCTGTTCACTGCCTGTTCATGTATCTGTCCAAATGCCTCTTAGGTTTTGCTATCGTGTTTGCTTCTACCACCTTCCCTGGGAGTGTTTTCCAGGCTTCTACTACCCTCTGTGTTTGGGGAAAAAAAAACTTCCTTCACACATCTCCTTTTAAACATTTCCCTGTTTCACCTTAAACCTATGACCCCTAATATTTGTCATTTCTCTCTGGGAAAGTGACCCTGACCATCAGCCCTGTCCTTGTCCCCCCCTTATTTTATATACTTCTGTCAGATCACCCTCCGCCTCCGATACTCCAATGAAAACAACCCAAGTTTGTCCAACCTGTCCTTGAACCTAATACACTCCAATCCAGGCAACATTCTGGTAAGTTTTTCTTTAAACACCCTTTCCATAGCCTCCACAACCTTCCTATGCGCAGTGATCAAAACTGCACACTGTATAACAAATGTGGCCTGACCAAAGCCTTATACGGTTGGATCATAACTTGCCAATTTTTACACTCGCTGCCCTGAATGGTGAAGGCACGCATGCCGTATGCCTGCTTTGTCACCTGATCCACTTGTGTTGGCACTTGTGGGAGCTGTCGACTTTGACCCCAGGATCCTTCTGCATATCAATACTCCTAAGGGTCCTATCATTTACAGTATATTTTCCTCTTGCATTTAACTTCTGAAAATGCATCACCTTACACTTAGCTAGATTAAACTTCATTTGCCATTTGTCCTCCCAACTTTCCAGCTGATCTGTATCCTGCTGCATCCTTTGATATCCTTCCTCACTATCCACAACTTCACCAATTTTCATGTGACCTGCAAACTTAATCATCAGACAAATTACATTTTCATCCAGATCTTTTACAAATATAAATAATCCTTGTGGGACATGTGGTCACAGACCTGCAGTCGGGAAAACACCCCTCTGCAACTACCCTCTGTCTTCTATGACCAAGCCAATTTTGTATCCAACTTGTCAACTCACCATAGATTCTGTGATTTGATCTTTTCGACCAGCCAACCATGGGAATCTTGTCAACTGCCTTACCAAAGTCATCACTTCCTCAAAAAATCTCAAATCAGATTTGTGATTCAAGATCTTCCCTGCATAAAGCCATACTGACTATCCCTAATAAGTCCATTTATCCTCAAATACAAGGAAGTCTTGTCCCTTAAAATCTTCTCCAATAATTTCCCTACAACTGAAAGGTTCATTGATCGACAATCTCTTGAATTTATCCCCGTTGGCCTCTTTGAAGAAAGGAAAGACATTGACAATTTTCCTATCTTCTACGAACTGGCCTTTGGCTAAATAGGATACAAAAATCTCTGTCAAGGCCTCTACAATCTTCTCTCTTGCCTCCTTCAGTATCCTGGGATAGATCCTGTCAGGCTCTGGGGGCTCATCTACTTCAATGTTTTTCAAGATGTCTAACACCATCTCCTTAGTATTGACATGACTTAGTGTGTCAACAAATCCTTCTTTAACTTACCATTGTCCATGACTTCCTCCTTCATGAATACCAATTCGAAGTACTTACTAAGGACCTTGCCCTCTTCCACTGGCTTTACGCACATTCCCTTCTTTGTCCTTGAGTAGACCTACCCTTTCACTAGTTGCCCTTTTGCTCCTTCTATACGTATAAAATGGAATTCTCTTTAATCCTACTTGTCAAGGACATTTCATGGCCTCTTCTAGCTCTCCTAATTTCTTTGTTAAAGCTCTTTTCTGCTTTGTTTATACTGCTCAATGGCCTTGTCTGATTTCTGTTTCTGAACCTTGCATCTGCTTCCTTTTTTCTTTTTAACTAAACTTAGAACATCTGTCATCCAGGGTTCCTGAATCTTGCCATCCTTGTCTTTTGTCTTCACAGGAGTATGCTGGTCCTGAACTCTGGTCAGCTGGCTTTTAAAAGACCTTCACACGTCAGATGTAGATTTGTCTACAAACAGCTACCCCCAGTTTTTCTAGTTCCTGCCTAATATTGTTGTAATTAGCCTTCCCCCAATTTAGAACTTTCACATGAGTACCAGTGTTATCTTTTTCCATAATTATCTTAAAACTTAAATTATGATCATTGTTCCCATTATGCTCCCCCACTGAAACTTGGAGAAGATGTGGATGGAATTGTCCCAGATGGCCATAGAGGCATGATCAACTGGTATTTAAAAAGTATGAGGTAATATGCAGTCATATAAAGAATATGAAATGAGAGAGGAAGGAGTTGAGGTCAAAATTTAAGTTTCTGTGGTTTGCAATGGTAGAGTAGGTTTCTGCCTTCACCCTCCCTTCAAAATTTCTGAAGCCAACTGTAATACACTAACTGAAGCCCAGGTTGAGATCTGCTAGTTCAGGAATGGCTGCAAATTAAGTCTGGAATCTCCTGTTGTCTGTCTTGATACAACATTGGGCATTCCTTTTAGTGAAATATTATGATAATTGGTGGTTTGTGACAAGATGCAACGTATGTTGAATTAATCTCGGTTAGTGAGCATGTTGGATGACATTGGGAGTGGAAACCTAACTCATTTGACAAGTCTTATTCACACATAAAATTGAGAGGAAAGTTGAGAGGATGTGGGGTGAGTGTTTGTTGGCAGGGTCAGTGAATGAAAAATGTTTGGCTTTTGAACCTAATGGACTTATTAGCTTTTTTAAAAAAACTTGTGACAGCAAATTTTTTAAACCTACAGAATGATAAAATTGTAACTGTCAAACAATTTTATGTTCATTGGTCACAAGGTCATGATCAGTCAATTGTTACATGACCCTGGGGTTGACATGAGAGGGTGAAGAAATAGGACATTGATTTCAAGTTCTAAACTAAAACTCAGAGACAAAAGAAAATTGGTAACTGGATTAAGCAGGAACTGCTAATTTATAGAAATTAATGATTTTTTTCTGCAGAAAGTAATTTAATCCCTCTAGAAATGGATGAGAGGTGAATAGGCCATTTTTCTGTCAAGTGTACTCTACCATTCAATGAAATCATGGCTGATCAATCTTGACTCCATTTTCCAGCAATATACCCATATCCATTTCTGCCCAAAGTGCCCTAAAATCTATTGACCTCAGTCTTGAATATACCTGAACGAGCATCTGCAGGTCTCCAGCGTAGAGGTTTTCAAAGGTTCACAACCTCTTGAGTACCAGTCTAATAATGCCAATCCCCTTAATCCAAGACTGTAACTTTAATTTCTATGTATCAAGCCCGAAATAATTTTATGCTTACATTTGATCATGCCTCGTGCTTCTAAAGTCCAAAGGATATGGTCTTAGTCTAATTGGTTTCTCCTGACTGGGTAGTCACCTAGTTCATTAAAGTTTGTTGTGCTGCATCTAGGGCAAGTATGTCCTTTCTAATGCACGATGACTGCATGCAATGCTACAAGTATAGCTTTGACATAATTGTGCCCAACATAATCTCTTGGTGTTCAGGGATGTGTAGATTAAGTGGGTTATAGGGGGGTGGCCTGGGTGGGAAGCTCTGAAGGTCAGTGTGGACTTGTTGGGCGGAAGGGCCTGTTTCCACACTGTAGGGATTCTATGATCTATTGTAGTATTGCTTCCTGCCTATTCCAGTTCCCCTGTAGCAAAAGACACCATACCATTTATCATCCTCATTTCATTTTTGTGTAGGGTAATATAGCATGGAAACAGGCCCTTCGGCCCAAACTGGTCCATGCTGACGGTGGTGCTCACTCAGCTAGTTCCAATTGCCTGCATTTGGTCCGTATTCCTCTAAACCCTTTCTTTCCATGTACCTATCCAAATGTTTTTTCAATGTTGCTATTGTACCTGCCTCAACCACTTTCTCTGGCAGCCTATTCCATATGTGCACCACTCTCTGCGTGAAGAAGTTGCCCCTCAGGCCCTTCTTAAATCTTTGCCCTGTCACCTTAAATGTATGCCCTCTAGTTTTCAGTTCCTCATCCCTGGGAAAAAAGACTAAATGCATGCATCCTATCTATGCCCCTCATGATTTTATACACCACAATAAGGTTACCCCTCATTCTCCTACATTATAATATAATATAATAAAGGAATAAAGTCCTATCCTAGCCAACCTTCTCTAGTTACAGCAGTAATGTTTTCCTTAATCAAAAATGCCACTCCCCCTCCTATTTTGCCACCCTGTCTATCCTTCCTGTAACATCTGAAATCCAGAACCTTGAGCTACAAGTCATGTCCATTCCTCAGCCAAGTTTCTGTAATAGCTGTGATAACCCAATCTCGTGTTCTCAAACATTGAGTTCATCGCCCTCATCTGTAAGACCCCTTGTATTGAAATAAACGCAGTTTAATTGAGGTGTTGAGGTTGGTCGGCTCGCCGAGCTGGTTTGTTGTTTTGCAGACATTTCGTTACCATGAATTAGAATCATTAGAATCCCTACAGTGCAGAAACAGGCCTTTCAGCCCAACAAGTCCACACCGACCCTTGGAGCATCCCACCCAGACCCATCCCCCTATAACCCACACACCCCTGAACACTATGGGCGATTTAGCATGGCCAATCCACCTAGCCTGCACATCTTTGGACTGTGGGAGGAAACCCACGCAGACACGGGGAGAATGTGCAAACTCCGCACAGACAGTCACCTGAGTCTGGAATCGAACCTGGGTCCCTGGTGCTGTGAGGCTGCAGTGCTAACCACTAAGCCACTGTGCCGCCTAATAGATAGTAATGATTACTATTTAGTTAAGTTTTCCAACAGAGTTGTTATTCCAAGTTTTTCTTTATTCTGTTGTAGTTTGAAGTAGAGGGTTTGAATAAGTCGTGTGTTGCTTAACATCGCATAGTTTGACCACAAATTTTATCTGGAACACATTTCAGGAGGTGAATGCGAGGTGCTAAGAAAAAGTTAGGGCCTAGACTATCTTAACATATTTTGAGGGGGTCTACTCTAGCCCGTGCCCAAGCTCGGCACGGTGGCTCAGTGGTTAGCGCTGCAGCCTCACAGCGCCAGGGACCCGGGTTCGATTCCAGACTCAGGTGACTGTCTGTGCGGAGTTTGCACATTCTCCCCGTGTCTGCGTGGGTTTCCTCCGGGTGCTCTGGTTTCCTCCCACAGTCCAAAGATGTGCAGGCTAAGTGGATTGGCCATGCTAAATTGCCCATAGTGTTCAGGGGTGTGTGGGTTATAGGGGATTGGGTCTGGGTGGGATGCTCCAAAGGTCGGTGTGGACTTGTCGGGCCGAAGGGCCTGTTCCCACACTGTAGGGATTCTAATGATTCTAATTCTAATTACATGCTTGGTAACGTCCTCAGTGCAGCCTCCGATGAAGTGTCGGTGTGTTTTCCCGCCTGGTTTTTAAACTCTGGGGTCTGTTGAGATGGATTGCCTGGCTTCTGGTTTTCCTTCGTAGTGGAATGTATATGGGGTCGAGTTCAATGTGTTTATTAATAGCATGCTTCGTGGAGTGCCATGCTTCCAGGAATAGTTTAATTCTTCAGGCTTACTTTCCTCCCTGACTTGCTGTTGTCTATCTTTTATAATTAACTTGTTCTTTTCAGATTCAAAACCATCCTCGTCTGTCTTTCTATTTACTCTACTATAGAGGATCCCTCCATGCCCTGTCAGTTTAGACTCCCTTAATAGAATTAGCAAACTTTTCCATTAGGTTATTGGTCCCTTTCCAGTACTGGTGAAATCCATCATTTTTCAACAGGTATTTTCTGCCCCAGAAGAGATCCTGATGATCCAAGAACCTGAATCCCTGAACATTACACCACTTCTTCAGCCATTGATTTATCTCTCATATCCTTTTCTTCTTTTCCTCATATGAGCTTGACACCGTTGTAAGTCAGAGATTACTTACTTTCGAGGTTGTTGTTTTTTTTTTTTTAATCTTCTACCTAACCTCATATTCACTCTGAAGCCTTAATCTTTTCCCTAACTGTGTCATTCCTACAATATATACAATAATTTGTGGTTCCTCACTTTCCCCCTTAACAATATACTTCAAACGTTTTGAGACTTCCTTAATCCTTGGCACCAAGAAAGCAAAATACTATCCTAGATTCACGATTACTGCTGCAGAATCTCCTGCTATTGACAGGAGAATCATAATAACAATTATTCTTTTAAATTTTGTTAAACCCCATCTAACATAAGATTCATTCTTAGTGCCCAAGATCTGACTATCTTCTATTTTCCTCTGAGAGGCTATCCTTTTCAACAGTATCCAAAGCTGAGCATCTGTTTGAGAGAGGAATACCATTGGTAACTTCCATTGTGTGGTGCCACTCTCGCAATACCCACTTAATTGGATAGATTTCAAACTCTGCTAGCAATAAAATTGGGCATCTTTGAGACCCTGGGACAAACAAGCAATTGTTCCAGTACAGTTGCAACAACTGGCATCGATCAGGCAATATAGAAAACTGTCCCTGTAACAGGATAAATCTAACCTGGAAAATTGTGGGTCCATCAGTCTACTTTCCTTAGATTCTGAACCAGTCCCAGAGGACTGGAAAACTATCAATGTAACATCTTGGTTTAAGAAGGGAAGAAGACATAAAACTGGTAACCAGAGTCCAGTTACCTTAACGTCTGCTATTGCAAGAATGTTAGTGTCTATCATAAAGAGCAGTTAGAAATACATAATGTGGTCAAGCAGAGTCAGCATGGTTCCACAATGGGAAAACTATGCCTTTCAAATTTGAGTCGTTTTGAAAAGGTAACAAGCGAAATAGAAAAAGATGAAGCAGTGGATGTAGTATAGTTGGATTTTCAGAATGCATTTGAGCTGCCATGTATTAGGCTACTTAAGCAACTAAAAGCGCATGGTGTTGGAGGTAATTTATTAGAATGGATAGAGGATTGGCGAACGAAGAGGAGAGAGAGTTGGGATTAGGGGTCATTTTCAGGATGGCACCCTGGAACTAGTGGAGTGCCACAGGGATCAGTGTTTCTCCCACAGTTATTTACAAATTAATGATTTGGATGAGGAAACTGTACTCTAGTCAAAGTTGTGAATGACACGAAAACAAATTTCGAAGGCAAATGGTGAGGATGGCACAGAGTCTGTAGAGGGCTATATACGGGTTAAACAAGTGGACAAAGACTTGGCATTTAGAATATAATGTTGGAAAATGAGAGATTATGATCTTTGGCAGGAAGAATAGAGAAGCTGAATATTATTTAAATGAAGCAAAACTGTATAAAACTAAAGCACAGAGGGCTATTGTGAGTCCTTATGCATAAATCACAATTACACCCAAGCTCAGTAGGTAATGGCTAAGTCAAGGATGTGTTGGTTTTATTTGAAAGGGAATTAAAAGTAGAGAGATCTTGCTAAAACTATTCAAGGTACTCGTCGGACTACAGCTGCCCAGTGAACAGTTGTGGGAAAAAGGAAGATATACTGGTATTGAAGGCAGTCCAGAGAAGGTTCACTAGGCTGGTACTGGATGTGCAGTGACTGTCTTGGGAGGAGTGATTGGGCCTGTTTGTGTTTGGAGTTTAGAAGAATGAGTGGTAACCTTATTGAAACATGAAAGATCAGGATTTTGAGGATTATGGGGAAAAGGCAGTCAAAGTGTTGAGGATTACTAGGTCAGCCATGATCTCAGAGCAGACTTGGTGGCTCAATGGCCTATTCTCTTGTCTCATGGCCTTATCGTCAAAATGATGGAAGGGGTTGCCAACAATATTATCTTGTGGCACATCTTTAGCAGTAACCTTGCTGGCACTCAGTTTGGGTTCCGCCAGGCCTATTCAGCTCCTGAACTAATCACAGCTTGATCCAGAAATGAGCATAAGAGCTGAATTGCAGAGGAGAGGTAGGAGTGACTGTCCTTGACATTGTAGATGTATTTGCCCAAGTATGATATCAAGGAGAGACATGCCTAACAAAGAGAAAGATTGATGTGGTTCTTACAAGTCAGTATCTCATTTCTGGGATATTCCTGCTGGAGTTTCTCAGGGCAGATATTTTTTCATCAACCTTCTCAAAGATGTTACTACACACCTACGGGGCATGTGGGGTTTTAACTCGAGCCGCCTGGCTCAGAGGTAGGGGCACTACCAATGTATCACAAGAGCCCTCCGTTTCTTAGGGTACTCTTCTGTGCCTAACAATCTGTAGATTTTTTTTCCTTCAATGAGCTTTCTTCTAACATCTAGTCAGAAATGGGGACATTTATTGATGATAGCACAAAGTTCAGCACCATTTGTGACTCAGATACTGAAACAGCTTGTGATCCTCCATCGTGAAAGCTAGACAACATCCAGATTTCAGCACTCCAGTTACTTGCTGTTCGAGTACCAGGCAGTGATCATCTCTAACAAAAGAGGATGTAAACGTTTTGGCATCTGTTTTGAAGGCCGTGGCAATATAGTTCTCCATGATCTTCATCCTGGGCTTACTATTGATCAAAACTGAACTGGATCAGCCATATGAATACTGCGGCAATAAGAGCAGGTATGAGGCTGGGAATCCTTCAGCAAGTGACCTCTGACTCCCTAAAGCCTGTCCACCATCTACAAGGCACATGTCAGACATGTAACAGAATACTGTCCAATTGCCTCGTGCCAATTGACAAAGATTAATCATAAAGTATATGGTAAACAATCATTTTTAGGAAATGGTAACCTGTGGAGAAGAAAACAAGTGCAACTATGTGGCCTGGGTAATCTGATTTTGTGCAAATCTCCCAAATTCTGGAATGCAGCAATATCACTCTGCCTGGCACTGTGCCTAACAACTCTGAGGAAGCAACTCCATTCTCCCTTCAGGAAATCTGCTTCCATGCATGTTCTGTGATGTGGAATGGTGACTCTCGAGCTATGGAACCACTTGGCACTCTTCTTCAGGGAGCGATGCCGATATTTCTTTGAGACTAGTTAAATGTGTTAAATAATCACAATCTGTACATGTTGTCCAAATAAGTTTTCAACAAGACAGCATATTTAAAAAGTTTAACCTAAGTAAAATGAGTACACTTTTTTGAATCTGAGAATGTACCAATTATAAACCCATTGACTTGAAACACCACAGAATTTATCTTTTGTACATTTCTCGGCTGAGTTGAAACCTGACATCCAGACTGAGAATGGGCATGTTTGTGATTTCTAATTTATTTTGGTTTGTGTAATTGCTTGGTAATGCAAAGTTTAAACATTGCTAAAAGGAGATTGGAGGTTAAAATTTTTTGTCTTGGACTTATATGAACTAGGATGCAAGAAATGAACTTGCAGAAAGGGGCACCATTTTATTCAGCATGTGAAGAGAGTACCATTTTCAAATAAAAAGCTCATGAATCTCTGCATCCCCCGGCAACATTCTGTCCAATCAGAATCCACGTGTCTTGTATGAGAATCAAGACTGATAGTTAATTGTTCTTGCTGCATCTCCATGCCAACGATTGCCCAACCACTCAGCAGTACTACACATGTCCCACCAGTGCCCTGGATAACTGAAGTATAAACTCCCTACTTTGTATTCAGTTCCCCTTATGATAAATGATAACATTTTATTAGCTTTTTGAATACTAGCTGTAGTACATGCATAAGAATGTCCACATTCCTCTGCATCTCAGAGCTCTGGAATTCCACTGTAGTATGGTACTTGTTTTTTATTCTTCCAGCCGAAGTAGATAATTTCACATTGATCTACATTATACTCTACTAGCTAGACCTGTGCCCACTCTCTGAACTAATCTAATCTTTTTGTTGCATCCTTGGGCATTCTTCAAAACTTATTTCTCTATCTGTGTCATTGGCAAATTTGGCAATTATACCAACTATTGCTTCTTACAAAATATCTATGTAAGTTATAAAATGTTGAGGCTCCAGAATCGATCCCTGTGGCATGTAGCATGATTTGTTACATTTTGCCAATCTGAAAAAGACCCATTTCCATTTAGTCTGTTAGCCAGCTAATTTTACACCATGCCTGTTACACCATGAATTTTTATTTTCTGCAATAACCTTTGTGACACTATATATCAAATGCCATCTGGAAATTTAAATACAGTACAACTTATAGTTTATCTGTATACACAAAAATGTTACTTTTTCAAAGAACACCAACAATAATGAGACATTTATAGAATCTAAGGCATTGTGAATGATTGCAAACTACAGCCACTTTTAATTGTCAATCTGTATTCCCATCAGTTTTCCTAATACTTTTTTTTGTACTGGTTGTGATTATTTTATGTTCTTCCCTCCGTTTCATTCTCTGCATTTTGTTACAACTTTTAGGCTGCTTTTTGCTTGTTTACTGTGAGGACTGACATTGAATAATTGGAAATAAAGGGGAGAGACACATTCTCCAATCTCACTTTGAGACTAACACTCTCATTTGCTACTCTCTTTTCTTTAAATTTACTTAATGAACCTTTTTCTGTCTTTTTATTTTTACTATTTCTCATACTCTCATTTCTCCACCTTTTTCTGTTAAATGTTTCCAATTTCTTGCCCTACCACTAATCTCTGCAGCATTAAATAGCTTTTCTTTTAATTTGATACCATCTTTTAAGTTTCTTAATTAGCCAGAGATGGTTAATTTTTCTTGAGTTATTCGTTCTCAATGTACTTTTTCATTCATTCATGGGATGAGGCCATTGCTAACTAGGCTAGTAATTATTACCCTAGAGAAAATGCTGAACTTCCTGTTTGAACTGTCGCAGTTATTGGGACGTGAAGCCACCTGCAATACTGTTAAAGCGCAAAATCTACGATTTTGACCTAGTGACAGTGAGAAGAGCCTGTATGGTTCCAGGTTATTGTTGAGATTTACAAAATATCTCCCTAAATGTTTGCCACTGCTTCTTTATTGTTTTCTTTTACCATTCTATTTGAGACAACTCTGCCTTCATGGCTGTGTTTTAATTTATTTTTGTTTATTTAAGTTTAAGACAACGGGTCATATCTCATTTTCTTACCTTAAAACTAAGTGTGAAATTCTGTTGCATAATAATTATAGTTAGCTCTTTACTGTGATGTTATCAATTCAATCCTGCCTCATCACAACCTGCTGGGTCTGAGATAATATGTTCCCTGGCTGGTGTCTTGGTGCATATTGTAATGATCAGGTGAAGAATGATCCCAAATCCCCATTGTGAGCCTCTCTTGTAGTTAACCAAGAAGATTTTTCTGACTTTTCTTTTAGCACAAGGCTATCTCACTTCAATTAAACTGAGCAGCACTGCTTGGTACTCCTATGTTGAACAACATTCCGGCAATATTACTGAAGACTTGTGCTCCAGAACTTGCCACTCTCCTATCCAAACTGTTCCAGAATGATTACAACGCTACTCGACAATGTGGAAAATTGCTCAGGTATATCCTTTATATAAAAAGGACAAATTCAACTCGGCCAATTACTGCCCTATCAGTCTACTGCTAGTCATCAGGAAAGTGATGGAAGGTGTCATCAACAGCGCTATCAAGCAGCACTTGCTCAGCAGTAACCTGCTCAGTGATACCTAATTTGGGTTCCACCAGGGCCACTCAGCTCCTGACCTCATGATAGCTTTGGTTTAAACATGGAGAAAAGAACTGCATTCCAGAGGTGAGGTGAGAGTGACAGCCCTTGACATCAAGGCAGCATTCAACTAAGTGTGGCGTCAAGGAGCCCTAGCAAAACTGGAATCGGTGGTTGGAGTCATACCTGGCAGGGAGGAAGTTGTTGGAGTTCAGTCATTTCAGCTCCAGGACATCTCTGCATGAGTTCTTCATGGTAGTGTCCTAGGCCCAACCATCTTCAGTTGTTTCATAAATGACCATCCCTCTATCAAAAAGTGGGGATGTTCGCCAATGATTGGACAATGTTCAGGATCATGACCAACTCTTCAGATAGTGAAGCAGTCAGTGTTCAATTGCAACAAGATCTGGACGGTATCAAGGGTTGGGCTGACAAGTGGCAGGCAACATTTGTGCCACACAGATGCCAGGCTATGACCATACCCAATAAGGTAATTTAGCCACTGCCTATTGACATTCCTTGGTGTTGCCATCACTGAATCCTCCACTATTAACATCCCAGGGGTTCCCATTGACCAGGAACTCAGCTGGACTCACCACAGACACAGTGGCTACAAGAGCAGGTCAGAGGCTAGGAATATTGCAGTGAGTAACTCACCTCCTAACTCCCAAAAGCCTGTCCACTATCCAAAAAGCCGAAGTCAGAAGTGTGATGAAATCCTTCCCTCTTACCTGGATGGAGGCAGCTCCAGCATTCTTCAAGAAGCTTGACGCTATCCGGGATGAAGCAGCATGCTTGATTGGCACTACGTCCACAAGTATTCACCACCGACGCTCAGTACACACTGCTGCTATCTGCAAGATGCACTGCAGAAATTCACCAAAGATCCTCGGACAGCACGTTTGAAACCCACAACCACTTCCATCTAGAAGGACAAGAGCAGCAGATACATGGCGGCACCACCACCACCACCAAGTTTGGGATGGCACGGTGGCACAGTGGTTAGCACTGCTGCCTCACAGTGCCAGGGACCTGGGTTCAATTCCATCCTCTGGCGACTGTGCAAACTCTGCACAGAGACATTCTCCCCGTGTTTGTGTGGGTTTCCTCCAGGTGCTCCAGTTTCCTCCCACAGTCCAAAGATGTGCAGGCTAGGTGGATTGGCCATGCTAAATTGCCCGTAGTGGTTCAGGGATGTGTAGATTAGGTGGGTTATAGGGGAATGGGTCTGGGTGGGATGTTTTGAGGGTCGGTGTGGACTTGTTGGGCCGAAGGGCCTGTATCCACACTATGATCTATCACACTATGATCCTCATCTATGATCTAAGTTCCTCTCCAAGACCCTCCCCATCCTGACTTGGGAATATATTGCTGTTCGTTCACTATCACTGGGTCAAAATCCTGGAATTCCTTCTCTAATGGCATTGTGGGTCAATCTACAGCAGGTAGACTGCAGCGGTTCAAGAAGGCAGCTCACCACCACCTTCTCAAGCGCAACTATGAATGGCCAATAAATGCTGGTGAGCCAGCGATGCCCACGTCCCAGAAATGAATGAAGAAAAAAACAATTCGAGTTTCGAAAGTGAATGTTGTATTACCCTTCTACCCTGTAAAAAAAAAGACACCAAATGCACAGCAGACAAAAACCGCTAAAGAGCTAGCAAAAGGATGGGGTTTCTAGTCTGTACAGAAAAATGAAGGTATTGACCCGAGTCTGACTGTTCAGCTGATGTTCTGTCTCTTTATCTGATCTTGAGTTCTCAGTGAATCGTGTCTATTTTCCAAGTTGTTTTTTCGTTGGTGTTTGTTTCTGTGACAGAGGAAAGGGATTTTTGCATATTTGCTGTTATCAGTCCATCTTCTTCCTTTTCTAACTTTTTGCTCAAAGTCGGCTTTCTTTGTGGATTATGGTGTCTCTGTCCTTGTTTAATTTCATTCCGGCTACTTATTGCCAAATTTTAATCTGTCGATGTGGTCATTATCACGCAAGTGTGAGTAAAATGAGGGATGCAGCTGTCATTACATCGGCATTTGTTCCTTGATTTTGCAGTGGTAGTTCCAGTTTTGTACATTTCATGTGGGTTATGAGTTCGTCAGATGATAGCCATTTCGGGTCAGCAGTGACTTTTTGTAGGAAAATGGTTTTTATTTATGAAAATCTGAGATACTACAGTAAAATGAAATTTGAACATTGGTGGTCCATTGTCAGTACAGTCCTATTATATACCGTGAAATGTAGGAACTCATGAATTTCCATTTATGCATTATTAATCCGGCTGTGAAAACTGAGAAAAAGTTGCAATTTGTTGAACGGGTGTACTTTTAGTTTTAACAGGATACAACGTAATTACTTCTGAAAACCTTCACTGTCTTGAAAAACTGAATATCGATGTATTTTTTTAAAAAAAATCTTATCTATGTTTTTAACTTCTATCTAAATCAAAATCATTTTTAAACTTGTAATTTTTAAAATACAAGTGAAGGAGAAAACATTTTAACTCCTTTTTATTTGCTCTCTGAGAATACTTTGTGATTTGCCATTTGTCCTGTGATATATCTCTGTGGCCAATGCATAGAAATCCCCAGAGTTGAGCTGTGCCACAGAAATTGCCCAATGTTTATAGACCACTGTCTTCCAAGAGAGTGGTAACTGCTGCCAGCTGTAAAATCCAGCCCATTTAGAATGTTTATCACAATATACATTTATTTTTGCACATTGCAAGAATTGTGAGAAACCTTCTTGGCTTGTGAAGTTTGATGCTTCTCTTCTGTTTTGCATTTATGAATTGGAGGCCTTGATTGCTTTAGGGAAAGGGAACTTGCTGATACTTAATCAGTAAAATTGCTGCTCGTCTCCACCTTGGAACATTCATGTTTCCTTTGTACCTTCAGGCAGTTTATTGTGATGAAATAGATTTCTTTGCTTCTGGAATCTAAGTTTATGATTCACTTTTGTCATAAAGTAATTGACGTAGAACATAAGATTTACAGCAAGGCATATAGTTAAAATGAACTGCTCTTTTGTTTTTATTGCTGTGCATACGTCATTCATTCATCCTAAGATAACAGTGTGGAGCTGGAAGATCACAGCAAGCCAGGCAGCATCAGAAGAGCAGGAAAGCTGACGTTTCAGGTCAGGACCCTTCTTCAGAAATGGGCCGATTTGTGAAGAAGGGTCCCAACTCGAAACATCAGCTTGCCTGCTGTGTTCCTCCAAATCCACACTGTGTTATCTCTGACTCCAGCGTCGGCAGTTCTTGTTACCTCTGATTCATCCTATTTGTTTTTTCCAGAAATGCATTGCTTATTCTGGGAGCTATGTTTAGTTTCCTATCATTATTAATTGTTCCACTTGCTTATTGTTGTTTATATGAAGGTGGTAGTTGAGCTTAACAAAACATTGATGTGTCTGACCAATTATTAGTTCTTCATGGGTGAAGTTATTTGCTAAATGTTGTACCCTGTGTTTACTTGGATGAGCAAAAGCATATTTTCTAGTAGGAATGACTAGATTAGAATGATGGTTTAACCGTTTATTTGCTTCGAAACAAATGATCTTTCGCTCTTCTTCCTAGCCTTCCTTTACAAATGTCAGCTGTGATTCTCTACCACTAACCCATCTTATAAAGTTAATTTGTTGCAAACCAAGTTAGTCTGATTTTCACCTTCAAACTGAAACCTGGAATTTTTGCTTGCTGCTGGTCAGGAATTTCACTCTGGAGTTGTGGGCATCACTAGCTGGGCCAGCATTTATCACCAGTCTCTAGTTGCCCTTGGAAAGATCACCTGCCATCTTGACTGCTGCAGACCATTTATTGTAGGTACAGCACAATGCTGTGAAAGGAGGGAGTTTCTGGGTTTTGATTCAGTGACTCTGAAAGAATGAGGTAATATTTTTCCAGGTTAGGATGTTGTGAGACTTGGATGGGTGCTTGCGAGTGGTAGTGTTCCCATTTATCTGCTGCTTTTGTCCTTCTCGATGGAAGTAGTCATGGGTTTGGAAAGCGCTGTTCAAGGAACCTTCGATAATTTCTCAAGTGTATCTTGGAGATGGTACACCCTGCTGATAATGTCACTCGTAAAGGGAGTGAAGGTTTGTGGATGTGGTTCCAATCAACTAGGCTACTTTGTCCTGGATGATGTCAGCTGTCTTGAGTGTTGTTTGAGCTGCAGTCATGTGGGCAGGTGGGGAGTGTTCCATCAGATTCCTGACTTATGCTACATAAATGGTGGACAAGCTTTGAGAAGTTAGGAGGAGAGTTGCTCCTGCAGGATGCGCAGCCTCTGACCTTCTCTTGTAGCTGTAGTGTTTATATGACTGACCAGAAACTGAACCGAAACAGTTGTACTCTTTGAGATAATGATTCAGTAATGTTAATGCCATTGAATGTCAAGGGGCTATTGGTAGATTCATTTTTGTTGGAGGTGAAAACTTCCTAGCGTTTGAATGGCACAATGTTATCTGCTTCTTGTCAACCCAAACCTGGATATTTTCCAGCTCTAGCTATATTTGGACATGGGCTGCTCCTGTGTCTGATAAGTCATAAATGAAAAACGTTGTGCAATCATCAATGAACATCCCCACATTTGACCTTTAGGATGGAGAGAAAGCAATAGATGTAGCGGTTCAAGATGGTTGAGCTTAGGGCACTCCCCTGAGCCACTCTTTCAGAATCTCCTACAGCGGAAATGACTGACTACCAGCAATGACAATGATCTCACCAAGGGAACATTATCTCCACCCACCCCCGTTCTCATTGACACCAGTGTGCAAGAGCACTGTGATGCCACACTTGGTCAGTTGCAACCTTGATCTCAAGGGCTGTCACTTTCACCTCACGTTAGCCAACTGCAGTTAACCAGGGAAGTTGATGATGGTATGTTTTCTTCTTTCAATTTTATACTATGTGGCAAAGATTAATTGTATGCTAGAGCATTGGGAAAGTTTTAAAACCCAGCACGATTACTGAAAAAAAGCAAAATAAAGAGGGAGGTGATAAATTTTTGAGGGTAAATTTGCAAGTAATATCAAAACAAACAGAACTTTTAAAATATATATGAAAAGGAAGTGAGAAGCCAAGGTGAAACCACCACCAGTCGTCCGAGTAGCTCGATGGTCCTGTAGGACTGTGGCGACTTTACCTTACAGGCTCTGTAGAGAATGAGGCTGGTATAGTAATAATAATGGGGAAGCAGGAAGTGACAGAGGAGATGAATAAGCATTCTAAAATTACGAAATATTGAATGGACAAAAGGGGGAAAGTCAATGTATACAGCAACTGTTACTAGAGAAAAAGTGCCTGGGATACAAATGGGGCTAAAGACTGAGAAGACCCCTGGACCTGATGGGATGCATCCTAGGATATTTAAAGAAGTAGCTAGATATTTAAAGATACTGGATGCACTGGTAGTAATCCTTCAGGAATCTCTTTAGATTCTGGAAAAGTCCCAGAGGACTGGAAAACTGCCAGTGTAGTACCTTCTTACTGAAGGGAGGGAGACAAAATAAAAACAGCTATCTGTAGGCCAGTTAGCTAATGTCTGTTATTGGGAAAATGTTAGTCTATCATAAGGTGTGTAGTAGCAGACATTTAGGAATACTTAATGATTAAACAGGAGCCAGCATAGTTTCATGAAGGAGAAATCATGTCTGACTAATATATAGAATTCTTTGAGGAGGTGACAACCGGGATAGATAGAAAAGCAGCAGTGGATGTAATACATTGGGATTTTCGTAGGTATTTGATAAGGTACCATGCATTAGGCTACTTAAGATGAGAGCTCCTGTCATTGAACGTTGTCTTATTAGCATGGATAGAGAATTGTTAACTAAAAGATGACAGTGAGTTGAGATAAAGGGGCACTTTAAGGATGGTAACCTCTAACCAGTGGAGTGGCATGGCGTCCGTGTTGGGGCCACAGTCGTGTCAATATATTAATAACTTGGATGAGGAAAGTGAATGTACTTTTGCCAAGTTAGCAGTTGACAAAAATACATAAGTAGGTAAGCGGTGAGGATGGCAAAGTGTCTGCAGAGGGATGTATAGACAAGCTAAGTGAATGGGCAAAAACTTAGCAGATTGACCTTAACTTTCAAAAAGGTGAAGTTGTGCACTTTTGCAGGAAAAATAGCGAAGCTGAATATTATTTAAATGAAGCATGACTGCAGAAAGCTATGCCACAGAGCAATTTGGGAGTCTTCATTCATGAGTCATAAACAGCTAGCACCCAAGTTCAGTCAGTAATGGGTAAGTCAACTAGGATGCTGGCTTTTATTTCAAAGGGAATGCTGCAATCTTCTTGAATCCTGCAACATTCTTAAGGGGTCTTGACAGGGTATATGTGTAAATGTTGCTTCCCTTTGTAGAAGAGTCTAGGACCCAGAGTGCATAATCTCAGAATAAGGTATCATACATTTTAAGAAAGGTGGGGAAGAATTTCATCTCTCAGCATGGTGAATCTATAGAATTCTTTACCACAGAGTCCGTAGGGACTGGATCATTAAGTATATTCAAGGCTGCGAGAGACAGGTTAAAGATCTGTGTCAAGTATTCTTAGGTTATGGGTAAACAACAAGAAGAGAGTTGAGGATTATTAGATCAGCCATGATCTCATTGAATGGCGGAGCAGACATGATGGGCTGAATTGCCTACTTCTACTCCTACATCTTATGGTCTTACCTCTGGTATTCAGCATTTTTTTTTTTTCCATGTTTTTACAAATGCTGTAATGAGGTCAGGAGCTGAGTGGCCTTGGAATCCAGACTGAACATCAGTGAGAAGGTTATTGCTATGCGAGTACTGTATTGTTGATGACCTCTTCTACCACTACTAATGGTCGAGAGTAGACCAATGGGTGGTAATTGGCCAGTTTGGTTTGTCCGGCTTTTTGTGTACAGAATGTACCTGAGGAGAAATTTTCCACATTGGATACTGCCACTGTTGTAACTGTATTGGAACTTCTTGGCTATGGGTGCAGCAAGCTCTGGGACACAAGTATTCAGGACTGTTACCAGAATATTGTTAGGGTCCATAGACTTTGCATTATCCAGTTCCTTCTGCCATTTCACAAGTAGTGAATAGAATTGGCTGAAGGTTGACTGCTTTGATGCTGGGGACCTGTTGAGGTGCTTGAGATAGATCATCCCTTCAGCCCTTCTGGTTGAAGATTTCTACAAGCACTGGAGCCTCCCCTTTTGTACTGATGAGCTTGCCCCCACATCACCACCCCCCTCCCTCCCCAACCTCTCTTATTGAGGATGGAAATATTTATAGAGTTGCCTCCTCCCAGGGTGTTATTGAATTGTCCAACACCATCATGACTGGATGTGGCAGGACTGCAGACCTTAGAGAGTTTAGATCTGATCTGTTGGTTGTGAATTCACTCAGTTATTTGCAGCTTGTGTTGTTTGGCATACAAATTGTCCTGTTTTGTAGCTTCACCAGATTGACCGCTCATTTCAAGCATATCTGATGCTGTTCCTGACATATCCTCCTGCACTTTTCAATGAACCAGGGTTAATCCCCTAACTTGATAGTAAAGTTAGAGTGGAATATATACTGGGCCATGAGGTTAGAGTGTATGGATGTACAATATTGCAGCTGCTGACGGCCCACAGTGCCTCATGGATACCCAGCCTTGGGTTCATACTTCTCATTGAAGTCCACCCCATTTAGCACAGTCATAGTGCCGTGCAACATGATGGAGGGTATGCTCAATGTGAAGACAGGACTTTGTCTCTTCTGGTCAATCTTAAGAATATTCTCATGGACAGATGAATCTGTGGCAGGTAAATTAGTGAGCATGTTAAGTATGTTTTTGTCTCTTGTCGGTTCCCTTACCAGCTGCTGCAGTCCCAGTGGAGCAGCAATGTCCTTTTAGGACTGAATTAGTTTAGTCAGTACTGGTGCTGCTGAGCTATTCTTGGTAATGGGCATCGAAATCCTCCACTCATAGTGCTTTTACTCCCTTTCCACCCTTTCTGTTTCCTTCAAGTGGTGTTCAACATGGAGAACTGATTCATCAGCTGAGGCAGGTGTGGTACATAGAACCAAGTCATATGTGACTTCATGGGGCAGGAGTCAATATTGAGCAGTCCTGGGGCAACTCTTTCGCAAATCTATACCGCAGTGCTGCTATCTCTGCTCGGTCAGACCTACCACTGGTAATGACATACCGTGGTGAGCTTTGAGAGTCGACAATGACTTCACTCTTGTTCTTAGACTTTGTAGTTCCAGATTTTTATTGAATTTAGTGTATCCAGGTCCCCAGAGCATTACTTGGATCTTTGGATTACTCGCTTTAGTGACAATACCGCCTGGCCATTGCTCACTGTTGTACTGCTACATTTACTTACAAGTTTTTAAAAAAAACTTTGTTTCAACAAAGTAAGAGGAACCTGCTTCGCATCTGTGTGAAGTGTGCAACAGTTTCAACTACAGAATAAATTTTAAAATCGAGAATCATTTTCCAGTATATTTTTGGAGCGGAGTCTGTTTGACTCAGTGGTAGCGTTGTATCAGCTAAAGATTTGTTCCAGTATTTGAGCACATAACCTTGAGGGAATGCTGCATTATTGTGTTGTTGAGCTGGGGTCTTGTCTGTCCACAAGAGTCAATTTAAAAGGGATTCCATGGCACTATTTGGAAAGGAGCATGGATTTCTGGTATCATTGGTAATATTTAACCCTCAAGACCTAAAATAAATGACTGGCCATTAATTTGCCATTTTTATAAAAAGTGATAGTGATGGTTCAAAGATCCCAAGAGAGCTGCTCAGGTTTCTGAGTGTGCCGAACCCCAAGTTGAAAATCAGTATTGGAGATCTTTTGAATTGAAAATTAATTAGGAAATAAAACAATAAATAGAGTTAATCCTTATGATGTTTCCTAATTTGAAGTCTATTTTCTTGCAAACTTTTTTTGGAATTATTTCATTCGATCCCCCTTCTGCACCTTGCTGTTTACAAGCTACTGGGGTTGCTTGTATGAATATAAATGCATTTATGATGGACTGATTTGCTATTTGATGTGTTTAGTTGTGATTTGTTTCATGATTGTGAAATTTGAACAAGCAGAGAAATTTGAAATTGTGTTGCCAGTGTGTGTTAAAAACAAAAAGGTACCTGGGAGAAATGGGAGAGTTTGCGCTGTGAATCCTAGAATCACCACAGTTTGGCAAAAGGCTCTTCAGCCCTAAGAACCCACGCCAACCCTCCACAGAACATCCCACCCAGACTTACCCCTCTGTCCGATCCCTGTAACTCTGCATTTGGACTAATCCATCCAGCCTGCACATTCCTGGACACCTTGGACAATTTAATATGGCCAGTCCACCTTACCTGCATGTTATTGGACTGTGTGAGGAAACTAGAGCACTCGGGAAACCCACGGAGGTGGGGAGCATGTGCAAATTCCACAGAGACAGTTACCTGTGGTTGGAATTGAACCCGGGTCCCTTGTGCTGTGAGGCAGCAGTGCCAACCACTGAGCCACCCTTTGCTCCACGTGGTGAGAAGTAAAATGTGAATTCACAGTTGTTGACAGGATTTGGAAGTAAAATTCAAAGTGATCACACAAATAGCAAAATTAATCACTTTTATTTGGTCTTGGAGTTTTTTTTTTTGAACAGTTGAAGGTGACCATCATAAATACTACTGCTCCATGTAAGTGCAATATAGTTTTCAAAGGGCCCTTCCGTTTTACACTTTGTAACCAGTGATTGACCATCCATGTGAGTAATCTAGCTTTTCTTCTTTTTTATCCTCTTTAATTTAGTTCCTTGCATCTTATTCACATATGCCAGCAGAGGGTACTTATTGTTATTCCTGGTGACAGAGTCATGGCTGAATTATAGGGTCTGATTGTCAGCAGATAGTGTCTGACAAATTGACTGGTTTCCTTCGACAAGGTTACGTATCTGGATGATATGGATAGTCGAAGAATATTATGTACATTGTACCGTCGTGCCAGATTTTGCCTTTTTTGCTACTTCTGTGAAGTGCTTTAGAACCTTTTTGTTTCTGTTTTAATAAATGTGCTACATAAATGCAAGTTATTTGCTGCACATTGGTTTCAGGAATGAGCTTGACACTGTCCTATAGGCAAATGCCTGCAGAAGCTGAGATACTAACACATTCAGCTGTTTTGAAACTGGAGGTAGTGGAGACTATGGAAAGGAGAGGTGCCAGAACAGAGAACATAGAACATTACAGCGCAGTACAGGCCATTCGGCTCTCGATATTGCCCTGACCTGTGAAACCAATCTGAAGCCCATCTAACCTACATTATTCCATTATCATCCATATGTTTATCCAATGACCATTTGAATGCCCTTAAAGTTGGCGAGTCTACTACTGTAGCAGGCAGGGCAATCCATGCCCTTACTACTCTCTGAGTAAAGAACCTACCTCTGACATCTGTCCTATATCTATCACCCCTCAATTTAAAGCTATGTCCCCTCGTGCTAGCCGTCACCATTCGAGGAAAAAGGCTCTCACAGTCCACCCTATCTAATCCTCTGATCATCTTGTATGTCTCTATTAAGTCACCTCTTAACCTTCTTCTCTCTAACCAAAACAGCCTCAAGTCCCTCAGCCTTTCCTCATAAGACCTTCCCTCCATACCAGGCAACATCCTGGTAAATCTCCTCTGCACCCTTTCCAATGTTTCCACATCCTTCCTATAATGCGGCGACCAGAACTGCACGCAATACTCCAGGTGTGGCCACACCACAGTTTTGTACAGCTGCAACATGACCTCATGGCTCCGAAACTCAATCCCTCTACCAATAAAACCTAACACACCGTACGCCTTCTTAACAACCCTATCAACCTGGGTGGCAACTTTCAGGGATCTATGCACATGGACACCGAGATCTCTCTGCTCATCCACACTACCAAGAATCTTACCATTAGCCCTGTACTCTGTATTCCTGTTACTCCTTCCAAAGTGAATCACCTCACACTTTTCCGCATTAAACTCCATTTGCCACCTTTCAGCCCAGCTCTGCAGCTTATCTATGCCCCTCTGTAACCTGCAACATCCTTCCGCACTATCCACAACTCCACCGACTTTAGTGTCATCCGCAAATTTACTAACCCATCCTTCTACACCCTCTTCCAGGTTGTTTATAAAAATGACAAACAGCAGTGGCCCCAAAACAGATCCTTGCGGTACACCAATAGTAACTGAACTCCAGGATGAACATTTCCCATCAACCACCACCCTCTGTCTTCTTCCAGCTAGCCAATTTCTGATCCAAACAGCTAAATCACATTCAATCCCATGCCTCCGTATTTTCTGCAATAGCCTACCGTGGGGAACCTTATCAAATGCTTTACTGAAATCCATATACACCACATCACCCACTTTACCCTCATCCACCTGTTTGGTCACCTTCTCAGAGGACTCAATAAGGTGTGTGAGGCACGACCTACCCTTCACAAAACCGTGTTGACGATCCCTAATCAAATTATTCTTTTCTAGATGATTATAAATCTTATCTCTTATAATCCTTTCCAACACTTTACCCACAACTGAAGTAAGGCTCACTGGTCTAGAATTACCAGGGTTGTCTCTACTCCCCTTCTTGAACAAGGGGACAACATTTGCTATCCTCCCGTCTTCTAGCACTATTCCTATAGACAATGATGACATAAAGATCAAAGCCAAAGGCTCTGCAATCTCCTCCCTAGCTTCCCAGAGAATCCTAGGATAAATCCCATCCGGCCCAGGGGACTTATCTCTTTTCACACTTTCCAGAGTTGCTAACACCTTCTCCTTATGAGCCTCAATCCCGTCGAGTCTAATAGCCTGTATCTCCGTATTCTCCTTGACAACATTGTCTTTTTCCTGTGTGAATACTGATGAAAAATATTCATTTAGCGCCTATCCTATCTCTTCGGACCCCACGCACAACTTCCCACGACTGTCCCTGACTGGCCCTAATCTTACTCGAGTCATTCTTTTGTTCCTGACATACCTATAGAAAGCTTCGGGATTTTCCTTGATCCTACCTGCCAAAGACTTCTCATGTCCCCTCCTGGCTCTTCTTAGCTCTCTCATTAGGTCCTTCCTGGCTAACTTGTAACTCTCAAGCGCCGTAACTGAGCTTTCACGCCTCATCTTTACATAAGCCTCCTTCTTCCTCTTGACAAGAGATTCAACTTCTTTAGTAAACCACAGTTCCCTCGCTTGACTACTTCCTCCCTGCCTTGATCAAGGACACGCAGTAGCTGTCCCTTGATCAAGCTCCACATTTCAATTGTGCTCAGCCCCTACAGTTTCCTTCCCCATCCTATGCATCCTAAGTCTTGCCAATGCGCCTCATGATTGCCTTTCCCCCAGCTATAACTCTTGCACTACGGTATATACCTATCCCTTTCCATTGCTAAAGTAAATGTAACCGAATTGTGGTCACTATCGCCAAAGTGCTCACCTACCTCCAAATCTAACACCTGGCCTGGTTCATTACCCAGTACCAAATCCAATGTGGCCGCGCCTCTTGTTGGCGTATCTACATACTGTGTCAGGAAGCCCTCCTGCACACATTGGACAAAAACTGACCCACCTAAAGTACTCGAACTATAGCGTTTCCAGTCAATATTTGGAAAGTTAAAGTCCCCCATAACAACTACCCTGTTACTTTCGCTCCTATCCAGAATCATCTTTGCAATCCTTTCCTCGACATCTCTGGAACTTTTCGGAGGCCTGTAGAAAACTCCCAGCAGTGTGACCTCTCTTTTCCTGTTTCTAACCTCAGCCCGTTCTACCTCAGTAGACGAGTCCTCATCAAACGTCCTTTCTGCCACTGTAATGCTGTCCTTGACTAACAATGCCACACCTCCCCCTCTTTTACCACCTTCCCTGATCTTACTGAAACACCTAAACCCTGGAACCTGCAACAACCAATCCTGTCCCTCCTCTATCCATGTCTCTGAAATGGCCACAACATCAAAGTCTCAGGTACCAACCCATGCTGCAAGTTCACCCACCTTATTCCAGATGCTCCTGGCTTTGAAGTAGACACACTTCAAACCACCTTCCTGCCTGCCGGTACACTCCTGCGACCTTGAAACCTTATTCATGACCTCACTACTGTCAACCTCCTGTGCACTGGAGCTACAATTCAGGCTCCCATTCCCCTGCTGAATTAGTTTAAACCCTCTCGAAGAGCATTAGCAAATTTCCCCACCCAGGATATTGGTACCCCTCTGGTTCAGGTGTGGACCATCCCATTTATAGAGGTCCCACCTACCCCAGAATGAGCCGCAATTATCCAGGTATCTGAATCCCTCCCTCCTGCACCATCCGTGTAGCCATGTGTTCAACTGCTCTCTGTCCGTAATCCTCGCCTAACTAGCAAGTGGCACGGTAACAAACCAGAGGTAATATCTGTTTGTTCTAGCTCTGAGCTTCCACCCTAGCTCCTTGAATTTCTGCCTTACATCCCCATCCCTTTTCCTACCTATGTCGTTGATGCCTATGTGGACCACGACTTGGGGCTGCTCTCCCTCCCCCTAAAAGATCCCGAAAACACGATCTGAGATACCACGGACCCTGGCACCTGGGAGACAACACACCAACTGCAAGTCTCTCTCGTTCCTGCAGAATCTCCTCTCTGTCCCCCTAACTATGGAGTCCCCAATGACTAATGCTCTCCTCCTCTTCCCCCCTTCCCTTCTGAGCAACAGGGACAGACTGTGTGCCAGAGTCCTGTACCCCATGGCTTACCCCTGGTAAGTCATCCTCCCTCAACAGTATCCAAAACGGTATACTTGCTATTGAGGGGAACGGCCACAGGGGATCCCTGCACTGTCTTCCTGTTCCCTTTCCGTCCCCTGACTGTAACCCATCTACGTTTTTCCTGTACCTGAAGTGTGACTACCTCCCTGTAACTTCTCTCCATTACCTCCGAATGATCCGAAGTTCATCCAGCTCCCGCTCCAGTTCCCTAACGCGGTTTCCGAGGAGCTGGAGTTGGGCGCACTTCCCGCAGATGAAGTCAGTGGGGACAGTAGTGGTGACCCTTACCTCCCACATTCTACAGGATGAGCATGCAACTGCCCTAACATCCATTCCCAATGTTCTGAATTCCCAAACAGACTATTGAAAAAAAAAACTAATGACCTTACCAAATCGGCGCTCAGAAACTTTTTTCTTTGGTTAGAGGAGGACGCTGGGCGGGAGACACTACCTAAGTAGTGTTCCGGTAAAGCAACCACCCAAATTATTTACCTCACTTACTCAGCCGTCCTGTGTCTGCTCCTGCTCAGCGTGTGCTCCGCCTATTCATGAGGTAAGTTTTTAAACGATTAACTTACCTTCCCGGCAGCCCCCTGGTCCTCGCTCTCACTGCTCCTGCTGCTGCTGCAAAAATGGAGGATAGAAAGTGTCGGGTAGAAAGTGAATGGCAGTGAAATAACAGGTTGCAATTGGGGCTTTTTTTCACATGCATTTTGGGAGTGAATCAGGTTCTGTCATGTTTTCCAAAGTTTCCGTATTTACGGAATATGCCAAATGGGTGGATTGGCCAATATATAATAATCCAGAGAGATTTAGGAAGATCACGTTAGTGGAGCAGAAAGATGAAGAGTGAAGTTTAACATAACTAAAGCTGCGTCATTAGAAGGGGCAAGTACCATTTGAAATTTGGTTTTGCTTGAGATAACTGAGTCGAATTTTACTGGGTGTTGAAATAACTCCACAGAGGCCAATATCCCGTCACCAAGTGACTCTTTATTTTCACATCGTAAGTCCTTGACACTGATACAGCTTCCTCAGAGCCAGCTCAGAGTGCACAGATCTTCTGACACTCGTGTTTATATCTGTCAGCCATGGGCCCCTGATCGGACCAGATTGTGTCCAAATCAGGAAACTCATACTCTGTGAGGACCACTTGGCTGACTTCATTAGTTACAGCATCCCACTCCCTGTGAGTGCAAGGGCATAGGTTGGTTCTTTTGTTTTTTGTAGCTCCTTTTGGGGCGTTTTTGCATTTGATCAGTGTGCAACACACAGTAGCTCACCTCTTGTGCCCAGAGTGTCCGGGAAGAAATTCATTCTGCTGTTCAGAATGCGGTGTCTGCCATGTCCATTTCAGATTCCGAGTTATCTTCACCGCCTGTCAGAGGGAGAACCCAGGGGTTTGGAATAGTCAAAAAAGCAGTTGAGGAACAGGGCACGTTTTGCTTTCACACTGTTTACACGTTTGCAGCTTTTATATGGTCCATGTCCTTGTTCATGACCATCGCACCTACCCAAACTTTATATGCCACTGGACCTTCATTCACTGTGCCTCTTATCAATGCAGGGCTATTCATAGAATCATGGAATCCCTACAGTGTGGAAGCAGGCCATTTGGCCCATTGAGTTTACACCAACCCTCTGGAGAGCATCCCACCCCGGCTCATCCTAGTTTATCCCTGTAACCCTGCACTTCTCGTAGCTAATTCACTAGTCTGTACAGCCCTGGCCACTATGGGCAATTCAGCATGGCCAATCCACCTAACATGTAAATCTTTGGATTGTGGGAGGAAATCGGAGCACCGGTACCCGGAGGAAACCCATGCTGACATGAGAATGTGCAAACTCCACGCAGATAGTTGCCTGAGGGCGGAATTGAACCCGGTTCCCTGGAGCTGTGAAGCAGTGTTATTCTTGCATCAAACTTTGTCGCCTGATGAAGTAAACTGTCTCTCTGACTTAGCAGAGTCTTGAGTATGGCATTGGCATTGCTGATGCTATATCGCTCCCCAGCCACCCTGCCCAGTTTGGAGTCTCCTCCCCATTTCCAACTCTGTTGGAGCTATCCATGTCGTTACATGAGGGGTGGTTCTATAATCAGGACTGGGACTGTTTGGTATCTAGTGAAGCTGTAGGCCTTTTCTTTAAAAACCGAAAGAACTGAGGATGCTGTAAATCAGGAACAAAAACAAAGTTGCTGGACAAGCTCAGCAGGTCTGGCAGCATCTGTGAAGGAAAAAGACAGAGTTAACGTTTCGGGTCCGGCGACCCTTCCTCAGAACAGTTCTGAGGAAGGGTCGCCGGACCCGAAACATT
>JAHRHZ010000014.1:70919935-70978136 GCA_024137785.1 Ginglymostoma cirratum
CCCTTCCTCAGAACAGTTCTGAGGAAGGGTCACCGGACCCGAAACGTTAACTCTGTCTTTTTCCTTCACAGATGCTGCCAGACCTGCTGAGCTTGTCCAGCAACTTTGTTTTTGTGGCTTTCTCTTTAAGCCTGTCTTCAAAATTTGGACTGCTGTTTCTGTCTGATCTTTTGATAATGGAATGTGTGGAGCTTTCCTTTATATGTTAAATACATTGTTTACCAGCACGGAATTTCACTGTGACCCGTTAACTGTGACCGACACTTCCGGGAATCCATGCATGGCAAAAGATGTGCACAGTTTTTCTGTCGCCATCCCTGTGCTTGTTGAATGAACTCTACACATGTCCAGCTGTGTAGTGGGCTTCTGCAATGACTAGGAATGTTCAGCTGTGAAAAGACCTTCATAGTCCATGTGTTACCAAGTCCAGGGTATACCTGACCA
Organism: Ginglymostoma cirratum; assembly: GCA_024137785.1. Taxonomy (NCBI): domain Eukaryota; kingdom Metazoa; phylum Chordata; class Chondrichthyes; order Orectolobiformes; family Ginglymostomatidae; genus Ginglymostoma; species Ginglymostoma cirratum. The sequence goes on from JAHRHZ010000014.1 coordinate 70,920,380, forward strand.
TTTCCACGAATATGGGGTAGTTGCTAGCAGTTATTTTTGTCCATGTTGGGACTCTGAGCACTGCCACACCAATGCTGCTATGTCTGTGACCAGTCCTGGCCATGAGACATAACTTCTGGCCAACATCTTCACTTTGGAAACCCTGGATAACCCTGATGGAGTTCAGCCAGTATCTAGTGGCAACATTTACTCAGGACGATCACTCTTGCTTCCCATAATAATATGCCATCCTCTATTGTGGTTTGGTCTCTCTGGTTCCAAGAAGGTTTTAATTCTGGTTGTGACAGCCCTTTTGACTTCCCCCATCATGACCAGCTATTTCAATTTTGCCAGGACTGAATCTTCCTGCCTCCAAAGTCCAATATTGTCATCTATGACTGGAAGTGTGCCCAGAAAACTTAAAACCATTATGGATTCTTCCAGTTGCAGTGCCACAATTGGTGTGGCTGCCAACAGGCAGCATCTGCATTTTCTATTTGGCCTCCTGGATGATGTTCCAACTTGCAATTATGTGGCCTTGATATTAAAGCCCACAGCTGAATTCACCCTGAAGCTATAGGTGGCACTGTCTTGTTCTCTTTAAGTAGACCTAGCAGGAGTTTATGGACTGTTATTACAAACTTACTGCCGTAAGGATATTGGTGGAACTTCCTCACTTCAAATATGACTGCCAAACCTTCCTTCTGTATCTGGGCATGTTTGTCCTCGGCATCACCCAAAATTCTGGATTGATATGTTATTGGGCATTCATCTCCATTGGGCCGCCTATAAGCTTGTACTACCCCGATGGCACATGGGGAGGGATCGCATGTCAATACCAGATCTTGCTTGGAATTGTAGTGTGCCAACACCAAAGAGGATGATAACTATTTCTTCACTTTCCTGAAGGCACCCTTTTTTAAGAGTTGATGCAAAGCTGCCAGGATGGAGGCCAGGTTATTTGAACTTCCCTTAATAGTTCACCAGCTGAAGGAAAGACCTAAGCTCTGGTGCAGATGTGGGAGCTGGCACACTTTAGATTGCCTTCACTTTATCTTCCAACAGGTATAACCCAGCTTGTCAACTCTGTGCAGCCGAAGTAGGTTACTTGAGGTGCCTGGAACATATTTTTCCCTTTCTAAGGCATACGTCCACCTGAGAGAAATGTCTAAGGACTACGTCCAAGTTCCCCTTATTGGGCTTTTTTATTATTAACATGTCATCTAATAAATGGTGACTTGGGGTAAAACTTGTAAAATGTTCTCTATCATCTGCTGGAAAATTGCACAGGCTGGTGATACCACAAAAGGCAGCCTCACATATTGGTGCAAACCCTAATGCTATTAATTGTAGCATACTTGTGGGAATCCTCATCTAACCGCAATTGCAAGTACACATGGCTCACATCCAGCTTTGTGAAGAACAGAGCCCCGCCAGTTTTGTGTATAAGTTCTCTATGCACGGGACTGGGTATTTGTCCAGTTGCGAGAAGCAATTTGTTGTTTGCTTAAAATCCCCACAAAAGCAAATTGATCTGGTGGGCTTCACAATCGGTACAACTGGTACTGCCCATTCCGCAAACTGGACTGGCTTGATGATTTCTTCACTTTCCAGCCTTCTGTTCTTGCCTCAGCTGTTGTCTGTGTATGGCAATTGGCACTGGGCAGGCATTGCAGAATTGTAGAATTTCTTTCTGGTCAATGTCCAAGGTGGCTGTGGCTCCTTTGATATTCCCCAGACCTTCCTGAAAAACCTCTGGATATTAGGACTTCACTCAAGACAGCTACTTTCTAATCGAAAAATGTTGAGTCAATCTAAGTGAATCTTCCTCAACTGATTTTGCCCCATCAAACTTGAGCCCAAGCCTTTTACCACAATCTGTGGTAACTGAACTGCTGCTTCTCATAAGAGACCGGGACTGAAGTTGTATCCTTAATCTGTGAAGGATCTCCAGTATAGGTTTTTGGCCTAGCCGAGATCTTGTACAAACTGCAGGGTTGGAGTCCAGAGGGAATTTTGTTAGACTGGTTCTGCGATCACTGAAATGGCTGTGCCAATATTGACCTCCATTAGAACTGGGTGACCATTTAACCAGAAGTTTATTTTGATTAGCTCCAATTTGGATGTTGCCAAGCAATTTAACTGTTTCGAACCAGATGTGGGTGGACTTCCCAGGGTGCGCACATTCCTGGATACTGGCCTATGAGTTCTTGCTGAATTTAGGTCTGGTGGGACTCTTTGCTGTCTCGAGTCCATGGACTGGCCATAACTATAATGGCTTGCTGGCCTGGATCCTGAAGAAAATTTTAAATGTTTGGCCGAGACTTGGGTTTGTTTTGGGGTTTTGCTGTGGGTTGAGTAAGGCTATGCAATTGTCTTTACTCAAGCGGTGTTTCCCAAGCTCAGTCAGCCTGGCGTGGGTGTCCACTTCCATCAGACTACTCTGCAATTTATAGGCTCCATTTGCCACATTTTCCAATGATCAAGCCAGTTGTAGCATCTGTTTGAAGTCCAGTTGGGCTTCAGCCAGTAGGTGCTTTCGCGTAGTTACATCATGCATCCCATATACTATATGGTGCCTCAGCAGCTCATGAAGGGTTAAACCAAAGTCACATTCTGCTGCCAGTCAAAAATCATGATCAGAATTCCTCTTTCTCGAATTGCTGAGTAAAACTGATAGCGTCTCAGATTTAGAGGATGCCTGGGGTCGTAATATTTCTTAACTAAATCCGTCAACTCTTGAAAGGTTTTAGTATCTGGTGCCTCAGGGACAGTATGGGTCTTAATAATAACCAAAGAAGCTGTGGGTCCGCAGGCTGTCAGGAGAATAACTCATTGCTTTTCATCTGACCCAATGTCATTTGCCTGGAAAAATTAACGCATTCTTTCCACATATTGGGCGCGGTCTTCAGCAGGATTGAATGGGTCAAGTTTCCTAAATAGTGGCATGATGCTAGAAATGCTTACCCAACTCAAAGATGACTGTTTTGAGTGAATTTCTTCAAGAGTGTGCTGCTTTTCTCATCGCTACTGAAATAACTCCACAGAGGCTGGTATCCCTTCACCAAGTCACCCTTTACTTACATGTGGAAAGTCCTTGACACTGGCCTAGCTTCCTCAGAGCTAGCACTTGGAGTGAGGAGAATCTCTGACACTCCTTTTGTAACTGTCAGCCAGGGATCCCTGAGTGAGGCTGTTAATCTCGTGACTGACCTCGTTACAATAACTACAAGTAAGTTGTTTAATTGCTTATTTCCGTGTTCAGGGTTTTGAAAGCAAACAAAACTTAGAGTACATAACAAAGGGTTTGATTTATTAGTCTAAGACAGTGTGATGTTGAAGTTGTGTATCACTTCTGGAATAAGATATAGAAAGTTCAGTTCATTGCCAATCTATTTGGCTGAAATAGTTTGAGTGCTGAAACATCACCTGAATGTCCTCCTAGTCAGCTTTCGCTGTTAAGAGTACGTTAGTCTGTTCCTTTCTTGCTTCATGTGCCAGCTAGGCAAGTGCATGAACACGGCCACACTATTTATCTCAGTTTCTCCTTGTGTTTCGAGTTCTGCAGATCAATCACAGTCTGGGTTAAAGTGATTTCTTCTTAGCCCTCCTTGACATGCCCAACAAGGGAGGGCTACAAATTGATTTGTAAAATTGCAGAGCTGGGTAATGAGTACAGTCGGTTCTGTTATAACATGTGTTCTGGCAGCGCGAATTAGCTATAACGCGACTGACTAACAGGGGAACACTATTTCTAAAATGCAAACTTGTGTTGGCTATAATGCGTTTACATCAGTGCGCGGAGGAGTAAGCGTCAACATCACGTGATCATTTCACAGACTTTGTTGTGAGGTGCTTTGTGAGAGGTACAGTGCTCTGTGATTTCTGTTTTTTTTTGCAAATTTTACCATGTTACCCACAAAAATGCAAGGATAAAGGGACAAAAATGTTAGCAAGAAGTATCCTGGTGATAAAATTGTAGGTGATGAATGTAAAAGAAAGGCTAAAACACTGGAATGGAAGCTAGATGCTATAAAGCTTTTTGAGAGTAATGAGAGAACATGTGATGTAGTTCGCGTAGCAGGAATAAAGGAGTCTACCTTACGCACCATTAGCAACAATGCAGAAAAGATTAAAGCACGCTATATTGTTGGAATAAATCAGTGCTAGCAAATCAGAGGCCACGGACCAAGGAACTTGAGATGGAGCGGCTTCTAAGTTTGTGTATAGAAGATCAAATGAAGCGATCTGGCACCATCTTTTTCACCATGAAAGAGAAAACCTTATCAATTTATGAAGATCTAACGACACTCAGCCCCTGCATTAACAACAAACCAGCCTCAAAATCACCTCCCCCATCAAGTCATCTTGACACTTTTTCAAGGTAAGGTGTTAAATTTACTTTAATTCAAATCTAATAATATAAAATATTTATTTAAACTGTGCTATGCTTTGTGTTAAAGCTTTTCAGTTATTCTGGAGCGATTTTGAGTGACTTTAAAAACGTGGTCTGCCCCGACCCCGCTTTTCCCATAGGTCCTGTTATTTCAAAAGCGTGATTTTCTATAATGCGATATTGCGCAGGAATGCAGTTATCATGTTATAGCAGAACTGATGACGTATTGTGATTGTTGGAACTGAATCTTGACGAGGAGAAAATTGGGTTGTTGTGTATGCCACATTTGTATCCATTCAGTACTTCAAGCTTTCAAGTGTTGCAAATTTGGGTAGAGTACTAGTGGATTGGGAGACAGGATGTTAAAATTTTGGTGTTTGTAAAGTGCTGGGGGTGAGGGTGGAGGGAAGTATTGAGTGGTCCCTTTAAAAGATCATGTGCTTCTTCTGTGCTTAGAGATTTAAAATGGATGTCTGTGAGCAGCAGCTTGAAAGTTTACACAGAGCACCTGAATTGAGACATTTGTACTGAAAGGCAATACAGTTAGCAGGTCAAGCAGCAGTTTTTACCAAGACAACAGGCTTTCAAATTTAGCCAATCAATTTGAACCAGGCACTTAAATACCAAAAGGCCAAGTAAACTTGAATCTGTTTGTTTTGACAACATAGGACCAATCCGGTTGCAAGAAATATTGATACGTAATCGAGGGAATAAAAGAAAGGGGCAGTTGGACGAAGGCCAGAGTTAACTGCCATCTGCCAGAGCTAACTGTGCTGAATTCTCAAGAGAGAATCGCTGGCTGTCACAGCCTCCTGTATGTCTTAGAGAAAGCACCATCTAAATAACAATGGTGCCACGGCACGACTAATTAATATTCCTGACAGAAGAATTGATGAAGTAGGCATAGAACATTCCAGTACACATGTAACCTGGCTGTAATTTCGAGAGATTAAGTTCTATTTGTTTTATATGTAAGTGAGGGTTGTATTTATTGGAACAGCATACCATTAGAATCTTTCTTTATTCAGGAATAGTTGGTTAGAAGGGATTTATTTGGTTTGTTAATAGTTTAGTTAATTTGTTCACTTAGATAAATAAATTGTTACTTGTTGATTTTAAAGTGAGTGTCAGGGCTTTATTTTATTTAACCACTAGAAGCTGCTGAAAAGCAGGTTACACCACTTTTCACACACCTTTTACAGATTATAGGGCGAGGTGCTCCTCGTGTGTGTTTTGGTTTTAGTTCTCAGAGGGAGACAACATCTGCTTTATAATTGACTGAGGGCCCAAATCTGGGATTTGGACAGATTTGAGCAGATTTAGGGTAGAAAGATCCCGCAGATTTAAATAGACTTGGGGACTAGTATCCTACATGTTTAAATATAACCTTTATGAGATAAGTGGAAAGTCTGCTTAATTTCGGTTGCTTGTTGTTAGTTAAATCAAGAGTGGGAAAATGGCTCTTAACATTGCCAAAGAGCTTCTGAAACGAAAGGGAACCAGAGCAACAGGTATTAGTTGCGGCCACTCCGTGAAGAATCAAATCTAGATGATTTGGATTTTGATGTGCCTCAGAATAAATTGAATAATGAGGAAGTCCTTAAGGAATTGGATAGGGTAATGAGCTATCTCACCCAGGAACCGAGAACTAACTTGAAAGACTTCTTTTTGTGCTGGGAGGACCTATGTTGAAATAGAATGGGGAGGACCAATGCCCAAGTACATGAGGTTGACATAGGGAACGCTGTTCTAATAAATTAATACCCCTCCAGGCTTAATCCTCTCAAAGCAGTGCAGGTTGAGAAGGAAGTGGAAACGATGCTCCAAGAAGACAGCATAGAGACGAGTCAAAGCGAGTGGAGTTTGCCGATCGTGTTGGTTCCCAAACCTGATGGCGCTCAAAGATTCCGCGTAGATCATCGGAAGGTCAACACTGTGACCAAATCTGACTCATACCCAAATCCAAGGCTGGAGGATTGCGTGGAAAATGTAGGACAAACTACTCTCATCACTAAGTTGGACTTAGTTGGCGGTTACTGGCAAGTACCATTGTCAGAGGCACCGAATGGGCTGTATCAATTTAAAGTAATGCCCTTTGGAATGAAAACGCACCAGCCGCTTTTCAAAGTCTTATAAGCAGAGTTGTTGCAACATTGACTAATTGTGCCGTTAACGTAGATGACTCAGTAATCTTTAGCCATTCATGGAACGATCATATGGAGCATTTGGCAGAGCTCTTTGAGAGACTATGGAAATCAAAGTTCGTCGTAAACTTGGTGAAAACAGAATTTGTGAAGGTGGAAGTGACATTCTTAGGGCACAATATCAGACACGTGTGGATGACACCAAAGAATGTGAAGGTGAAGGCCATCAATGAATTTCCTAGGCCATTCTCGAAGAAGGAAGTGCTATGAATTTTAGGCTTGAGCAGATTCTACTGGAAATTTGTACCAAACTTCAGCAGATTAGTGACGCTGTTGACTGATTTATTTTTAAAAAAAAAAACATTTCGGTGGACAACAATGCCAGGAGGCATTTGAGAATTTAAAAGCAGTGTTAACTACCGCACCAGTTTTAGCCACACCAATTTTTTTGAAACCGTTCAAAGTCATCATTGACACAAGCATGTAGATGTTGGAGCTGTGCTGTTACAGGAGGATGATTGTGGAATTGAAAGGCCAATTAGTTATTTTTCAAAAAATCTTAATATCCACCAGAAAAAATAATCAACCTTTGAAAAAGTTATTGAGTTTGGTAATGGCCTTACAACATTTTAATGTTTACCTTGCAAACAGTGCAACAGATGATTTTGTATACCGATCACAATCCTTTGACATTTCTGGAAAGATTTTAGGACAAGAAGATGAGATTATTTCTTTGGAGTCTCATATTACAAACACTTAATTTAGAGATTGTACATGTTGCGGATCGTGAAAATATTATCGCGAGTCGAAAAGAAAATGTTTATATCAGGTAGAAGTGGAAGTATTCAATGTTCTGTATATATTCTATATAGAAATAGTATAAAATGTGAAAGTCTAGATTAATGAGCTATGTATGTAGTAATATGGAGTTAAGGTTTTACAAAAAAAACAATCTTTTCACAATGATGGTTCATTTCTTAAGGGGGTTGTTGCGAAGTTGGGTAGAGTATTTGTAGATTGGGAGGCAGAAAATTAGAGTTTGGTGTTTGTAAAGTGCTGCGGGGAAGTATTGAGTGTTACCTTTAAAAGGTCAGGTACATTTCTGTGCTTAGATTTAAAATGGATGTCTGTGAGAAGCAGCTTGAAAGTTTGCAAGTGTACAGAGAGTACCTGAATTGAAACATTTGTATCGAAAGACCATTCAGTGAGCGGGCAAGCAGCAGTTTTTTTTTTATCAAGACAATAGGCTCTTGAATCAATTTGAACCAAGCACTTAAATACCAAAAAACCAATTAAATCTGAATCTGTTTGTTTTGACAACATATGACCAATCCTGTTGTCAAAAATATTGATATGTCATCAAGGGTATAAAAGAAGGGGGCAGTTGGATGAAGACCTGAGTTAACCGCTATCTGCCAGAGCTAATGACCCTCAGTTGTCAAGAGAGAATCACTGGCTGTACATCTTCGAGAAAGCACCATCAAATACCAACAGTACCGACGGCATGACTAGTTAATATTCTTGACAGGAGAATCAACAAAGAAGGCATAGAACATTCCAGAAGACACAACTTGGCTATAATTTCGAGAGACAAATTCTCTATTTTTATTATATACATACCCATATATATATATACAGCATACCATTAGAATCTTGTTTTATTCAGGAATAGTTAGTAGTTAGAAGGTGTTTATTCAGTTTGTTAATAGTTTAGTTGATTTGTTCACTGTTAATTAGATAAATAAATTGTTACTCATTGATTTTAAAGTGAGTGACAAGGCTTTATTTTGTTTAACCATTAGAAGTTGCTGAGAAGCAGGTTACACCACTTTTCACACACCTTTTACAGATTATAGAGCGAGGTGCTCCTTGTGTGTGTTTTGGTTTTAGTTCTCAGAGATGGACAACCTCTCCTTTACAACACAAGTGAACCGTATCAAAATTGAGATTACTTCATGTAGAATAGTGATAAACATGTGGATGTGGTGGAGCTATGATTGTACTTGTCTGTAGTTAGGGTATTGGTAAACACAATAAACAATTGTTTTTAAAGGACATTTCCTAAAAAAAAACAGTATTTGTTTCAAATTAACACACATTTCGTTTCCATCTCTTATGTTAGTGGGTGTTTTTTTGTTCGCTTGTCTTTTTTCCTTTTCTGTCACTGGTTCAGTCCTTCTTGTGATCTGTAGAACATTTATGGCCCAGAAGGTGGCCATTCTTTGAGACAGAGCAAGAGCAGTTCCGTAGACTCCATTATACAATTTCATTTTGAAGGACTCCACCTCAGGCCATGCACTCTGGATCATAGTTAATTCTCGGCTGAACTTTGTTGTTTGAGAATGTTCTCTCTTGGGGGTAAAAGATAAATTTTGTTTTTATATGATGACGGTAGACCATACTGCCAACAGTGTGTTTTAACAGTTGGATATAAATGATACAAAGGAAACAATATTTTTTTTAAAGCCGTGAGTATAACAAGCTTAGTTGAAAAACACATGCAATTCAGTGAGCTCCTCAGTTATGTTATTAAATATGTAGTTTTTTTTGCTTCAAATTATATTTCAGACCTTGGAATTTCAGACCTTGGAATTTCAGGTCTTCCTGAAAGTAACCGTGAATTATATTTTAGTGCTTTAAGCAATTTAATTGGTTCATTCTTCCTTTTTATTACTGCTTTTTCTTGACTGGTCATTTGGGATCGATTTGCTTTATAAGTCTTTCATCATTGTGGTCACTTCCTTTGCCAATTCGTTGTTCAATGCAAGTCAACAGTGCAAGATTGAGAAACTGTTCCAAGGTGCAGGACCCTTGCAAGACTTGGATGCCGAAATGGGATCCATGATTTTGTTGGGTGAAAACAAATTTGTCCTTCACCAGTAAGATTAACTGTAAATGGAAATTATGTCATAGCAATTTGCATATCTTGGCAGCTTTTCTCTTTATGCTTACAGACATTGAATACCATGCTTTAGGTAAAAATATTTGTTTTTTTTCAATAACAGTCTTTACCTACAATACTAAATAGGCAGTCTGTTTGTGGTACAGATTTTGATAAGGACCACAATATTTAAAACTGAAGAATTGTCAATCTAATTTGTATCCTTGCTCTTTCAGCAAATATTTTTGGGTTATATTTGGTGTTGGTAAATTTTCAACTTTAAATTAATTGATCTGAACCAAACTTTGGTAATATTGGCCTTTACAGAAATCATAAGTTTTTGGATTTTTCGGTCCCCTCACATTTTCCCCCAGAAACGAATAAATAAGAATATGTTATGGACCAGACTAGACCCCCCTCAAAATATTTTAAGGTAGCCTAGACCCTACCTTCTTATTTTAAAGGCAAATGTAAACTAGCCTGTTCCAGATGCAATGCGACTGGTCAAATTACTTGACGCTAAGCAAAACACAATTTATTCGAACACTGTAGTTAAAATACAACAAAAAAGAAATTTACATTAACAACTGTATTGGAAAACTTAACAGATTAATAGATACAGTAACTATTACCAATTAATGGCCCCAGTATAGTAACATCCCTTGGCAAAAAAGCAAATTCAGAAAATAGTTAGGTCTCCCAGGTAATCCAACTGCAGAGAGAATCCCCAGCTTGTAGCTGTAACCAAGAGAGGGAAATGATAGCTTTTACTTCTTCAAAGCTTGAGCAGCTTCTGCTGAACCTGAAAGCAAAAAATACTAGAAGTCCTGGTCTGTGAGAGCTGTCCATACCAAACCAGGCTGCTTCTAATGTTCCAACGTTTTAAAAAAAATCACCAAAACCTCTCAAGCTGTTTGTTACCACGTACAGCTTGGCTACTGTCATTTAATCTCTCTCTTAAAAGAGATCAGGACAATATTCACCTTTTAAATCCATAACATCATCACAATTACATGCAAAGTACTTCTCAAAATCACTACAAAATCTGAAAGTACCCTTGCCCAGGAAGATTTCCATGCTTCACACCTGCCAAGTGTCCCGTGTGCCATATTGATAAAATTAGATTTGAATTGATTGATTTGATTTATTGTCAGTATACCTAAAGTACAGTGAAGAGCTTTGTTTACGAGCAGCACAGGCAGATTATAGTAAGCAAGAATACACAGATCATAGAGTAAACAAAAAACTAAACCGTGACATACAAGTTATGTCGCATGGGCATTTGCTCTAGGCAAGATCAACATTAGCAAGGTTAGTATTATTTGAAGTTAGAGTGTCCAATCGTCAGTCTAATAATGGCAGGGAAGAAGCATCATAAGCACCACCTCAAACAAATGTTAGGCCGTTTGTGTTTGTGAATGGGGGCCAAGGCTTTTATTATCAGATTTTCTTGACAAATTTAAGTTGTTCTAAGTATAATATTTGGTCTGAACACCAGAGGCTGCTGCCAAAATGGTAAATTCCTTGAAAGTTATCCAAATGTGATGTGAATAGAAGGCGTGACAAAGACTGATCACAGCCTCCTGCTGATCGATACTTCCCTGAGAAACGTGGAATGTGACTCTGACATACCTGTTCTGCTATAGATGTTGTTCCCTGATGTAAGTTACAGCCAGCACAGATTTTGAGGCTAAAGTATCTGTTAGATCAGTGATAAAACGTTCATCTAGGAGACAAAGGTATAATGACATTAAAACACCAATACATGACCTCATTTCTCAAAGTTACAGTCAATGAAGCATTCTGAAATGTAGTCACTGTAGTACTGCAGTAAAAACAGCAGCCAAACTGTCGACAGGAAATTCTCAAATTACATTGTCACAGTAGATAATCTATTTTTGTTAAATATATTCAGGGATAAATATTACTTGGGACACCACGGAAAGCTCCTCTGCTGCTCTTCAGAATAGCATTAAGACCATAAGATGTAGAAACAAAAGAAGGCCAGCCCATCGAGACTGCTCCACCATTAAGTGACACCATGGCTGATCTAATAATCCTCAACTTTGCTCTCCTGCCTTATGTCCATAATCCTTGGATCCTTTGGTTAAAAATCTGTCTGTCCGAGTCTTGAAATACGTAACGACCCAGCCTTGACAGCCCTCGATTAAAGAATTCCACAGATTCATTATCCTCTGAGAGAAGAAATTCCTTCTTATGTTTGTCTTAAATGTGTGACCCCTTATTCTGAGATTATGCCCTCAGGTCCTAGATTTTCCCATAAGGGTCTCCATACCTAAGACAGGATATTCTTTGCGTAGAGGGAGTATGGTCAAGGTTCATTAGACTGATACTGGGAACTGCAGGTTTGTTGTTTGAAGAGAATGTGGCTGACCTGGGCCAGTGTTCACTAGAGTTTCGGACAATGAAAGGGGGTCTGAATGAAACGTATAAATTTATAACAGGACTATACAGACTTGATACAGGAAGGCTGTTTCCCTTGGTTGGGAGTATAGAACCAGGGGTTCACAGTTTCAGAATATGAAGTCGGCTGTTTAGGATTAGATGAGGAAACTTTTTTCCATTTTGGAGGGTGGTGAATCTGGAATTTGCTGCTACAGAAGAGTATGGAATCTGAGTATATTCTAGAAAGAGATTGATACATTATTAGATATTAAAGAGATCACAGGCCATAGAAACAAAGCTGAAACATGGTGTTGAGGTTAGCGGATTGGCCATGATCATGTTGAATGGCAGATCAAACTGGAGTAGTCGACTATCCTCCTCCTAGTTTCTAATTTTCTATGTTAAATGGGTGGCCCCTTACATTGAGATGATAGTTTCTGGTGTATATATAACTGACAATAGGGAAACAGTATCTCCATCTACCCTCGAACCTCACATGCTTCAATAAGGCCTCTTCTCATTCTTCTAAACTGGTGAGTACAAGCTCAACTTATTCGATCTCTTGTCATAAAAAAATTCCTCCAAACCCAGAATCAACCTACTAAACATTCTGTGTAACAACATATCTTTCCTTGGATAAGGGGCCCAGAACTCTTCACAGTATTCCAGCTGTGGTCTGAATTGTGCCTTGCATAATTTTAGTGAGACCTCCCTATTTTTGTACTCCATTCTTTTTAAAATAAAGCTACTCTCTATTACTCTTGGAACATGGATGCAAACTTGTTTTGTGATTCATCCATGGGGATAGTCTCACCCTGTGCTGCAGTTTTCTGCCTGCTTTTCTATGTTTAAATATTATTCAGCTGTTCTATTCTTCCTGCCAAAGTGCATTACGTCATATTTTCCCACGTTATAATTCACATATCAGATATTTGTCCATTCTCTTAACCTGTCCGTATCCATCTGCAGACCCTGTCATCCTCACCACTTGCCTTTCTGTCTATTTTTGTCATTCACAAACTCAGCTGTCATGCATTCACTTCCCTTATCCAAGTCAATAATATATATTGTAAATTGTGTCCGCAGCAGTGATCTCTGTGGCACTCCCTATTTACGGATTGTTATTCTGAAAATGCCCCCCTTATCCTGTCCTCTCTTAGCCAGTTCTCTATCCATGCTGATAATGCACCCCCAAAACCATGGACTGTTACTTGGCCAGTGCTGTTATCGAAGCTATGAGACTGGTCTTGAATATACTGAATGACTGAGAATAGAGAACTCAAAAGATGCACAACTGCTCCTCATTTTCTCATCTGTGTCTAAATGTGTGACTCCTTTGTTTAAGACTGTGACCCTATGTTTTAGATTCACCTTCCAGCACCTACCTGTAAAGCCCCTTAAGAATTTTATATCTTTCGACTTCATCTCTCCTAATTCTTCTTAACTCAAAAATGTAGGATTAGTCTTGAGCTCATTTTTCAAAGTCAGATATGCCCTGCCTTGGGTAAGGAGATAAACATTGAACTGGACTTCAGGTGTGGTGTCTGACTTGTAGTAGTCTCATTCCCACCACCTTGATCAGACACAACCTACCCATCTTCTCTCCCATCTATCGGCTCCTCCCACCTCACTGACCAATCCCCACCACTCCCTACCTGCACTCACCTATCACCATCCCACCTACCTTGCCCAGCCCCACCCCTCCCCTCAGTTTATTTCTGAGCTTCCTTTCCACTTCTAACAAAGGGTCCTGACCAAAATGGCAACTTTCCTGCACCTCTGATGCTGCCTGGCCTGCTGTGTTCCTCCAGCTCCACTGTTATCTCTGAGCGAATGACACTCCAAATGTGGTCTGATCAGTGATTTGTAGAAGTGTGACATCACCTCCTTGCTTTTATACTCTTATGCTTCTATTTGTAAACCCAAGGATCCTGTAGCCTTGCCTTAACTGTTTCAATTTCCTAGCCACCTTTGGAGAATTGTGCACATGACCTCTGAGGTTCTGTACTCCCCTCAAAGTTGTACCACTGAGCATGTATTGATTTTCTCTCCATGTTTCTTCTTCTAAAAATATTATCTCCTATTTCTCTGGTATTGAAATTTATCTGTCAGGCATCTGCCCATTTGGCCAACTTGTCAATGTCCTTCTAAAGCCACTTAGCATCATCCTCACAATTTCCTATTCTCCTCGACTTAGCGTCATTTGCAAATTTAGAGATTTGCCATCAGCACCAATTTCCAAATTATTGATATTAATGACAAAAAGCAAGGGTCCCAATATCAATCCCTGGGGAACACTTCCGACTTGTCTCTAATCTGAGAAATGCTCATCTATGCCTACCCTCTGTTTTCCTATGTTTTAGCCAACTTCTCATCCGTGCTACTGAGAACCCTTTAATCCAAAACGTTTCTAAATTGCTAACCGCAAGACTGTAAGATATAGGAGCAGAATTAGGCCATTTGGCCAGTAGAGCCTGTTTTACCATTCAAACATGGCTGATATGTTTGGCAACCCCATTCTCCTGCCTTTTTCCCCATAACCCTTGATCCCCTAACCTATCAAGAACCTGTTCCAAATTGGTTCAGATCTGTTTCAAATACACTGAATGATTTGGCATCCACAGCCTTCCGCAGCAGAGAGTTACAGAATCGCCACCCTCTGGCTGAAGAAATTCCTATTCATCATTTCAGTTGTAAAGTGTCAGGCTTTCACTCCTCGGCTGTGTCCTAGGGTCCTTGTGTCTCATACTAGAAAAGCATCTTCTCCACATCCACTGTCTTCAGGTCTCTCAGTATTCTGCAAGTTTAAATCCGATCCACGTCTCCCAGTACCAACCTTTTCCTTCTAACTTCCATTGAGTACACACCCAAATGTGCCATGTGGCACTAAATCGAATACTTTCCGAGATACTATATATCGACAGCACTACCCTTACCCACACTCTTTCTCACCTCGTCAAAGAATTCAATTAAATTTGTCAGACATGACTTGCCCTTGACAAAGCTGTGTTGACTGTGTAGTATTGACTTATTATTCTGAGTGTATGTTTATCTTATTCCACATCATGACCTCCAGTTTTCCCTCTATCCTTTGCCCCTTTCTTAAACAACGGCATCACATTTACAATCCTCCAGTTCCTTGGGAATAGGACTTTGTTCAGAGAAGCCTGGAAAGTTTCTGTCAATGGCTTTGCAATTTGCTTGGGAAACAGTCGGAATAAATGGGTCTTTTTCTAAAATTCACCCACTATGTATGTAAAGTAAGAGATATGCTTATGTAAAGCAATAGAAGCAGAAGAATATACCTTTCAGTAAGTGATGATGTGGCTAGTTTTGATGCAGTGTCCTTCTTGAACTAGGATTTCAGATTACCCCCTTCATTAACTTTCAGGCTGAGAATTTTTCTAGTAATATTTTAATCTTTGAAACGATGTTGACAAGCATCTCGCGAATAATTCTGAGGGTGTGTGCATGTACATATAGTTTGCATTTACAAACACATATGCATGCTTGACATAGACACACTGTCAATATATATCAATGGCTGACTGAACCAGGCAAAGCTCATATTTGTCCGCAAGGAAGTTACAACTCTTGCAGTTATCTTTGTAAAATTGGGTGGGAAATGTTGATCTTATAGTTAGTGGTGATAGTGATAAATGCTGAAATAAATGCGATCAGAATTGTTGTAAAAGAAGTGTGCACTGTATGGATGTTTTATAGTATGACAGTTACAAACTTATTAATTTCTGTGTGACCTTGTGATTTTTATTAACTCAATTACAAGATCATAATAAATGTAAAATGGGATCTGTAATGCTAAATAACAAGAAAATTAGGCTTTATCCCTTTTTTCCACAGACTTGCTACATCTGTGAGGAACAAGGCCGTGAGAGCAAAGCAGCGACTGGTGCTTGTATGACTTGTAATAGACATGGATGTCGACAGGCTTTCCATGTGACTTGGTTAGTATATTTTCTCTAAGTGAAAAATTGTCATAAGGATCAGAGATATGATGAAGGGTCTAGGCCCGACTCGTCAAGTTTTCCTGCTCCTATGATGCTGCTTGACCTGCTGTGTTCATCCAGCCCCATGCGTGTTATCTCTAATTGTCATAAGGACTTCACTTAATACAGACATTATTATGCCGCCTTAAGGATGCATACTAAACAATACAAGTCAGGGTCCATAATCTGGTTCTTTACACTTCACCCTGAAACCTTTGGACCAGCAAATGGGCCATGCTAGCAGTAGTTCATTTACTTTTGTTATAGATACTGAAAGCTATGCACATATATGCCATCAACAAAAGATTTGAATTGTGAAGTGATATTCCTCACAAGTGAAGTATCAGTTGACTGTCTTGCCTATACACTTAAAAGAACAATGATACCCGAAGTATCTCCGATAAGTAAACAGTGCCTCTTTACGAGAGATAATAGAAACTGCAGATGCTGGAGAATCCGAGATAACAACGTGTAGAGCTGGATGAACACAGCAGGTCGAGCAGCATCTAGGAGCAGGAAATCTTGACGTTTCGGGCCTAGACCCTTCATCAGAAGTGGGGGAGGGGAAGAGGGTTCTGAAATAAATAGGGGGGGGGGGGGAGGCGGGTAGAAGATGGATAGAGGAGAGGATAGGTGGAGAGGAGACAAGACAAGTCAAAGAGGCGGGGATGGAGCCAGTAAAGGTGAGTGTAGGTGGGGGGGTAGGGAGGAGATAGGTCAGTCCAGGGAGGACGGACAGGTCAAGGGGACGGGATGAGGTTAGTAGATAGGAGATGGGGGTGGGGCTTGAGGTGGGAGGAAGGGATAAGTGGGATGAAGGACAGGTTAGGGAGGCGGGGATGAGCTGGGCTGGTTTTGGGATGTTGTAGGGGGAGGGGAAATCCACATTGATACCATTGGGCTGCAGGGTTTCCCAAGCTGAATGAGTTGTTCCTGCAGCCTTCGGGTGGCATGGTTGTGGCACTGCAGGAGGCCCAGGATGGACATGTCGTCTGAGGAATGGGAGGGGGAGTTGAAATGGTTCGCGACTGGGAGGTGCAGTTGTTTATTGCGAACCGAGCGCAGGTGTTCTGCAAAGCGGTCCCCAAGCCTCCGCTTGGTTTCCCTGATGTAGAGGAGGCCGCAACGGGTACAGTTGATGCAGTATACCACATTAGCTGATGTGCAGGTGAACATCTGCTTGATGTGGGAATCTTCTTGGGGCCTGGGATTGGGGTGAGGGAGGAGGTGTGGGGGCAGGTGTAGCACTTCCTGCGGTTGCAGGGAAAAGTGCCGGGTGTGGTGGGGCTGGAGGGGAGTGTGGAGCGGACAAGGGAGTCACGGAGAGAGTGGTCCCTCCGGAAAGCGGACAAGGGTGGGGAGGGAAAGATGTCTTTGGTGGTGGGGTCGGATTACAGATGGCGGAAGTGTCGGAGGATGATGCGTTGGATCTGGAGTTTGGTGATGTGGTATGTGAGGGTGAGGGGGATTCTTTTTTGGTTGTTAGTGCGGGGACGGGGTGTGAGGCATGAGTTACAGGAAATGCGGGAGACACGGTCGAGGGCGTTCTCGACCACTGCGGGGCGGGGGATGTTGCGGCCTTTGAAGAATGAGGACATCTGAGATGTACGGGAGTGGAATGCCTCATCCTGGGAGCAGATGCGGCAGAGACGAAGAAATTGGGAAAAGGGGATGGCATTTTTGCAGGAAGGTGGGTGGGAGGAGGTGTATTCTAGTTAGCTGTGTGAGTTGGTGGGCTTGAAATGGATATCGGTTTCTAGGTGTTTACCCGAGATGGAGACAGAGAGGTCCAGGAAGGTGAGAGAGGTGTTAGAGATGGTCCAGGTGAACTTCAGGTTGGGGTGGAAGGTGTTGGTGAAGTGGATGAACTGTTCGAGCTCCTCATGGGGGCACGGGCGGCGCCGATACAGTCATCGATGTAATGGAAGAAGAGGTGGGGTTTAGGGCCAGTGTAGGTACGGAAGAGGGATTGTTCCACGTAACCTACAAAGAGGCAGGCATAGCTTGGGCCCATGTGTGTACCCATGGCCACCCCCTTTGTCTGTAGAAGTGGGAGGAATTGAAAGAGAAGTTGTTCAGGGTGCGAATGAGTTTGGCTAAGCAGATGAGGGTGTCAGTGGAGGGGGACTGGTCAGGTCTGCGGGACAGGAAGAAGCAGAGGGCCTTTAGGCCATCCGCGTGGGGAATGCAGGTGTATCGGGACTGGACGTCCATAGTAAAAATTAGGTGTTGGGGACTGGGGAATTGGAAGTTCTGGAGGAACTTCTGGAGGAGGGCGTGGGTGGTGTAATGGACATAGGTAGGGAGTTCCTGGATCAAGGGGGAGAAAATGGAGTCGAGATAGGTGAAGATGAGTCCGGTGGGGCAGGAGCAGGCGGAGACAATGGGTCGACCAGGGCATTCAAGTTTGTGGATTTTGGGAAGGAGATAGAAGCGGACGGTGCGGTGTTGGGGAACGATGAGGTTGGAGGCTGTGGGTGGGAGGTCACCTGAGGTGATGAGGTCGTGTATGGTTGGGAGTTTCAGGTAAGGAAATTAGAAAATTTGGAATGAGATTTGGAAAAAGAATGACACAGAGCCTACAGTGGATACACCCCCAACAGGTCTACGCTGATAATGGTCTGTGTAAGTCTTGCTCCCACTTGAATGATCTCTTCCATGTTTACCTTTATTTCCCGATATTTCTCCTCCTTTATTTATTCTAGAGTTTTTCTTTAAATGTGGAACTGTGAATGCTATCACTTCAGAGCATAAAATGTTGGACCATGACTAGGCCATTTAGTCTGGCAAGTCTGCTCCATTATTTAATAAGGTCATGTCTGATCTGATAACCTTCAGATCCATTGTCCTGCTTTTCCCCTATAACCCTTGATTCCCTTGCTGATTAATGAACTATCTCAGCCTTGAATATACTTAATGGCCTGATCGGTCTGGCAGAGTGCCGTGAAGAATTGCACAGATTCACTTCCCTCTGAGAAGGAATTTCTTCTCATCTCTGTCTTAAATGGAATATACGTTGAGTTCCACGTAATTCTTATAAGGACCCAGAGTTGCTCACAGTATTCCCAAATGTAATCTAAATGGGCTAAATACAACCACTGCTTTTTGTCATTAATATAAATGATTTGAATGTGAATTTAGGGGGTACGGTTAGTAAGTTTGCAGATGACACCAAAATTGGTGGTGTAGTGGACAGCAAAGAAGGTTACCTGAGAGTATAATGGGACCTTGATCAGATGGGCAAATAGGCTGAGGAGTGGCAGATGAAATTTAATTTAGATAAATGTGAGGTGCTACGTTTTGGTAGGGCAAGTCAAGGCAGGACCTATACACTTAATGGTAACGTCTTGGGGCGTGTTGCTGAACAAAGAGGCCTTGGAGTACAGATGCATGAAAGTGAAGAAGGCATTTGGTATGCTTGCCTTTATTGGTCAGTGCATTGAGTATTGGAGTTGGAGGTCATGTTGTGGCTGTACAGGTCATTGGTTAGGGCAGTTTTGGAATGCTGCATTCAGTTTTGGTCTCCTTGCTTTAGGAAAGGTGTTATGAAACTTGAAAGGGTCCAGAAAAGATTTACAAGGATGTTGCCAGGGTTGGAGGGTTTGAGCTATCGGGAAATGCTGAAAAGGCTGGGACTGTTTTCCCACGAGCATCGGAGACTGAGGGGTGATTTTTATCAAAGTTTATAGAATTATGAGTGGCATTGATAGGGTGAATATCCAAGGTCTTTTCCCAAGGTAGTGGAGTCCAAAACTAGAGGGCATACGTTTATTGTGAGAGGGGAAAGATTTAAAAGGGACCTGAAGGGCAACTTTTTCATGCAGAGGGTGATGCATGTGTGGAATAAGCTGGCAGAGGAGGTAGCGGAGGCTGGTACAATTCCAACATTTAAAAGGCACCTGGATGGGTATTTGAAGAGGAAGGATTTAGAATGATATGGGCCAAATGCTGGCAAAAGGGACTCGATTAACTTAGGATATCTTGTTGGCATGGACGAGTTGGACCTAAGGCTCTGTTTCAATGCTGTACATCTTTATGACTCTGTTTAGTTTTACCTTCCTGCTCTCACACATTAGAATTTAGAGAACTCCTCTGTTAATCCTTGTGCTACTTTTATCCATGATATACCTGTCTTTGCTAAGACCTCCTGAAGAATTAGAGTATTTATTTCCTCCAGTGACCTCCTCAGGTCCTTCTCGAGTTATTACTAAAGGTAGAGATACCCCTGAAGTAGAGCGTATCTCTTATTGACTTGCATTATATGCAGTTATATGCAAGTGGAATAAGTTAATATCTACATCTGTGTTTTCCCCATTTACTTTAAGCAACGACTTTTGGGATATTGTCAGAGGTTCAGAGATCGGGTTAAAAATTTTGGCCAGGGACATATTTGAAGTAGGAGTATCAGGGCAAAATATTAAGCCATTAGAATTGTAACTGGTTTATGCTTCCCATTGATTCCAGTGGCAATGGATAACGCGTGACTCCTGTTCTTCATTTCTCCTCTTTTGTTATCTTGCAGAAACTTGGCACACTGATTTCAAGGTCATTTTATTCACCACTTGCTGACAGTGGCCCTTCCTGTGTTGCCTTATTCTGATCTTGTGTGTCTGTTGGTGCTTATATTAACTGTCGATTGTGATCACTACCCATAGTCACGACTCGTAATAATCATGACCCAATTAGTAGATCCTTAACACGAACACAGCATTATACATGTAGTTCTAATTAACTCCTTTACACATTTAAAATAACCGTTCAACTAGTAACTCAACAAAATGTACATATAAGGAATTTATAGTACTAAATATTAAAATTATAAAGGATATGAAATTATAAAATGTTTACACTTGCTACAGTATGACTTGGGTACTGTTCAACTGGAAACTTGCCCAAGTGACTCTTCTAACTGTATGAATGCTGATGGTGTGGGGAAGCTGTTAATCATGGATGCACCGTATCCAACCTTGTTTTGGCTGTGGCCGGGTCCAATAGTCACTGGATAAAAATTGAAATTAGAAAATCCTGACATCTTCACCCTGGTCTGGCCCAGGGATGCTGTAGCCAACTGCAGCATCTCTGCAACTTTTATTGAACAGTTAATTGGAAGTTGAACATGGGATTTACTAACCTGTGTGGCGCAACATATTGACCTTGCCAACTGAGCCAGTTGAAGAATTATTTAATATTGTCTGTCCTCCCTTCCTCTTCTGAAGGCATTGACATCTTTCTGAGCAGATCCACAGACCCTGGTTCCCTTCAGTACCTCGCGCAAATGGCTTATTCACGTAACAGCCTTGAAGGTACATGTCAGCACTCCGTTGGATGCTGTGTAAGGGTTTGTGGGTGTTATGGCATCATGTGCAAGCTAAATGCATCTTGACATTCACATATTTATCACAGAGTTGTTGAATAGCAATCTAAATTTCTTCAACATGTCAATGAACAAATACACTACATTGCAGGATACCTGGCCATCCAGACAAGCGTGGTCTTAAGTTTGACACTTCTTGTGGTAGCTGTTTGGTGTGTTCCAGTTGCTCTCTCTGCTTGGGTTGGAGGGGGATAATGTTTCAGTTTCTGGCAAGTTCTGTTCTTTGTTGCAAATTGCATGTCTGTTAACATTACTTGAGCACAGAATTGAGATGAACCACAATGTTCCTATTGTGAAATGTATAAGCATGGACTGTAGACAGAACATGAAGGTAGCTGCTGAGCTAAGGCTTTTGTAACATGGTAATAGACCCATATACCACTGTTTTTAAATCCCAACCTCCAAAACTGACATCTATATGAATACGTGCCATCTTCTTTGATTTAATGTAAAATTCCAATTGTAAATTAAAAAGAACACGTTCTCCTAGAAGCACACTCCACTGATTTTAAACTTAGATGATCTAACTGCACACTGGCAAAGCTACAATTTAGGGCCACCTAATTGAGCACCACAATAAGTCTGAAGTTTAATCAGCCAAAACGTGTAGAGCTACTGGAATTAAGCTTCATGTTGCTAAGACTCTTGGACTGCAGGTTTATCTACAGCAGAATAGGAGCCACCCTTTGGTAATGAGTGTAAGCCACAAATTTCTGTTTTGCAACTACTTCAATGGTCAGTCAATCGTGCTTTGAAATGCTGAATTGGTATTACCAGTTTTTGCATTTTGCAGCCACCTCAGTGCCGAGTTTAAACTCCTTTTTCTCCCATTCTTTGAAAGGAGGTTTGTCGTCGGAAACATGCCAAGTGTAGGCTTGATGCTTGGCCAGGTGTTTTGTGGGTATTTAAAAAGATAGTACCATGCTGATTCAGCAATTTAATTACGTTACATTATGATTGATATTTTCCCATTACCTGGAAGTTGGTTATGCTTTCCACTTGTTATTTATTAGCTCAGTACTGAGGCTGATTATGGTGACTGTGCTGATGCTTTGTTGCAACAAATTAATTACGTAGTGAGCACAAACCAAACTTGGTAGCTTCTGATTTCTTCAACACTATACTGTTTTTAAAAAAAGTCACATTTATGCACTAGAACATTGTGAAGGTCCCTTTACTTTAAGGGAGCGACATGGTTGTGGGGTGCTCTGTTAAGGAGCAAGCTGGTCAAATTTTATTGATTGAATTGAGGTTTGTAGAAAATCAAATTCTTGAACTAGAGAAGTTCTAGAAGCTAGGGTAGTGTTTAGAATAGCACTGTGATTGAGAAATTATTTGGAGAGGGAGGATGGAAAAAATAAGTAAAATCACAGGTGCAACCTTAGCAGATTCTACATCATTCAATTCAGTATCTTTTAGTCATTTTGTGACAATTTTACTTTTTTTGTGATTAGTGCACAGCTGGCAGGACTTCTGTGTGAGGAAGAAGGTTCAGAAGCTGATAATGTTAAATACTGTGGCTACTGCAAATACCATTTTGGCAAGTTGGTGAGTGCTATGAATTTTTCATGGATAATAATAGTTTTCTTCTTTAAAAATAATCTGAAGTAACAATTGTTTGGATTAAATGGAATTTAAAGCAAGTTTCACGATGATTATATGGTCAACCACTATCGATTGCTACAATAATCCATCTGGCTCGCAATTGTATTCCGGGAAGGAAATCGGTCATTCTTACCTGTTCTGGCCTGCATGTGACTCCAGACCCACCATAATATGGTTAACTCTATAATAATGTGGTTGACTCTTAACTGCCATTTGAAATGACATCGAGAGCCATTTATTTCAAGGGAAACCAGGGATGGATAATAAATGCTGGCCTTGCCAGCATGCTCAAATTCCCATACAAGAACAAAGGAAAATGAACGAATTCAGTTTCTACAAACAAGCCAGGAGATTATCCAGCACACAACTGTCATTACTTGCATGACTGTTATGCTATTCTTGAGGCAGTGTATGCTTTGTATTCTGAGTTCACCATGTCACTTCAACTGTGGGGTGTATGTAAATGTGGAATGCAGTTAATCTGAAGGTGTTAACAAACAACCAATCGGTAATGAAACTGTATTAAAGTAACGAGTTTCACCAGGTTATACATTTGCCGTTGATTCACTTCATGAAGGGGAGAAAAGAACTGAATGTAAAAAAAAAACTGCAGGACAGTTTATAGTTTGAACAATTTTACTATGTAGATAATATGAAATATCAACAGGTGTTGTAAAATTAAATTAAACTTTATTTATATATCCATGTACTTGTCTCCTATAGTGTTGACTATTCCAATGCATTCCTAGTCATCCTACTAGATTCTAACCTTTGCAAAGTTGAAGTCTTCAGGGTAAAAGCCATCAGGGTATCTGCACTCTTTCAAACTGGTTTGTTGAACATTCCCACTTTCCCACTTTGGCTGACATGCTTGCAGCTGCCTACACTGAGCCACAGGAAGTCTCTTCCTTAAAGGCGCATTCTTGCACCCTGGCCGTCTCTTGCGCCCTGGCCCGCGCCCTGGCTGTCTCTGTCTCTTTCTGGTGTGTTGGCTCGCATGCGCTCGTGTGGTGTTGCTTCTGGAACAGTGGCCTTACCCATCGTGCGTAAGAGTTCATGGCACGTTGGAGTGCTGATGAAAGATTATTTTCTATGGTTGTGGTTTACCCCTTGGTAAATACTAAAGGCCTTTAGCATATTTGTGTTTCAGTATTTTAAGGATTGACATTGGCTTAGAAAACTCAGTTTGAAATCTTTTAGACAGTTTTGGAGGAGACTTGTCTGGTGTTGGAAGCGAACGTAGTTTCTCTTCTAGAAAAGTTATATGGGCTATTTAAGGGAAAACACAGTTAGCTCAGTGTAAAAGTTTAGTTGGTGAAACTTGCAAGCCAGATATATTGGTTAGAAATCTGCATGTTATTAAAAGCTAGGAAAGGCAAAGCTTTCAGTTTTGACTATTCGTGTAGGAAGAGTTCACAATTCATGAGAACGAACAGAGAAGATGACTCTAGAGTAATGACTCTAGATTTCTGGGCTCTGGAGCCTCTGTAACAGACAGTGCTGCAAGATGTAACAAGACTTTATTTTGCATTTTTTTAAAAGACCTTTGTAACGATGTTCCATATTTAGATAGCTTTATTTGTTCTAAAGTTTTTCATTCTTTATATTAAATTTCTGTTATTAAAGAAACTTTGCAGCCTTGTGTGACTGAGGTTCGGTGGATGTGCACTATGTTTACAAAACCAAAATATACCTCTAATAGAGTTAAGGCTGATTTCATTCCCTATCCTAATTTGATCTCTTAAGAGCTGGGATCATAAGTGTAGCTCTATCCGGGATTTGAGTTCATTGAATTTAAGTGGGAATTGTGTCACTTCTTGAAACAGGTATGTGGAAAATTGCTGAACATAATAATGCAGTGTATTGTGAAGTTTATTACACAGATTCGATTTTAACTTTGTGGTGCCACAAGTTTTATGGGAATCTAAGATATAACAGTGGGTTATTTGAAATCTTTAAATAAGGCTAAGCTGAGATAGCAGATAAATCAAAGGTAGAAATAAAAGCAGTATTTGTCAAGATGTGATGTTTAAAGTGTTTATTCAACATTTAGAATTGGAAGAGGGGAAACATGACACAGCTAGAATTAGCTACAATAGAGTTAGAAATATTAAAAAAAAAACTTGAAAGAGAAATGAAAAGAGTTCTGTTAGAATAAAGTGGAAGAGGAGCAGCAATAGAAACACAGTAGGAGGAGAAACACTAACTAAAAGGGGAATGAAATTTAAAGAAGTTTGAACTCAAAAGAGGTATGGAAATTAGACATCATGACTTGACTGGAGAAAAGCTTAGATTAAAGAGGAAAAGAAGGGGTATTAGCTTGGAGGATGATTCCATTTCCAGTGAAGGATCTGATTTAATGAAAAATATATTTAGTGCTTAAATTTACTGAGAATGAAGTTGAGAGTTGAAATTTCACTTCATTTGAAAAGGTAGCTGGTCAGATGTTGACGCCAAAAATATTTGGACTTCATTTAAGACTGTTTGACAGTACAGTTATGAATGTGAACAGAAGAACAGTCTGCAAATTGGTAAACTGTTAACAAGGTAATACTCAATGCTTATGAGCTTGCTCTTGAAGTTTATCAATTAAAATGTAGAAAGACAGGAAAGCAAGCTAATAAGGTTTTTAGCTAATTAGCTAATTAGCTAATAAAGCTAATAAGTCTACCTTAAGTAGCATTTGCAAGAGGGGGAAAAAAGTGAGGTTAGAATTTGGAGAAAAAGATTTGAAAATGTAAAGAAAGTTATGATTATGTAACAAATTTAAAGAGAAGACTCCTGCAAAGTTTAAAAAAAATTATGTAGACGCACATCAAGTATCAAAGATTAGTGAAACAGCAGTTCTAGCAGATTCCTGTGATTTCTCCTTGGGCAGTTATAGATGGTGAGGTCATGTGGGAATCAAAAGGAAGTTGGTAGATAGAAAATATGTTGAGGGAAGAGGCACTAGTTTTTGGGAACAAACAGAAGGATGCCAGTGTAATAAAGGAGAAAGGCTAGGACCAAAAGTAATACAAAGATAAAGACAAGCTTCCATTGTGATGAGACTGGACATAGCAAGGCCAATCGCTGAAGTGAAGTGGGACGCAAGTTTGCAGTGGCAGGCACATCTTAAGCACTCCTCAGGAAATGGGCCGCCATGAAACGAAGTATATATTAAAATTGTCGCAATAGTACAAAAGAACATGTATTAATAAGGGAGAAGTGACTCAGGACAGTCAAGAAAATTCATCCTCTGTTGCTGGTGGGGAATTGGACCACTGAATGTTCTTTATATTTTACCTCAAAAGGAGAAGGGTTTTTTCAAAGAAAGGAAGTAGACCATTAGATATTCAGATGCTGTAGAGCAAGTCAGTGACTGATGTTGGTTGATTTATAATATTTCTGCTCTGGCAAGATTAATGGAAGAGAAAATGTTAGTTAGAGGTGTACATGGAAGTTACAAACTGGTGTTATACAGTGTTGGATTAAAGATTAAATGCAGATGTTGTAACTGGAGTAGTGAAATAAACCCTGAAAGAAATGGATTTTATCTTGGGAAATGACTTCAAAAATATTGGTCTCCTGAAGGATAGTGGAGTAACCAATATACGTACAAGAAACTGAAATGTTTAGGGGGGAGTTTTTCCTGGCTCTGTTGTGACAGGTCCAAAAATTAAATCAGAATAACAGTCTGAGGAAAAACAAATGACTGAGAAATTCAGATTATTGGATGTTTTTAGAAAATTTAGATAACAAACGGTGAAGTTTCAATTCAATCTTGAATTGAGTGTTATGCCCACAGCTTTTTCAGAAATTGAATTAGAACTGTACCCAAGTGGTGGTGTTCAGAAGATAAATAGTGATGAGAAAATGGAGATCAGCTCAAATATTAGTCAATGAGGAGTGGGCAGTGCTCTGTCAGGTAATTCCCATATCAATTTCCAAATAAGTATTTAGCAGATCTTAACAGATTGTGTAGAATGTCTAACTAAAACAAGGACTGTGAAGTCAGTAGCTTGTGTTGATTTTTAGTGCTTCAAGAAGAATTTCTGAAGCAGCCTCTTTTGGTGTGGGGGCGGGGAGGAGAAAGCCCTGCAAAATTAGTAAGGAAGGTGTCAGCTCAGTTGGATTACCCAAAGAAATACAATCTGATCAGGATTCAAATTTTATTCAAAGAAATGATGACTACTTTTGGCATAAAACATATTTTTTTTTCCACTTATTACCTGCTACCTTAAGGTGCTGTGGAAAGATGGCATCTAAATTTGAAAATTATGATTAGAGCTTATTGCCAGAAGTGCTCTAATGATTGTGATAAAGGAATTCCCTTGTGACTGTTTGCCATTAGGGATGCTCCAAATGAGTCCGCAGGATTCAGTCAATTTGAACTGATATGGTCATGAGGTAAGAGAACCATTGAAATTGATTCAAGAAAAAATGATAAACCATA
The DNA here is from genome assembly GCA_024137785.1 of Ginglymostoma cirratum. NCBI lineage: Eukaryota > Metazoa > Chordata > Chondrichthyes > Orectolobiformes > Ginglymostomatidae > Ginglymostoma > Ginglymostoma cirratum. The sequence goes on from JAHRHZ010000014.1 coordinate 70,947,607, forward strand.
GCTCAGACGATACAATCGGTTTATTTGAGTTTGATAGAACTGAACCAGAGGATTCGAGTTACCCAAAAAAGTATTTGAAGAGTGCTCAACAAACAGTGGAAACAAGAACAGGTTTAAAAAAGTCTAAAATTTGGAATTTTGTCGCAGGCGTCAAGGTGTGAGTTTTGATACCTGTCACTGGAGAGCCATGAAAAGTAAGGTTTACTGGATCTTACCAAATCAAAAAAAAATTACAAATGATATAAACTGTGGTGAGTACTCCAGAGAAAAGGGAACGAAATCACCAAGTGTTATGTTAATGTTAAAGAGGTTATGACAGAGATGGTAGTCGGGAGAAGTGTAATAATGGAGGTAAAATTGAAACGTCAGAATGTTGAATGAATCGGAAATTGAAAATTCAAACGTAGGGTTTTTCCATTCCTAGGACAAAAGCAAGACATTATAATATAACATGAATTGGGGACTCCATAGCTGAGGGGGACAGATAGGAGATTCTGTGGAACAAGAGAGACTCGCGGTTGGTGTGTTGCCTCCCAGGTGCCAGGGTCCATGATGTCTCGGATCGTGTTTTCGGGATCCTTAAGGGGGAGGAGGAGCAGCCCCAAGTCGTGGTCCACATAGGCATCAACGACATAGGTAGGAAAAGGGATGGGGATGTAAGGCAGAAATTCAAGGAGCTAGGGTGGAAGCTCAGAGCTAGAACAAACAGATATTACCTCTGGTTTGTTACCGTGCCACTTGCTAGTGAGGCGAGGATTACGGACAGAGAGCAGTTGAACACATAGCTACACGGATGGTGCAGGAGGGAGGGATTCAGATACCTGGATAATTGGGGCTCATTCTGGGGTAGGTGGGACCTCGACAAATGGGATGGTCCACACCTGAACCAGAGGGGTACCAATATCCTGGGGGGGAAATTTGCTATTGCTCTTTGAGAGGTTTTAAACTAACTCAGCAGGGGGTTGGGAACCTGAATTGTAGCTCCACTGAACAGGAGGTTGAGAGTATTGAGGTCATGATTAAGGTTTCAAGGTCGCAGGAGTGTACCGGCAGGCAGGAAGGTGGTTTGAAGTGTGTCTACTTCAAAGCCAGGAGCACCTGGAATAAGGTGGGTGAACTTGCAGCATGGGTTGGTACCTGGGACTTTGATGTTGTGGCCATTTCAGAGACATGGATAGAGCAGGGACAGGAATGGTTGTTGCAGGTTCCAGGGTTTAGGTGTTTCAGTAAGATCAGGGAAGGTGGTAAAAGAGGGGGAGGTGTGGCATTGTTAGTCAAGGACAGCATTACAGTGGCAGAAAGGACGTTTGATGAGGACTCGTCTACTGAGGTAGTACGGGCTGAGGTTAGAAACCGGAAAAGAGAGGTCACCATGTTGGGAGTTTTCTATAGGCTTCCAAAAAGTTCCAGAGATGTCGAGGAAAGGATTGCAAAGATGATTCTGGATAGGAGCGAAAGTAACAGGGAAGTTGTTATGGGGGACTTTAACTTTCCAAATATTGACTGGAAACGCTATAGTTCGAGTACTTTAGGTGGGTCAGTTTTTGTCCAATGTGTGCAGGAGGGTTTCCTGACACAGTATGTAGATAGGCCAACAAGAGGCAAGGCCACGTTGGATTTGGTACTGGGTAATGAACCAGGCCAGGTGTTAGATTTGGAGGTAGGTGAGCACTTTGGCGACAGTGACCACAATTCGGTTACATTTACTTTAGCAATGGAAAGGGATAGGTATATACCGTAGTGCAAGAGTTATAGCTGGGGGAAAGGCAATCATGAGGCGCATTGGTAAGATTTAGGGTGCATAGGATGGGGAAGGAAACTGTAGGGGCTGAGCACAATTGAAATGTGGAGCTTGTTCAAGGAACAGCTACTGCGTGTCCTTGATAAGTATGTACCTGTCAGGCAGGGAGGAAGTGGTTGAGCGAGGGAACTGTGGTTTACTAAAGAAGTTGAATCTCTTGTCAAGAGGAAGAAGGAAGCTTATGTAAGGATGAGGCGTGGAGGCTCAGTTAGGGCGCTTGAGAGTTACAGGTTAGCCAGGAAGGACCTAAAGAGAGAGCTAAGAAGAGCCAGGAGGGGACATGAGAAGTCTTTGGCAGGTAGGATCAAAGAAAACCCCGAAGCTTTCTATAGGTATGTCAGGAACAAAAGAATGACTAGGGTAAAATTAGGGCCAGTCAAGGACAGTAGTGGGAAGTTGTGCGTGGGGTCCGAAGAGTTAGGATAGGCGCTAAATGAATATTTTTCATCAGTATTCACACATGAAAAAGATAATGTTGTCGAGGAGAATGGTGAGATACTGGCTATTAGACTAGACAGGATTGAGGTTCACAAGGAGGTGGTGTTAGCAATTCTGGAATGTGTGAAAATATATAAGTCCCCTGGGCCGGATGGGATTTATCCTAGGATTCTCTGGGAAGCCAGGGATGAGATTGCAGAGCCTTTGGCTTTGATCTTTATGTCGTCATTGTCTACAGGAATAGTGCCAGAAGACTGGAGGATAGCAAATGTTGTCCCCTTGTTCAAGATGGGGAGTAGAGACAACCCTGGTAATTCTAGACCAGTGAGCCTTACTTTGGTTGTGGGTAAAGTCTTGGAAAGTGTTATAAGAGATAAGATTTATAATCATCTAGAAAAGAATAATTTGATTCGGGATAGTCAACACGGTTTTGTGAAGGGTAGGTCGTGCCTCACAAACCTTATTGAGTCCTTTGAGAAGGTGACCAAACAGGTGAATGAGGGTAAAGCAGTTGATGTGGTGTATATGGATTTCAGTAAAGCGTTTGATAAGGTTCCCCACAGTAGGCTATTGCAGAAAATACGGAGGCATGGGGATTGAGTGTGATTTAGCGGTTTGGATTAGAAATTGGCTAGCTGTAAGAAGACAGAGGGTGGTGGTTGATGGGAAATGTTCATCCTGGAGTTCAGTTACTAGTGGTGTACCACAGGGATCTGTTTTGGGGCCACTGCTGTTTGTCATTTTTATAAACAACCTGGAAGAGGGTGTAGAAGGATGGGTTAGTAAATTTGCGGATGACACTAAAGTCGGTGGAGTTGTGGATCATGCAGAAGAATGTTGCAGATTACAGAGGGACATAGATAAGCTGCAGAGCTGGGCTGAGAGGTGGCAAATGGAGTTTAATGCGGAAAAGTGTGAGGTGATTCACTTTGGAAGGAGTAACAGGAATACAGAGTACAGGGCTAATGGTAAGATTCTTGGTAGTGTGGATGAGCAGAGAGATCTCGGTGTCCATGTGCATAGATCCCTGAAAGTTGCCACCCAGGTTGATAGGGTTGTTAAGAAGGCGTACCATGTGTTTGGTTTTATTGATGGTGGCATTGAGTTTCGGGGCCGCGCGGTCATGTTGCAGCTGTACAAAACTCTGGTGCGGCCACACTTGTAGTATTGCGTGCAGTTCTGGTCGCCGCATTATAAGAAGGATGTGGAAGCATTGGAAAGGGTGCAGAGGAAATTTACCAGGATGTTGCCTGGTGTGGAGGGAAGGTCTTACGAGGAAAGGCTGAGGGACTTGAGGCTGTTTTGGTTCGAGAGAAGAAGGTTAAGAGGTGACTTAATAGAGACATACAAGATGATCAGAGAATTAGATAGGGTGGACTGTGAGAGCCTTTTTCCTCGAATGGTGACGGCTAGCACGAGGGGACATAGCTTTAAATTGAGGGGTGATAGATATAGGACAGATGTTCTTTACTCAGAGAGTAGTAAAAGCGTGGAATGCCCTGTCTGCAACAGTAGTAGACTCGCCAACTTTAAGGGCATTCACATGGTCATTGGATGAACGTATGGATGATAATGGAATAGTGTAGGTTAGATGGGTTTCAGATTGGTTTCACATGTCGACGCAACATCGAGTGCGGAAGGGCCTGTACTTTGCTGTTATGTTCTATGAATGGCTTTCTTTGGACGTTTGTTACAAATGTAAGCACTCTGATGCCTCCTTTGACAAACTTGTTAACGGAAAGCAGAAAAGTTGAATTGACACCAAAATCTCAGATTGCGTTTGACAACTATACTGATTTTAGCAGCACGACATAATCCATTCAGGTTGGTTGTTGATGTCTTGGACATTGGTGTGAGTCGTTTTACTACAAGAAAACAAAATGTCTGTTATTTTTCAATGAAACTGTACATTTCAGCAGAAGTATTTGTTGCAGAAAGAACCACCTTGTTTTGTAAAGTGAAGGCATTGGTTTGATAGCTACAACAACAGCATGGAAGAAACTGCTGTCAATATAGACAGGTTTTCTTTGGGTGACATTTCAGGACAAAAATGTATGATTTTTTTTTGGAATTGAATTCTTTCAGCATTCCAATTGAAAAATAATTCATTTACTTGGAAAAGTTAATTTTGTAGCTGATCATTTATCAGTACCACATGTGAAGGAAAGAAGATCATAGATCATAGAAGATCATTGAATCCCTGCAGTGTCGAAACAGGCCCTTCGGCCTAACAAGTCCTCACCAACCCTCAGAGCATCCCACCTAACCTACACATCCCTGACCCACTGCGGGCAATTTAGCATGGCCAATCCACATAGCCTCCACATCCTTGGACTGTGGGAGGAAACCCACACAGACACGGGAAGAATGTGCAAACTCCACACAGGCAGTTGCCTGAGGGTGGAATCGAACCCAGGTTCCTGGTGCAGTGAGGCAGCAGTGCTAAGCACTGAGCCATCGTGCAATCTCAAAATGCTGTGATTCAGATGCTGTTGAGTAAAATATGGTTGCCAAGAAACTAATTTTTCATTTAATGACAAAATATTATTGCTGTTAATATAACAAAAGATTTTAACTCCTTTTTTGATGGGGAATGTTGCCTGCTAAAGATGCTTTTTCATTATTCTTTGTGTGGAGGCATAATGAGAGTGTGATATAGTTGTATGTTGAAAGTCATGGCTTACTTCAGAAGAAGATTTGTATCAGACTCAAAATAATAACTTTGTTTAGCCTCCATGGATGCTGCCATACTAGCTGGTTTTCTCCAGCATTTCCTCTATTCTTTACAGATTTGCAGTACCTGCAGTATTTTACTTTTATTTGGATTTGGTTGTATGTTTGATGCCTTGGTTCCTCCACAGTCTCTTGCATTAAAAGGAAAATGCTAACTTTACTCTCCATTTGCTGCCTTATTGTCAGTGCAGCCGTTTCTGGAGATAAATGAATATGTGATATACATGCTGGGTTGTGCTTTTCAGTGAGGTAAGATTATCTATGTGCTTTAGGATTGTGTCATTGATTGTGATAATATGTGATGTAACATCAAGGATTTTTGGTCTGACCTTCATTAGTTTATGGTCGGTCCATAGCTGTTGGTCTCTTGTTTTTATAAAAACGTGGTCCATGACCCTTCTTAAAGCCTGCAGAAGAGTGTAACCTGAGGGCACAGTAATTGACAAACAGCAGATTCCAGCAGCTTCAAAGTAAAATTAAGGACTTCTGTTATCTCCGATGGAAGAGATTAGCATCTGTTCAATATTTTCATCAAATTCCCCAGAAAGTATGGCAAAGAAAATAGTGAAGAGCACAAAGGCCATGATAAATCCTTGCTTCATGATACTTGTTTCGTCAAAGGGTTCTTTCTGTTCTGCACAGTCAACAACTTTGGCTTCCATTTCATAGAGTTGTGTAACAGTTTTACTATCTACTCATCCAGGTTTTGCTAAAACGTTCTAGAAAGCCTCACTGTTTACTGTGTGGAAGGCCATCGTATGATCAATAAAGGCATAGTTTTAAAAAATTTGTTTGTGGAACGTGGGCATCACCCACTCAGTCAGCTTTAATTGCCCATTTTCAGCTATCCTTGAGAAAGTGGTGGTCACCTGCATTTTTGAATCATTGCAGTCTGTCAACAGATCCATGATGCTGTTAGGAAGGGAGTTCCAGGATTTTGACCTGGTGATACATTTCCAAGTCAGGATGGTGAGTTGCTTGGAGGGAAACTTGCAGTTGCGTTTCCTATGTATCTGCTGCTCTTGTCCTTCTGCATGGTCATGGGTTTGAAAGGGGTTATCTAAGAAACTTTGTTGAATTTTGGCAGTGCATTTTGCAGGTGGTACAGATGGCTGCTACTGCCTGTCAGTGGTAGGGGGAATGTTTGTGGATGTGGTGCCAGTCAGGTCCAGCTTCTATAGTGTTATTGGTGCTGAAAACATCTCGGTAAGTGAAGTTTTCTGTCACACTCCTAACTTGTGCCTAGTAGATGGTGAACAGTGTTTGGGGAGTTAGGAGGTGAGTTACCTACTGCAGGATTCCTGCTGTCTGTTCAGTACTTGTAGCCGCGGTATTTATAGACGAACAAAGAACAAAGAAAATTACAGCACAGGAACAGGCCCTTCAGCCCTCCAAGCCTGCACCGACATGCTACCTATCACAACTGAAGCCCCCTACCCTTCCAGGGACCATATCCCTCTATTCCCCTCTTATTTGTGTATTTGTCAAGACGCCCTTTAAAAGTCACTATCGTATCTGCTTCCAATACCTCTCCCGGCAGTGAGTTCCAGGCACCCACCACCCTCTGTTTAAAAAAAAAACACTTGCCCCGTACATTGCCTTTAAACCTTGCCCCTCACATCTTAAACTTATGGCCCCTAGTAACTGACTGTTCCACTCTGGGGGGGAAAAAGCTTCTGACTGTCCACTCTGTCCATGCCCTTCATAATTTTGTAGACCTCTATCAAGTCACCCCTCCAGCTCCGTCGTTCCAGTGAGAACAACCCAAATTTCGTCAACCTCTCCTCATAGCTAATGCCCTCCATACCAGGCAACACCCTGGCAAATCTTTTCTGTACCCTCTCCAAAGCCACCACATCCGTCTGGTAGTGTGGCGACCAGAATTGAACACCAAATGCAGCCTAACTAAGGTTCTATAAAGCTGCAACATTACCTGCCAATTTTTAAACTCATTCCCCTGGCCAATTAAGGCAAGCATGCCATATGCTATGTTGACTACATTCTCCCCTACTGAGCCGTCGACCACCTGGCCAGCTCATTCCCCAATACTAGGTCCAGTATGGCCCTTTTCCTAGTTGGACTATCTATATACTGTTTCAAGAAGCCCTCTTGGATGTTCCTTACAAACTATTTTCTTTCTATTCATTTTTTATGGGATGTGGGCGTCGCTGGCTAGGCCAGCATTTCTTGCCCATCCCTAGTATTCTGCCCCATCTGATCCCAAGGCACTAAGTGAATCCCAGTCAATAAATGGGAAGTTAAAATCACCCACACGACAACTCTGTTACTTTTACATCTTGCCAAAATCTGCCTACATATTTGTTCTTCTATCTCCCGCTGGCTGTTGGGAGGCCTGTAGTAAATCCCAAACATTGTGATTGCACCTTTTCTGTCCCTGAGCTCTACCCATATTGCCTCGCTGTGTGAGCCATCCGAGGTGTCCTCCCGCAGTACAGCTGTGATAACCTGCTTAACAAATAGTGCAACTCCACCACCTCTTTTATATCCCCCTCTATCCCGCCTGAAACATCTGTATCCTGGAACGTTAAGCTGCCAATCCAGTCCCTCCCTTAACCAAGTCTCTGTAATAGCAACAGCACCGATGGGGAGGTAATGGCTTAGTGGTATTATCGCTGGACTGTTAATCCAGAGACCCAGATAACATTCTGGGGACCCAAGTTCGAATCCCTCTAGGACAGATGGTGGAATTTTGAATTCAATAAAATACCTGGAATTAAGAATCTAATGATAACCATGAATGCATTGGCCGATTATCGGGAAAAACCCATCTGGTTCCCTAATGCCTTTTCAGCAGGGAAACTGTCATCCTTACCTGGTCTGGCCTACGTGTGATTCTAGAACCACTGCAACGTGGTTGACTCTAAACTGCCCTCTCGCAATTAGGGGTGGGCAATAAGTGCTGCGTGGCCAGTGATGCCCTCATCCCGTGAATGAATGAAGAAAAAAAACCTTAGAGCTTGGATTAGTACTTGGAACTAAGTTCATCTACCTTACCTATTACACTTCTCGCATTGAAACAGATGCACTTCAGTCCATCAGACCTGCTTTGTTCAGCGACCACACTCTGCCTGCTCTTCCTCTGAGTCTTACTGGCCCTACTCTCTACTTCCCTTTCAGTCAATTCATGCTTCAGTTCCCATCCCGTTTTTGAGCTACTTTAAATCCTCCTGAGTGACACCAGCAAACCTCCCAGCCAGTATATTTGTGCCCCTCTAGTTTAGATGCAACCCATCCTTGTACAGCTCTCACCTGACCCAGAAGAGATCCCAATGGTCCAGATATCTGAAACCCTCCCTCCTAAACCATCTGTTTAGCCATGTGTTGAGCTGTGCTATCCTCCTACTTCTAGCCTCACCGGCATGTGTAATCCTGAGATTACAACCTTGGAGGACCTGCTCTTTACCTTTCTACGTACCTCCCTGAACTGCTCCTGCAGGACCTCTTCACTCATCCTACCTATGTCGTTAGTACCAATATGTACCACAGCCTCTGGCTTGTTCACCCTGTCCCTTCAGAATGCTTTCTGCCCGTTCAGAGACATCTTGGACCCTGGCACCAGGGAGGCAACACCATCCTGGAGTCTTTTACATCTACAGAAGTGCCTATCTGTACCCCTAACTATAGAGTCCCCTATAACTACTGCCCTGGTGCTCTTTGTCCTTTCTTTCTTTGAGCACCACAGCTGACTCTGTTCTTATCAGGTCTCCCCTCAACTTGACAACAGCCCCTCCATAAACCACCTTCTGGAAGCAGTGACTGCACTGATGCAGATCTTGCCCAGGTCAGCCAATCAGCATCACCACTGTGCTGCCTTGTTCCGTGTACTCGCCGTCACTTGAACACAGAGGGTATCTTGATGAAATCCACCTTCTGGCTAGCTAGTCCAGTTAAGTCAATGGTAACCTGCAGGATGTTGCTACTGGGGGATTCAGCAACAGTTGTTAAGGGGGATTGGTTAGGTTCTTGTTCGATATAGTCCATTGTCTGCAATTTGTGTTAGACAAATAGTGCTTGAGAATTGTCATCCTGAGCCTGGATCACATGTAGGACTTGATGCATTTAGAAGTAAAATTCCATTTGTTGTTCCTGGCATTTTCTTGCAGTTGGCAAAAGGTGGAAATCATGTTGCAAATGGGCTGTCTTTTCTGCACTCACTTTGACTTTCTGGCGGTAAGTTTTTCCATGTGGCCTACCAGTCTATTGAGAATGAGATTTTCTAGATCTGGACAGCTATTGCAAAGAGCAAGATTCTCTTGAGACGGTCACTCAGGCCTTTAGTCCTTTTCCTTTTCACATGTGGACTGTTGTGGTATCTTCGAACTTCTGAGGAATGGCTTATTGTTCTTAAATTCTGTGATTACAATTGTATGAGGTTGACCGCTATTTAAGATCCTCCAGATTTCTCCTGTGAGCTGTCTGAATCTGCACTTTTCTTGAAAATAAGTTTCTGATGATTTTGGTAACTTTCACAACAGAAATTTTGCAGTCCAGCCTTTTCTCTTGGGCCAGTCTGAAAGTTTGTCAGTAGCTGTCTGTTTCGGTTGGCAACATGAGTGAGCACCTACCTAAGGCATGTGCCTGCATTCTTTGATAACCGGCAAACTAAAGAACTGCAGATGCTGTATATCGAAAACAAAAACAAAAATTGTTGGCAGACATGCTGAATTTTTCTGGCTATTCTTCTTTTTGTTTCTTTGATAGCTGTTCTATAGCTTAGGCTCTCTGTCAGTGCTGAGAACAGGTGAACGGCTAAGTGGGAAATGTAGGAATGGGAATAGAGCATTCGGCCCCTCAAGTCTGCTCTGCCATTCAGTGGATGATCTGTGGCCTAACTCCATATACCCGCCTGTGACATGCTTCTCTTAATTTTTGTGTTGAGCAAAGATTTTATCTATCTCTGATTTTAAAATTAACAATTGATCTAGCATCAACTGTAGGACCATAAGTTCTTCAGGATTTCATTGAAATTCTTTGTGTTTTGCTAATTAGTAATCTGAATTGCTGTGTGAATAACAACCTCGTGTCATTGTCTTTGTTTTTTGTTAAAGGTAGGTCTTAACTGCACTATCAAAACTTCCACATCAGTTAGGGCAAGGAGGCAAGTTCCAAATCCATCCCAAACTGGAACAAGGAATGAACCTAGTGATGCTAGCATCAAGCAAACCCACAGTGCCCATCCAGCCAGCAGAGCCAGCTGGCTTAAAGCAGTTTCTATTCATGTGGTAAAATGCACTTTTCTTTCGTGTTGTCATCTGGAACTGTGAATAACGATAGAAACTCCTATTATTTTTCTACCACACATTTGACTAGGAATCTCTCCCACACTCATTGCCTTTATGGTGTATGTTGGAAGGGTTTACAAATTATTTGGCTTTGATATGAATGTAGCTTCCTTGGCAATTGAGTCCTGGAGCCACTGCAGATTTGCGGTGTGCTTCCATGGTGGCAGTTTATGCTTGGATAAAGTGTTGATAGAGCTGATCACTCATCTTGTGTTAAACAGTATAGCCTTCATGTTTGCAAAATCTCAAATCAACGTGAAGCTGAACACACCCATGCTTTACAAAATTCCATACAAGTTCCCTGGCTGGTCGTTTTGTGCATTTAGCATTTCCGGATACATGTTCTTGAGCCTTCTAAAGTCACAAACTGGGTTCCTGAAGTCGGCACCATTGTCTCCAGATTGTGTAGCCAAAAGGTGTCTTTACATTCCAGTGAACTGGCTCCTGTAGCATCTTGCCCTTTTCCCTCAGTTCCATTGAAATTGTGCTCAGTAGGTGACATTGTTTACCTGTCTTCTTGATGTTGGCCTTGCTTCCCAGGTGGGCAAGTATCATCAGCTGAACTAAACAAAACATGGTTTAGTTTGTGGTATGGGTGAAAAGCAGATATTAAAGCAGCTGCTGCTTGTTTTGTCATTGTCATCTTGCATGTTGGATAAAAATAATTCAGAAGATAGAAGTAAACCTGTGTAATGCCTCTTCCAGTGTTGCAGTGCTGTGAGCTGTGTGTTCACATCAAGAGGGAAGCAGTATGATGACGCTCTTCCCCCTAGCAGTGACAGTTGTACTGCCTTGGATTATGTGCAGCCTTATTCTGCACTAAATAAGGAGCTGCTGTAATGAGAGTCTTGATGTGCTTGAAGAAAGTGGCTGCCATGCTAGATCACTTCAAATCAAAGCAAAATACTACTGATGGTAGAAATCTGAAAGAAAAACAATGCTGGAGAAATTCATCAGTTCTGGCAGCATTTATGATGAGACAGACAGGAATAATGTATCGAGTTATTCCTCTTTGAAAGAGAGAATCCTATTGGACTTGAAACATCAACTCTGTTACCCTTCTGCACAGATGCTACCAAACCTGCTGAGTTTCACCAGCAGTTTGTTTTTATGAGAGAGTAGTTAACAGTTGATGTGAAGAAGTTCTAGATTCTGAGTTGTAAACGCTCAGAATTAGGCTGCACAGTCGAGTCCATTCAGCCTAATGAAGGCTTTTACTCAGTCCTACAATGTTTCATTTCCAGCATACACCTAAATCCGAGATATATTTCCTCACTTTGCAGAATTCCCCCTCCAACTGCATTGCTTGCATCAAACAATGCCAGTATTTGCGCTCTCCTTCAGCCATTTCTTAAATATATTACATTGTCATTATAGCCAAAATGAACCTTCCCTTTTAAAAGGTTTGGTCAGAAGTCCAACAGATTTATTTGAAATCACAAGATTTCAGAGTGCTGCTCCTTCATCAAGTAAAGTGGTTTAGGATTTGGGTCGCAAGCACCAGCGTAGAGACTCTGGATTTTGGCTGTAGGCTTAACAGAGGGATAAATGAACGGTGCTGGCTACACCAATCTCTGTGGTTATCAGCCAGCACTGCTACTGATACTTTTGGTTTCAGCCCTGAATTTGAGGAAATGGAGGACTTGCTAAACATTTCCTTTGCATCCGTCTCTGTAGTAAGGATGCAGAAAAAGGAGAAGAGCTAAAAATAAATTTAGTGAGTGGAAATTACTAGATTTAAGAGCATGAAACACAGGAGTAGATCATTTGGCCCTGTGTTCGTGCTGACTGCTGGTTCTACTGTCGTCTTTCTCCTCTCTTTCTATCTCCCTCTCTTCTCTTTCTTTTCCCCCCTTTTTTTCTCTTTCCTCTTTGTCCTCCCTGTCTACCCCATCTCTTTCTTTCCCCTTCTCTCTTTGTATTTTCTCTTTCTGTTCACTTCTCTTTCCTGTCCGTTCTCTTCCCCTGCCCCTATTTTTTTTCTTTCTTGCTTCTCTCTTTCTCTCGCTTGTCTGTCTTTCTCTCTCCCCCGCCCCCTTCACACACACCCTTCTTCCACTCCCAACCCAACTCCCCCCACACGTGCGCACACACTCTGTTTTTGTCATGAAACTGAAAACGAAAGAGCTGTAGATACTAGCGATCAGAAACAAGATCAGAAATTACTGGAAAAACTCAGCTGGTCTGGCAGCATCTGTGGAGAGAAAACTGAGTTAAGGTTTCAGGTTCAGTGACTTCAGTAATTTCCACTCTTTCTTCAGCATACGTACATCCCGCCCTTGTAACTTGATGGTTTTGAGACAATCCAGCCTTTCTGTTGACACTTTTATTCTGTCCAGTGTCTCATCGACCTTCTCTTTATCTCTGGCTTCATATATGTGAAAATCTACAGAACAGACGGTAAACTCTTGAACCTATGCTATATTCAATCACAAATCAAAGCCATTCCAACCTCAATCATTAAACTCCAATACACAGATTGAAATAGAAATCATACAATCCCTACAGTGTGGAAGCAGGCCATTTGGCCCATCTAGCCCACACTGCCTGCCTGAAGAGCATCCTGTCCCCACCCCATAACCCTGCATTTCCCATAGCTAATCCACCTAGCGTGCACATCCCTGGACGCAGTGTGCAATTTAACACTGCCAATCCACCTAACCTTCACATCTTTGTGATGTGGGAGGAAACCAGAGTACCCGGAAGAAACCCCCACAGACACTGGGAGAACGTGCAAACTCCACACAAGTGGTTGTCTGAGGCTGTAATTGAACCTGGGTCCCAGGTTCAAATGAGGCAGCAGTGCTAGCCACTGAGCCACTGTGCATATTCACACAGAAATTGAGCTCCAGGTCAGTCTGAAGAAGAGTTCTTGGAGCCAAAACATTAATGCTGTTTCTGTCTCATTTGCTGCTAGAACTGCAGAGTTTCTCCAGTGGTTTCTGTTTTTATTCTTTGTCATTGTCAAGAGATACTTATGATAAATTGGCTCATAAACTAAAGACCTAGAAAACTGCGAAAAACTGCTAGAACGAAAACCTCCCCCTGCTGTCTAAGATCTCTGGCAAGATATTGGAAATGTTGACTGTTTTCTGCATCTTGGAAGCCCCATTTTAACGAAGGCAGATGTACATGACTAAATTCTTCACTGCTTCCAAAGTCCCTGCTCAACCTTTGGCCATCTGGCAAAAAGAGTATTTGAGGATCAGTGTTTCAGACTTGAGTCTAAGATTTACTGGACAGTGTTCGTTCATCGTCTTGTATGCTTTGGAAACTGAGGCGATCTGCAACAAACACCTCAGAGGTCTGGAGACGCATTTGAGCAAGGTCCTCTAAATTTGACGGCAAACACATTGTCTACCTGGCCAGCAACACTGAGGCACTGATCATTCAAAATCAGCTCTTCTGGGCAGAACGTATTGTTTCTATGTGTGAAACCAGAATCCTTTACTTGGAATATGGTCACAGCAGAAGAAATGTTTCTCAGCAGTGATTTCAGTGAATGCAGTGCAGATAATGCTTGAAGACTGGGTAGATTGGTTGCTTGGAGGTTTGCGCTCTCTCGCAGGTGCTTTGACTTTACCTTTGCACATTCTTGAAATCTATCGATGTGTAGGGATCTCAATGTCTTCTAAACTATATAACTATAACTTCCAACTATTTTGATCTGTCTGAAGCCAGAGTCTTCAAACAAACGGTCAGTCAGTGAATATGCGTAGCTTCTTTACACTTGCTTTGAGGACATCCTTAAAATGTTTCCATTGGTGTTGTGGACAGCGAAGAAGGTTACCTTAGAGTACAATGGGCTGTTGATCAGATGGGCCAATGGGCTGAGGAGTGGCAGATGGGAATTAATTTAGATAAACATGAGGTGCTGCATTTTGGAAAGGCAAATTAGGGCAGGACTTATATGCTTAATGGTAAGGTCCTGGGGAGTGGAACAAAGAGACCTTCGAGCGCAGGTTCATATTTCCTCCAAAATGGAGTTGCAGGTTGCTAGGATAGTGATGAAGGTGTTCAGTGTGCTTGCCTTTATTGATCAGTGCATTGAGTATATGAGTTGGGAGGTCTGCTATAGGAAGAATGTTGTGGAACTTGAAAGGGTTCAAAAAAGATTTACAAGAACATTGCCATGGTTGGAGTGTTTGAGCTATAGGAAGAGGCTGAATAGGCTGGGGCTATTTTTCCTTGGAGCATTGGAGGCTGAGGGGTGACCTTAGAGATTTATAAAATCATGAGGGTCATGGGTAGGGTAAATAGACAAGATCTTTTCCCTGGACTGGTGGAGTCCAAAACTAGAGGGCGTAGGTTTAAGGTGAGAGGGGAAAGGGACCGAAGGGGCAACTTTTCCACACAAGGTTGTGCGCGTATGGAATGAGCTGCCAGAGGAAGTGGTGGAAATCGGTACAATTACAACATTTAAAAGGTGTCTGGATAGGTATATGAATAGGAAGTGTTTAGAGGGATACGGGCCAAATACTGGCAAATGGGCCTAGATTTATGTAGAATATCTAGTCAGCATGAATGAGTTGGACTGAAGGGTCTGTTTCCTTGCTGTACATCCATATGACTCAATTACTCTATAACTGAATATTATTTATATGGGAAGGCCTGCAGAAAGTTTCCATGTAGTATAGAAATTGCAAGGTCAGACCTATGCATGGTGTAAAATTAGCATTTTATTCTTTTTTAACATTGACTAATTAAAGTAAATAATTTAACTTTCGACCTGCACTGTACTTGTATCCTAATTAATTTACCTATCTTGATACTAATCCTGCGAATTATTAATCAAAGTAATAAGGTAGGTGAAAGTAAGATGTTTGGGAATGTCACACCGGGGGTACAATTTAAAAATTAAGGGATGCCATTTAGGTTTGAAAAATTTTTGTTTTTACTCAGTGGTGAATCTCTGAAATTCTCGAACCCAGATGGCTGTGGAAGCTCAGGTATTAAGCATTTTTAGGGTAGGGATTGATGGATTTCGGATCATGAATGCTATACAGAGTTATGAAAATAGGTTGGGTTTCAAGCTTTGAATGGTTCAATCATCTATTATTATGTTGAATGATGGGACAGACCCAACAGTCTGGGAAGACTTACTCTTGTTCCTACATTCCTATCCACTCCAAAATTGTACAGATACACTCTGCACATTTACTGTAACTTCCCTCCTGCATTAAATCTTCAAAAATCTTTGCATATTTCTGGATTAAATGCCTTTCCCAGCCCAATTCTCCAGCCTACCTATATCCTGCTGTATCTTCTGGCAATCCTTCTCACTATCCACTGCTTTTCCTCAGTCTTTGCGCCATCCACAAACTTACTAATCAGGCCAACTACATTCTCCTCCAAAACCAGTATATATTACAAGCAACAGGGGTCCCAGTACAGATCCCTGCGGAACGAACGCTGCTACTCTGTCTTCTATGACTTAGCCAGTTCTGTATCCATCTTGCCAGCTCACGCGGATCCTGTGTGACTTCACCTTTTGTATCAGCCTGAGAGACCTTGTCTATGTAGACAACATCTAGCAACCTGCCCTCATCAATCATGTTTGTTACTTCCTCAAAAAACTCAATCAAGTTTCTGACACATGATCTTTCCCCCGCACAGACCTACTGCCTGTCGCTAATAAGTCCATATATTTCTAAATGTGTGTAAATCCTATCCCTGAGAATCTTTTTTCAATAATTTCCCTATCACTGATGTTAGGCTCACCAGACTGTAATTTCCTGGAAGTGTCCCTGTTTCCCTCCTTAAACAAAGGAACAACGTTGGCTATTCTCCAGTCCTTTGGGACCTCTTCTGTGACTAAAGAGGATGCTAAGATTTCAAAGGCCCCAGCAGTTTCCTCACCTGCCTCTCTTAATATTCTGGCATAGATCCCATTAGGTTCCATCAACATACTCCTCCTGAGACTCACCATTCATCATGTCCTCCTTTTTTGTAAATACCAATGCAAAGTAGTTGCTAATGACCTGCCCCACTTACACTAGCTCCATGCATAAGTTTCCTCCATTGCCCTTGAGTGGACCAAGTCTTCCCCTAGATTCCCTCTTACTGTCTATCTGTGTATAAAATGCCTTGGGATTTTCCTTAATCCTATTTGCTATAAACATTTCATGGGCCCTAAAAAGCCCTGTAGATTCCTTATTCGAGTTCATTCCTACTAACATCGTACTTTTCGCGGGCTCGCCTGCCTTCAGTTTCCTAAACTTTCCACATTTCCTTTTCCTTTTGACTCGGGTCTCGATTTCTCTTGTTGTCCAAGTTTCCCAAAGCTTGCCATCCGTATCCTTCAATTTCACAGCAACATGCTCACCCTGAATGTTAATCAACAGGCCTTTAAAAGATTCCCACATGCCAGATGTGGATTTACCCTTGAACAGCTGTCCCTAGTCTGCGTTCACCAGTTCCTGCCTAATATTGTTGTAAATAGCCATCCTCCAATTTAGTACTGTCACTTGAGGACTATTCTTATCGTTATCCATAATTAACTTGAAACTTCAGGAATTACGGTCACTGTTCCTGAAATGCTCGCCTACTGAAACGTCGATTACCCGGTCAGACTCACTCCCAAAAATAGGTCTAATATGCCCTCGTCCCTTGTTGGACCACTTGTATATTGTTTCAAAAAACCGTCTTGGCTGCAGCTAACAGAACTGAGGAAGGGTCACTGGACCCGAAGCGTTAATTGCGATTTCTCTCCACAGATACTGCCTGATCTGCTGAGCTTTTCCAGCAATCTCTATTTACAGCATTCGCATTTCTTTCAATTTTTAATTAGTTAGGTCAGCATTTATTGCCCATTCCCAAATGCCCCTGAGAAGTTGGTGAGCTACCTCCACCTGTTGCTTTCCTTAAGTTGTAAGTACTGTTCTGAAGGGAGCTTCAGGATTTTGACCCAAGAATTATGAAGGAATTGTGGTGACAGTTCAGGGTCAGGAATGTTGCACAGCTTGGAGAGGAGCTTGCTGATGGTTATAACAGTTATTGCTTAAGGAAGAGCAGTACCGGGTGTTAACTATCACTAGTTAAGATGAGATCAGGAAATGGGGGATGAGTAAAGAAGGAGAGTTGGCAGTATTGGTTAAGGAGAGCAGTGTCAGTGATGCAGAAAGAGATGCTCCAGAAGGTTCAAGGATGAAATTAATTTGTCTAGAGCAAAGGCACAAAAAAGGTGCAATTATATTGCTTAGTGTAGTCTATAAAACACTAACTAGTGGGAACGAAGTAGAGGAGCAAATTTGCAAAGAATTTTCAGAACATGGAAAAATCATAGATGTGTTATGTGGTTCTTCAATTACCCAAATATGGATTAGGCTAGTTGTAGTGTAGAGAGCAGTAAAGGGCAAGCATTCTTTGATTGTGTGCAGGAGAGTTTTCTATAGCAGTATGTATCCAGTCCAAAAAGAAAGGAGGCACTCCTGAACCTGGTTCTTTTGAACAACATGTGCAAAGTTGAGCGAGTGTCAGTTAGGGAGTGTTTAATGAATAGTGATCATTGCATCATGAGGTTTAAGATGATGGTCGAAAATGATGAAGGACGAGCCAGAGTAAGAACGATTAACTGGGGGAGAGCTGACTTTAAGTGGGGCAAGACAGCAGCTGGCCTGAAACTAAAGGTTGGTGGGAAAAACTGTAGCTGTATATGGACTACTTTTGAAGAAGGGATGGCCCTGGCACAATTGGGGTATATTCCCTCAAAAGGGAAAAGTAGAGCAAATAAACTAAGAGCTTATTGAATGAGAAAGAACATAGATTAGAAAAAGGAGCATATGTCTGCTTCTGACAAATGTCAGGTAGAAAATACAATTGAGAACAAAGCTGAAGTTCAGAAGGGAGGTGAAAAAGCAATTATAAGTAGCCTAGAGGGATTATGAATAAAGGCTAGCAGTTAATATTAAACGGGATGCCACAGGCTCATAAACTGTTTTAAAAAAACCCCAGCAATTACAGACCAGTCAGTTTAACTTCAGTGGTAGAAAGCTCCTAAAATCGATTATTTTGGATAGAATTAGTAGTCACATGGAAAAAGATGGGTTGTTTAGGAAGGGGCAGCAGAGTTTTCAAAAGGGGAAACTGAATTTGATTAACTTGCTGGAGTTTTTTTTGAAGAGGTAATGGAGTCGATGCTATGGATGTGTACCTGGGCTTTTAAAAGGCATTCAATACAATTCCATGTAACAAACCTGAGAGAATTTATAGTTCATGAAATTAAAGAGGCTGTTGCAACCTGAATTTAATGGCTAAGTGATGTGAAACTAAGAGAGTGATGGTCAGTAGATTAATTTTGGGCTGGAGGAAGGTTTGTAGTGGAGTTCCCCAGTTGTCAGTATTGGGAGCCTTGCTTTTCCTGATTTTATATTGATCATGTAGCTCTTACTGTGCAGGAGACCGTTTCCATGTTTGCGGATGATACAAAACTTGGAAACATTGTAAATTATGAGGGGCGCAGTGTGAAACTACAAAAGGATGTTGACAAGTTGCTGGAGCAGACTGTAAAACAGTTCCTTCTAATAAAATGATCGAGAACAAGAAGGCACAGATATAAGTTAATTTGCAAAAGAAACAAGTATGATATAGCAAAAGATTTTCCATATGACGATTAGTTAGGGTTTGGGCTGCACTGTATGGGAGTGTGGTGGAAACAGAGCTGCAGAAATTCAACAAAGATCATTTGATGGCACCTTTCAAACCTGCGCCCATTTCTATCTAGAAGAGCAAGATATATGGGAACACCACCATCTACAAATTCCTCTTGAGTTGGAAATATATCGTTCGGTGTTACTGGGTCAAAATCCTAGAATTCTGTCCCTAATGGTATTGGCCTACTGAAACCAATGAACTGTAGCCATTTCAAGAAAGCAACTCAACACAATCTTCTCATGTGCACCTGGAGATGCTGGACCAGCCTGCAATGCCTACATCTCATGAACTAATTTTGAAAATGTTGTGTAAGTAGAATTTTGCTGTAGTGCAAACGGCTTTCAGATGTTTGAAAGATAGTTTATTAAGTATCAGAAAGGTTTTTACCTTAATTACCTGAACAGAGAGTACCAGGTGTTGTGTTTTTTGACAATTCGCATTTTATATGCAATTGCCCATACTTAATCCATTTCTGTTTGAAAGAATATCATTTAAGCAATATGAAATGCTTATGTTTGTATCAGGCAGGGTTATTACTTACATTTTGAAAACAACATGTCCTTTGAAAAGGTACATTCTTTAGCTTGGATAACCAGGTTAAGGAATGGACTTTGCTTTATGTTCAAAACCATTTCATTCTAATTTAAATGATAATTTCCTCTTACTTTATTATTTATGTTTAAATTCAAACATTTCAGTGCAGATAGTAACAAACTTTGCTGGACTGGACTGTAATCTGAAATATGCTGGGAATTTTTTTTATATGGAAGGGAGCAACTAAAATTTGAAGCAAACATTAGTGTGCCAAACTTTTATAACTCCAATAATGCTTTGATTGTGACTAAAGTCTGAATTTTTCCAGCCCTCAGAGCTGCATGTATCATGGTGCAAAATATCGGCAATACAGCAAAAATGAAAATATAATGAAAATAAGATCTGATTTCTCCCCTCTTTTATCAGTTGGCATTGAGGTTCTCATCTTTATTTAAAATAAAGCTGCAAAAATAAATACACAAACAAAAATCTTAGACACAGATCTGTTGCATCCTTCAATCTGCTTCATATGTCACAAGTAATTGTACAGAAACTGAATGTTTATTGCCTGTCTTTTTTTTTGTTTTCTTTCAGAGAGCTGTTTTAAACATACTTTTAATGTAATTACTTTTTAAGTCATAATGCCGTAGGTGATGATTTGTTTAGCCCTTCTACCAGACAGAGTGGTAGTACATGTGTATATATATCTTGCAAATAAGTATACAGCTAGCAGTTTTTTTTCTTCAAAAACAGAAATTGCTGGAGAAGCTCAGCAGATCAGGCAGCATCCTTGGAAAGAAATCAGAGTTTTGCATCGAGTGACCCTTCCTCAGAACTGATGGTAGCTAGGAAAATGTCGGTTTATTTGTAGAAGATAGGATGTGTAGCGGGGCATAAGGAGTAAATGGTAGGTGGGGATAGAGCCAAAGAGAGAGAAGAATAGTTGGACTGACAAAGGAGTGGATAATGATCTGGCTAGGAGGGTGAACAGCTATTATTGGGGACAGCTAGTGGCTAACAATGGGTTTGTGTAATAGCAAGGTCTGGTATTTGGGGGTGGGGTAAGAACATGGGAGAGCTCAAACCCTGAAGTTGTTAAAGTCGGTATTAAGTTCAGAAGGCTGCGGAATCCCCCGGTGGAAAATGAGGTACTGTTCTTCCAGCTAGCGCTGAGCTATGTTGGAGCACTGCAGCAAGCCTGAGACAGAGATGCTGGCCAGGGCACAGGGTGGTGTATTGAAGTGGCAGGCAATTTGAAGCTCAGAGTCTCTTTTGCAGACACAATGCAGGTGTTCTGCAAAGCGGTCATCCAGTCTTCGCTTCATTTTCCCCAGTGTAGATGAGACCACACTGTGAGCAGTGAATGCAGCAGACTAGATTGTATGAAGTGCAGGTAAAGCGCTGTTTCACCTGCGAAGTGTGTTTAGGCCCTTGGATACGAAGGAGGGAGTAAGTAAACGGACAAGTGTTAAACCTTTTGCAGTTGCAGGGGGGAAGGTACCATGATGTAGGGGGTGTGTTGGGAGTGAAGGAAGAGTGGACCAGGGTGTCTGGAGGGAATGGTCCCCGCAGAGCCCTGACAAGGGAGGAGAGGAGGACAATATTTGGTGTCATCCTGCTGGAGGTGGTGGAAATGTCAGCACATGATGACATTTGGTCTCATCATAGATGTGTGTATCTTTCTTGCCCCTCTGAAGGTGGGATTCATTTCCATTGGCACAGAGAGGTCCATTGTACTAATTCAGCTTCTGTCCTCGGTTCTTATTTACAGCATCCACAGTTCTTCCAGTTTTTTTTTAAAACAGTTTATTTGTCTTGTTGCAGAGTAGAGGGTAGGTGAGAGTCCTAATAGAATGTTTTGTTTTATTTTAATTTTATTTTTCAACACAGACAAACAAATCAGAGAGCCACAAGGAATGGCAAATGCTGAACTAAAGATGAAACTGTTGGGCTTTGTGGAGAGTCTTAAATGAGGCAAGATGAAGAGGTAGAGTCTTTGAAAAAGAAAATCCCAAAGTAGGTGGTTGATGCCTTTGATAATAATTGACCTAAAGGAAGATTGACTTACAGGACTTCTAAATACCTGGTAGGAGACAAGGAATCATAATACATCAGCATAGATGGGGTGCTTGAGCAGTGCAGTTTGATGTGGGATAGATACATTTGAAATGTGAAAATTCAAAATTAACAATGTGAAATGTTCACAAAAGAATGTTTCAATATTGGTAATTCATGGCTTTTCACAAACTCTTTCTTGCAGAAACAGAAGGACAGGGACAAATACAGGCAACAAAAAATCAAGAAATCTTTGGACTTGTCAACTACAGTTCCACCTCTCACTGTGACAACTGAAAAGGTAAATTTTTAAAATCTGAATGGTTCAGTAGATTGGATTGATGATATGAAATCCCAAGTATAAGCCAGATTTTACAATTGTCTTATTTTTATTGGCAATTCTTAAATATTTTGTGGTCCGTCTGTTAAACCTTCATACAAGTTAAGCAGTTTAACATGCATTTTGCCCCGTAATGTTCTAAGTAGTAAATTGGGCGTTTCAATTTTTCTTGCTTTTATAGACTGAAGGATCAAGGTAACTTTTGGTGGACATTTGGTCTCATCATAGATGTGCATATCTTTTTTGCACCTCTCTGAAGGTGGGGTTCAGTTCCATGGGCACAGAGAGGTACATTGTACTAACTCAATTGACTTTATTAGATTTTAAGCAGATTCCACAGGCTGAATTTCATGAACTCATGGGGCGGGTTGGCACATGGATTGAGGGGTCAAACTGGATGCCATGATGTGGGTATTGTTGCAAGGTATCTGTTGAAAGTTCAAGCTGCATTGCTGGTTATCTGAGAGGTGAGCCAGCCAAACAGGGTGGCCTCACATTAGATGTTTACGCTCCTGATGAAACCCAGCCTCACAGGTTATTCGAATGCCATTGTTAGGTTCTGAGATTGAAATTTTCTCCCCTTAATCAATGAATAACTGAAAGAAAACCAATTTCAAACAGCAGTGAAAGGTTGGAAACTATAATTTCCTATCCTTATTTGAGAGATCCTCCACTAATGTGTGCTAAAGCAGATAGATTTAAAATAATTAGGGAGTTCTGATGTATTCCCAGTTGGAGGCAATAATTCTAACATACATACCCCATGTATGCAAAAGCACAAAAGTAGTTTTAAAATTTTCAGCAATGTTTATATAATTAGGTGCACCTCCAGTTTTTAATTAGTGTTTCAGTGCCTCAGTATAAATTGTGTTGAATCTAAAGTAAGCATGAGTTTGTGTTTTCCTGTGTAACTGTTAAATTTGTAATAGCCAGCATGACTATAGTTGGTGTAGATAAGTTTATTGTTCTCAAATGCATTGATTGTTTGCATGATTGCTACGCATGCAGTATCGTGGGGATTTGAACTATATTGGTAACTCTATTTTGGTTCAAGCGGTGTTCCAGTTAGATATTAGGATGTTTATAAGCTCTGTACTTTCTTTAATCATAAATGTTTAGACTTATACAAGCAGTAGCAGTGGGTTTATATCGGGATCCTTGAAGAGACTGGAAGAAACTACTGCTCGATTTACAAATGCAAATTTCCAGGAAGTATCAACTCATCCTTCTAGTGGGAATGAAAATGCTGAGGTTAAAGGGAAAAAGTCAACAGGACACGGTTCCAGTCAGAGGGGAAGGAAACCAGGTGTTGGAAAAAATTCGACTTGTTCTTCTGTTCCAACAGGATCTACGAGCCCTTTTCCACAAGGTACGCTTACATTAACAGCATGTTTGGCATTTTTTTCTCTGACTGGTGAATTAATGTATGTATGAAAGCATAAAGCAGAAGTGTATAAATATTTGCTAGCTTTTGTGCGTTGGCTAATAAATTGAACACACTCCAATTGTATTGAGCTTAAAAAATCAAAATACTGATTCAGGTTTGGGCATCATGCATTTAAAATAGTAAAAAGAAATGTTGTATTGATGGAATAATTGAGAATTGGAACAGATTTGAAACAAAACATGACTAAATTGTTTTACACAATTCATTGTATATTTTGAGTTATCTGATAATTTGCAATATAATTCTAAATTTATTTTCAATGTTTTTTGCTTAATTTCAGTGTTAGGGTAATCTTGAACTATCAAATTGATTATATTACAGCTTGAATTGTAAATTTTGGATAATATGAAAGCATATGCTTTATACATTGGAATAATTAGATTAATTAAGCCATAATGAATGTAAAATATACATTCTATATGGTTTATACAATATAATATAGTTTAGGAATTATGAACTTTGGATGTATCTTTAGTAAGAATTATGAATTGTAGAGCACACAGTTGAAAAGGTGGTTAATTAAAGGTGTGTCACAGATAATTGTTTGGAGCAATGTAAGATGAATTCCGATCATGTAAGAAGCATATTGTCAAAACATGAAATTAAGATGGCTTAGTTGCAGTTTTTAACTTTTGTAAATAATGTACTTGCAATAATATTTTTAAATATGGAGCTGCTGTAACCATCACTTGCTGATTTGTATACTAGAACTACTTAAGCAAGACTAAAAACAATTTCATATACCTCTGCAAAACCCAACAAACATGTGAACTGCAAACAACCTTGAGAATTTCAGTGTCAAATTACGTTGGGTCTTTGCTGTGTGCATGTGAAAGAGCGAAGGTGGTGGGGTATAAAGAGGGGAGGAGAAAGATTTGTATGAGAAGGGGCTATGCATTTGTAGTTTTCTGACCAACATATTATGTACTGGTTATACACTGTTCTTCAAATTTCTACAACCAAATTAAAGTTTAAAAATGAAAGTAACATTCGAGTATCCAGAGTTTCCATAGCATTTCTAACTTTAGTGGATCTAGCACACCATAAAACCAAATGATCAATATGGCACAGGACTGCTGTTCTTAGGTAGTCG
This sequence comes from Ginglymostoma cirratum, assembly GCA_024137785.1. Classification (NCBI taxonomy): domain Eukaryota; kingdom Metazoa; phylum Chordata; class Chondrichthyes; order Orectolobiformes; family Ginglymostomatidae; genus Ginglymostoma; species Ginglymostoma cirratum. Next base: position 70,972,003 of record JAHRHZ010000014.1, read on the forward strand.
ATATCTTTCTCATTCCTTCTTTGGAACAGGATATTGAAATAAATATTGTATGCTCAAATAAAATTCGACTGTGAAACAGAAAAACTTTTACTCATTATTTAAACTTATTTTTGTTCTAAAAATGTTGTATTTCAGCATTGTAAACATCCAAATTAGCACATGATTTCAAAATTTGAAATCTTCATTCTCTTGCTTCTGACAACTGTGCTGGTTTCTACATCGAATTTTTCAGGTTATGGAGTACATGGAAATAACAATAATTTGATCCATAGTTCTGATTGTTATCACTTGTAATTCCCAAACAAAATTGTGTGAAGTATGTGCATTGCAAGGTTAAGGTCATAGAGTAATACAGCGCGGAAACAGACCCTTCGACCCAACTCATCAGTGCCAAACAAGTTTCCTAAACTGAACTAGTCTTGTTTGGCCCATGTCCCTCGATCTTTCCTTTCCACGTACTTGTCCACATGTCTTTTAAATGTTGTAATTGTACTCACCTCTACCACTTCTTCTGGTAGCTTGTTCCAAATACACTTTGCCCTCCATGTGAAAAAGATGACCCGCCGGCCCCTTTTCAATCCTTCCCCTCTTACTTTAAACTTATGCCCCTCATTTGGAATCCCCCACCCTGGGGAAAAGACCTTGGCTATTCACCTTATCTGTGCCTGTGATAATTTAAACCCTCCAGTCCCAACAACATCCTTGTAAATATTTTTTGCATCCTTTCCAGTTTAATAACATCCTTCCTATAGCAGGTGACTGGAATTATACACAGTACTGCAAACATGGCCTTACTAATGTCTTGTACAGCCATAATATGATGTTCCAACTCCTGTACCCATTGCTCTGACTAATGAAGGGAAGTGTGCCAAACGTGTTCTTCACCACCCTGTCTACATGTGTTGCCACTTTCAAGGAACTATGTACCTGAATCCCGAGGTCTCACTGTTTGATAGTGCTCCTCAGGATCTTACTATTAACCAAAATGCAACACCTTGCATTTATCTGAATTAAACTCCATCTGCCATTCGTTTGCTCACTGGCCCAGTTGACCAAGATCCCGTTGTAATCTTAGAAAACTGTCTTCACTATCCACTATACCACCAATTTTGGTGTCATCCACAAACTTATTAACCATGCCTCCTATATTCCCATCAAAATCATTTCTGTAAGTGACAAACAGCAGTGGACCTAGCATCGATCCTTGTGGCGCACAGCTGGTCACAAGCCTCCAGTCTGAACAACAGCCCTCTATCACCACCCTCTGCCACTCTGCCTTCATCTGTCTTCTTGGTCACCTCTTCAAAAAAATTCAATGAAGTTTGAGAGATGTAATTTCCCATGCCCAAAGCCTTGCTGCCTGTCCCTAATCAGTTCTTGTCTTTCCAAATGCATGTAGATCCTGTGTCTCAGAATCCCCTCCAACAACTTACCCACCACTGAAGTCAGGCTTACCGGTCTGTAGTTCCCTGTTTTTTCCTTGCAGCCTTTCTTAAATAATGGCACCACATTAGCCACCCTCTAGTCTTCCAGTACCTCACCAGTGACTTTCAGTGATACACACATCTTTGCTAGGCGTCCCTCAATTTCTTCCCTAGCTTCCCATAATGCCCTGGAATATACTTGATTGTGTCCTGGAGCTTTATCTGGTTGAAGATTTCCAGCACCATCTCTTCTGTAATCTTTTTCAAGACATTATTTATTTCCCTGAGTTATCTAGCTTCCATGTCTTTCTCCGCAGTAAATACTGATGTGAAATGTTTGTTTTATCTCTCCCATCTCCTGTGGTTCCACATGTAGATAGCTTCATTGATCTTTAGGGGGCCTTATTCTCTCCCTAGTTGCTCTTTTGCCCTTAATATATTTATAGAAGAATCTCTTTTTGGATTCTCCTTAATTTATCTGCCTAAGCTATCTTTTGTCCCTTTTTTGCCTTCCTGATTTCCTTTTTAAGTGTACTCCTACGCCACTCAAGTGATTTACTTGATCATATGTTTCCTCCTTTCTCTTGACCGGAACCTCATATTTCAAGTCTCTATTTCTACCAGCCTTGCCCTTCACACTAACAGGAACGTGCTGTCTCCGAACTCTAGTTCTCTCCCTTTGAAAGGCTCCCACTTGCCAAGTGTCCCTTTTACCTGTGAACAGCATCCTCCAATCAACTTTTGAAAGTTCTTGTTTAATACAATCAAAATTGGCCTTGCTCAGTTTCGAACTTTGACTTAGGAACCTGGCCTGTCCTTTTCCATAACTATTTTAAAATGAATAGAGTTATGGTCACTGGTCCCAAATGCTCCCCCACTAACACCTCAGTCACTTGCCATACCTTACTTTTCACTAGAAAGTTGAGTTTTGCTGCTTCTCTAATCGGCAATCTACACATTGATTGAGAAAGTGTTCTTGAACGCACTAAACAAATTCCTCCCCATCCAAGCCTTTAACACTATACCAGTCCCAGCCTATGGAAAGTTAAAATCCCCTACTATTACAGCCCTATTACAGTTCTACAGCTATCTCTGATCTCCCTACATATTTGCGCCTCAATTTCCTGCTGACTACTGGGGGCCTAGAGGATAACCCCATCCAAGTGATCACACACTTCTTATTGCTCAGTTCCACTCATAGCTTCACTGGACAATCCCTCTAAATACTGCTGTGATGTTTTCCCAAATCAAAAACGCCACTCCCCCCACCTCTTGCCTTCCCTTCTAGTCTTTCTGTGTCACCTATGTTGAGACAATGTTGAGCTGCCAGTCCTGTTTCCCTCTCAGCCATGTTTCTGTAATAGGTATGATATCCCAGTCCCATGTTCTCATCCATGCCCTGAGTTCATACGCTTTACCTGTCAGATTGAAATAAATGCTGTTTAATTCATCAATTTTCCCTCATTGCCGTGCTCTTGCCTGCTTTGCCTATTTAACTTGCTGTCTTTAACTTCTGTGCCAGCCTCAACCTTCTGTCTTGTCTCACTGCTGCTCAGGGCCCCAATCCCCTGCTCTTCTGGTTTAAATCCTCCCGAGTAGTTCTAGCAAATGTCCCTGCCAGGATATTGGTTCCCTTGAGTTCAGGTGCAACCTGGCCCTCTTGGAAGGGGTCACTTCTGCTCCAGAAGAGATCCAAGTAATTGAAGAATCTGAAACCCTACCTTCTGCACAGTTGTTCAGCCACGCATTCAACTGCCCTCCTCTCCTATCCCTACTGTCGCTAACACGTGACACTGGGAGTAATCCAGAGCTTAATACCCTTGAGGCCCTACTTTTTAACCTTCTGTCTAACTCCCTATTTTCATTCTGCAAGACCTCCATCCATTTTTCTACCTATGTCGTTTGTACCAATGTGTACAATAACCTATGGCTTCTTGTGCTCGCCTCTGAGAATTTGCTGCAACTGCTCCAAGATATCTTTGACCCTGGCACTAGGGAGGCAACATACCATCCTGAAGTTTTACTCGTGGCTGTAGTAAGACCTGTCTGTATCCCGAACTATTGCGACCCTGATCACAATTGGTTGCTTGGACTTTGTCATACTCTGCTGTACAGCAGAGCTAGCCATGGTGCCAAACGCATGGCTGTTGCTGCTATTTTCCCCTGAGAGGCTATCCCCCACAACTGTATTCAAAATTGTATACCTGTTTGAGAAGGGGAATAGCCACAATAGACTCCTATGGTATGGTAGCACAGTGGTTAGCATCGCTGTGTCACAGCACCAAGGACCTGGATTTGATTCCAGCCTCAGGTGACTGTCTATGTGACATTTGCACATTCGCCCTGTGTCAGCATGCATTTCTGTCAGGTGTTCTGCTTTCTTCCCACAGTCTAGTGATGTGCAGGTGAGGTGGATTGTCCATGCTAAGTTGACTGTAGTGTCCAGGAATATGTATGCCAGGTGAGACAACCATGAAATGTGGTGTTACAGAGATAGAGTGAAGGTATGGGTCTGTTTGGGATGATGTTTGGAGGGTTGGTGTGGACCAGATAGGCTAAATGGCCTCTTTTCGCACTCCAGGGACTTCATGACTCTTCTAGGTCTGTGAATGAATCTTTGAAAGGTTGCGCTGCCTGTTGCAGTATAATCCTCTCATGCTACTCAAAGCAACACATTGCCATCATTTACCTGTCAACAATCTCCAGCATTTGATTGTTTGCACAACTGAACTTATACTTTCTCAGCTTACAACCAAATACTTCTGTCTGGAACTTTCAAACTAAGCCTTTACACTGAGGTAATCTATTTCTGTCTTTTCTGAATGAAGTCCTTGCTCCAGGGGAACTGTGTTCTTATGGCTAACTTCAGTTAGGATTTCTGCAAATTGAAGCCATAACCTTATCAAGCAGTACTTGTTTTCTGTTGTTCCCTAAGCAAAACAAAATCAATCCCTGATCATTATACCTGAAAGTAGGCAAAGGCTCTTCAATGTTTGTTGTGCCCCTCCTAAATCTCTCCTAATGCAAACAAATTTGCATTCATATTTCAGGAACTAGCTGTCCCATACTGGTTTAAAAAAAACCCATAGTTTCATAAATACTGACATGTTAGTCATTAAATCCTCTCGTACACGTAGGTGCAAACCCATATGCTGTTACTACAAAATCGAAGGTCTTGAACTAAAACTATATGAAAATGTTTAGAAATCTCCACATCACACGTACAGCAGAGAAAGTTGAGAGGGGACCTGATAGAGGTCCACAGGATTATGAGGGGGATGGATAAGGTGGCCATAAAGGCATTTTTACCCTCGATGGAGGGGTCAATAACTAGTGGACGAAACCTTCCACCACTTCAATCTATGTTAAATTTTAAGAGGAGAGCAGAGAATTATTTTCATCCGCAGCATGGTTCAGTTTGGAACTAACTGCCTGAAAGGCTGGCTAAGTCATAAACTCTCAACAGTATTTACATAGTTACTAGTCGCCATATGGCCCAAGAGCCCAAATTTGACTGGCATAGACAGGATATGCCAAATGGCCCCCTTTTATGTTATGAACTCTTGAGAATGAGTCAGAAAGGGTATAATAGTGCTTATGGAGGTATTTTGTGAGCCTCCAAGTTGTGAGAGAGAAACAAGTAGCAATCGTGCAGGTAAACCACAGACATAGAATAATTCGGATTCCTTCTTTAATAACCCTGTTGAGAGCAGGTGTGACTTGAACCTGGTTCAGAGGTAAGGATGCTATAGGAACCCTGGGAGCAGGGTATATGCTTAAGAGGTTGAAGCCAGAGTGGATAGGGTGAAAATTAACGGTAAGGATATTTAGGAAAGACTGTTGGCTCTTAAGGTGGATTAGTTACTGTCACAACTCCCTCCAATAGCATGCTGAAAATTGAGCCTCACTATTCTTGGAGGCATCATAACATTTAAAATTTAAGGAGTCTGCCAGATTTCCCATCTGCCTGCCTTCTACACCGATGTTGACAGAAAGCATGGACCAATAGGAACTACTATTTATTGTAAGTAAGTAGGGCTCATGGTGTAGATGTTAGCTTATTGGCATGGATAGAAGATTGACTGGATAATTAAATAAACTAGTTGGGCAGTTTGCCGGAGAATCCGAGATAACAAGGTGTGGAGCTGGAACACAGCAGGCCAAGCAGCATCTTAGGAATAGGAAAGCATGACGTTTCGGGCCTAGACCCTTCGGGCCTAGACCCTTCATCAGAAATGGGGGAGGGGAAGAGGGTTCTGAAATAAATAGGGAGAGAGGGGGAGGCGGATAGAAGATGGATAGAGGAGAAGATAGGTGGAGAGGAGGCAGACAAGTCAAAGAGGCGGGGATGGAGCCAGTAAAGGTGAGTGTAGGTAGGGGGTAGGGAGGAGATAGGTCAGTCCAGGGAGGATGGACAGGTCAAGGGGGCGGGATGAGGTTAGTAGATAGGAGATGGGGGTGGGGCTTGAGGTGGGAGGAGGGGATAAGTGAGAAGAAGAACAGGTTAGGGAGGCGGGGACGAGCTGGGCTGGTTTTGGGATGCGGTTGGGGGAGGGGAGATTTTGAAGCTTGTGAAATCCACATTGATACCATTTGGCTGCAGGGTTCCCAGGCTGAATATGATTTGCTGTTCCTGCAGCCTTCGGGTGGCATCATTGTGGCATTGCAGGAGGCCCAGGATGGACATGTCGTCTGAGGAATAGGAGGGGG